>OZ010600.1:36754018-37164018 GCA_963932145.1 Acanthosepion lycidas | reverse complement strand
TAACAGAAACTACATTGCTTAAAGACTTATAACTAAGACTAAGATAGATATAACATGTAGTTCGAAGAGAAAATAATGATGTAATCAAGATGCTGAAGTTCCACACTACTTCAAACAAAGGGTTAGGAAGGAAGCTCCCATCAATATGGGAAAGAATGATAATAGCTACTGAGCTTGAGAAACCTATTTACCTGAAAAAAATTGTTTTTAAGAGAAAAATTTTATAAATTTCAACTGGCAGCAGTTCTAACTGCTTAGTCAATGAATGCTGAATGTTTCCTTATAAGGAAACAATTAATATTACCATAGTAGTTGTTACAGTGAGTGAAATTTTTTTTTGTTTTAGATTACCAAGTACAATAATATTTCAATATGTAAGCATTTTTCATGAAATCAGGATTATTTTTTCATATTGTATTCTTTCTATTTCTTGACTCTTCTTTGTTGGTCATGCATCAGCAATTTCTTTAACACTTAACTAATTTAATTTACAAATAATGTACTTTTAGATAAGAAAATCTGCACTATTCTTATTTTTAAGTGACAATTATAAAAAAAAGAGCTTAATACTGTAGTAAAGTTACAAAGGCCATGTATGTTTGGTAAGAAAGTGTTGGATAATTAAAGGGACTGACCTTGCTTTACCGTTACCATTTGCTCTGATCATAATTTGAGGATCTTGGTCAATTTGGTGTCAACAGTTATTGTTAAATACTGTTGTTTTCACAATTTGTAAAACAACTACTTATAAACTTTAATAATTAAATAATATATAAACCTTAAAAATTAAATTTTCCTTTTTTAAAATGAAATTTCTTCAAAAACTAAATTTTAGTTTTTTTGTTTTTATGCTTTCAAATTGGAAATCACATATTTTATTAATGGCTTTTCTCCATTTTACTGCTTTTCTTTTATCACAACATTTTGTATTGCTAAACACTTTGCATGCATAAACAATAGGGAATAAAGAAGGCTGGTGATATTGATGTCTGTATTTATATTTGAAATGAAAAAAATCTTGGGCCTTCTGATCAACATAAAATTGTAGACAAAAATTGTATAACATATCTTTTATCAAATGTCAGTACATGTTTCGGGATTACTATTCCCTTCATCAGCTAAAGATTTACATTGATTTAATTTTTAAGTTCAAATGCTGAAGTACAGTACAGAATTGTGACTTTAAAACTCTTACTGAAAAAAAAAGAAAATTTTAACTGATAAAGGGAAGAAGTTCAGAAATATGTTCCAACAAAAAAAATGTCATACAGTTTTTGCATACATTTTCTATTGTGTTAATTATATGATTCAGTAATTTTTTATTTCAAATATAAATGAATAAGTAGCTTATGGGGCTTGAACTTGCATCCCATACCTTCAGAGCTCTTTCATGAACCGTAATGATAGTGGCTGTAGTAACTTTGATAATTTTGTACTGTTTACTATATTGATTGAAGAGTTTATTGACATAAAATATTAGAATAAACTACAGAACTAGGATGAAGTAAAGCTAATAATGAAATAAGATAATTGTAAAGTAATTTTTTGTTTTTTTTTATTTCTTTTAAAAATGATTCAAGTATGGGCAAGGATTTAAGAATGCTACTTGTTTTGTCTCCCTGTTTCGTGGATTATAAGTTTGATTTTTTTTTAAAGTCATTCCTTGTTGGCAGTTTGAAATGCTGAATTATAGAGAATGAAGAATTATTTGAATCTATAAGTTTTGTCATTAGGACCCCCCCCCGTCCATTTATTCTTAGTATCAATACATTATCTGGTTAATTTGCCAGCTGCTCTTACATGAATTTATCTAGTAGACCTGCTCTTAGTCTCTGTAATTGATTTGTGCATAATTTTGAAGTGAGATATTTGTACTGTTTACCCATTTAAATGCATGTCAACTTTCCAACCATTTAATTTCCTATTTACCTTGTAGAAACATTAAAATTTTAAGAATAAAAAAAATTGGACTGCTTGTCGAGGAGAGGAAAACAAAAAAATTAAGTCATCATAACTCATCTCAAAACTTCACATAAATTTCCTCATAATCTGCACAAAGTTTCATGATGATCTTGACTTATAAATTTGAGGGCTTAATGGCCAATTGCATTGCCATTGTAATTATGTACTTTGTTAGGTGTCCATTGTGGGGAAACACTGGTTGCAAATGAGAGGGTAATTTTTCTTCAGTAGTTATTAATTTTTCAATGTTCCTTCTATGCACTGAAAAAAAGAAAACGCAGGATTGCTGAGATCCTTTTTGTTCACATGCCAATAATTTAAATAATGCTTTTGTGTTTATGATATTTTCAATGCATATAACCATTCTTGCATATGGTGCCAAAAGTGAATTATGATCAATTTAATACATTTTAAATTTCTTCTTGGAAACAATTTTCTTACATTTTGGAAACTTAAATTGTTTAAGTATCTAAAATGTTTTGTTGCAGACAATCAGCTAAGTGACAAATTTTTAGTGTTATTCTAAGCCGAGATGGTCAGACAAAAGCACAGGCAAAACATACCAAAAAGTGATGTTTTCAACTGAATTTTGTGTTGTAGGACTGCCAAATCCACTTGATATAGGTGATTTTTGAAAAAGTTTAAGTTATGCCTGTCTGCCACTTATGACATTCAACAAGATTCCAATGACTTTTCTTGCTGAAAGAGGCATTAAAAGCAAATACCCAGGACTTATCATCTCAAAATAAATGATTAAACAGGTACATGTTTTTAACTTCAAATGATCATAACTTGGTAAATACTTGGAGTTAGGACAATGACTAGTTGAGAAATCCTTAGACCACCTATTTTCAGATTAGATATTGCTGATATCACTTGAGAAATGTTCCAAGAATGCTAAATGTTCACTTGTGAGCTCACTGTATAGATGCTATATCTTTTTACATAATTGTTGGTTGTTTGGTTAACTTCTAAGAGCCGATTCTTTGTTATAAGAATGAAGAACTTCAACTACCCAGGTGCCAAAATTGCAGTGTTTATATTGGGAACTTTTAGGAAGATTGGCAGAGACTGAGGTCTTTGAGGTTTCTAAGTAATGGTTTTTACTTCTCGATCAATAACTGCCCATGCTTTCAAATTTGGCTGATCACTTCTCTGTCCAGCTTTCATGTTGATACATTGTTTTCATTGACTAACTACTCTTTCTCTCTCACCTACATTCAACAAGGTAGGATCAATTTGAACATCCTCTGCTCTTCCAATCCAAAAATCCCAGCTGAAAAGGATTCTTGTTTAACATCCTCTTCCAAAAATAAAACCTTTTTCTCTATAGGCCAAATTTAAAAATAAATCTGTATAAAGAGGTCTCTGTCTCCAAGGTAAAAAAAAAAGAAATGAAACAAAATAAATTCCTGTAGATATTTTTAGTAAAAATAAAAGCTCTGTCCTCAGAATAATTTTAATTTTCCCCACAAAATGTTGCTCTTATATTGCTTATTTTTTCTAGATGAAAATTAGATATGAGTTGGTAATCAATGACTTGTCAAAATTATTTTTCTTCCTTTCATATTTTGATAGGCCCATAAAATCTCTGGGATAGTCATCTTCGTTATCAAGTCCTTTCTGTCAGATATGTCTATGAAGGTTGTTGTCAATATCCAGTCCTCTGAGGCACATGAGATCAATGCCATTGTCCTCCAAGGCTCTTTCTTTTGTCTGGTTCTACTCACTTTCTGCTTCATATTAATGCTCTGCCTAAGAACATTCTCAGGTCCTTAGTAAATATATATGCAGATGATACTGTGGTGTATGGGTGCTTCTCGAAATATCTGGATGATTAGTGTCTGGTAGCTGATCTCTCCTTTGACTGAACTCTCATGGCTCAGTATTGTAAAGACTGGTTGGTAATTTCAATACTGCCAAAACAAAACTAGTAACATTTCATTATCACCAAGCAAACCTGCACCAATTCTGATGATTGGTCACACTCTCAAAGAGGTGCCTTGCCTGGAATGTCTACTAGGTCTAAAGCTCACTTCAAATCTCAAATGGAACAAGTATATTTGTGTCATTGCAAAAGATGCTGGAAGAATGGTTGGTTTTTTGTATTCCTCTAGAAACTACCCAACTTCTGCCATGTTCTATCTTTACAAGAGTCAGAACAAACCAAGAATGGAGTATTGCTATCATATCTGGGCTGGTGCTGCCCAGTCCAGGCAGTTCAAAAGTAATTACATGGCCTTGTGGGTGATGGGATATTCTCCAACCTGCAACTCTCATTTCATCAGTGTAATGTTGCTAGCCTATCATTATTCCATTACTATGGCAGATGTTGTGTTCCTTAGTTCCACCAACTCAGGCCTTCACAGCTGGGACCTGTCATGTTCAAGATGGTAAATCATACCCATTCCCTTTGTGTTCCTTTCATAAGAAGTAAGTTCCACTCATCTTCTTTGCCAAAACTGTTACTTTGTGGAACAAACTCCCAAGAGGATGCTTCCTCGACAACTACAATCTTGGTTTCTTCAAGTCCAGGATCAACTGATACCTATTCTACATATCCTCATAATGTGCTCTTAACTTTCTACCTTGAGTGGCCCTTGCATCTTGTATTGGGTGAATGAACAGGTTAAAAATATGAAATGAAATTAGTTAAGTGTTTTTATGGAAATGGGTCAAAGTAGAAACTAATAACTCAAATTCTATGAATTGCTTTGTTTCTGTTAGATAAATAGTCCCTCATTTATCTTTTTGGGGATTTTTTTTCAATCTAATATTGTTTGCTTTGCACTTAATGTATTTAAAATACTTAAATAGTAACATCTTTATTTTTGATGCATTCTCTGGCCTTTTTGAGACCTATCACAACTAGGTTTATTCAAGGAACTTTCATGGGAATTCTTTTTGATTTACATTTTTTTAAACATTCTTGTCTTAGATAAGAACAGTGTTTTTAATTTTGATTAAATTTGATCATTTTAATGCTGGACAAGCCAAAAGGATAAACTTCAAATATTCACTGTTCATTGTCTAAAAAAAACAACATTGTGAAAATTTAAAAAGATCTAAATCTTATATTTTGGACTGTTGAAAGTTTACATGTTCTATAGCAGTAAAAAGTAATATCAAATGTAAAAGTAAACATTTAGCTTAAAAGAGAAAATAGTCTTTACATTAGCTCAAACTTATTCAGCATAGTATATTGAACGACATGGTCATTATTTCTTAATGTCTTAAATAAGTTTGAATTGAGCTTATTTTTCAACCTCAAACAAGAAGCATTAATAAAACGAGTCTCTACTTACTTAAAATTGCTTATACAAACAAACATCAGAATTATTGAAAATTTAGTTACTATATAAAGCATTTGGTTAACTGGTTAAATAATCTAAAGATTAGTTTATACATGTAAAGTGATAAATTTTAAGTCTTTATTTTGTTGTTTATAGAACATAAAATCATTCAGCAAAGTGTTTAAGAGTAGGAAATAAAAATGAGTACATTTTCTGGTTTTTCTACAATTGGGTGAAGTCTATATTAAAGACACTGGATCACTTTATCCCTCTCCCTGCAAAAAGGTTTTTAGGAGGATGTTTAACTATAAACCATCATAGTTTTGAGGAAGTTTAAGAAACTAGTAAAGGCACAGTAATTTATTTTATTGATAAAGTTAAGATATTGTCACTCGTATGTATATGTAATTTCTAAATGCATTATCATACCACATAAATCTTTTAGGAATTCATTTAAAAAAGAAATTTTGTGGTTATACTTAAAATTTAAGACTTTCAACTAGTGAATACTTGTCAACAGCTTCCCCACAAAGGAAAAATGATGACTTTGAATGAGTTGTCAGCCATTAGTTTTAAAATTTTTAATGTATGCTGATTTTTTTTTTTTTTTTTTTTTTTTATAAAAACATTTTCTATTTAAACCAATATGAGAAAAGAGGATGTTAAAATGACTCTAGAAAATAAATAGCATGCTATAAAACCTTTTGCTTTTTCTCTAAGACATTGTTAGTTTCATTTCATTAATTTCAGCTCTAATGTAATGATCTTTTCTCAAGCACCTCTAAAATCTCATATTCACATAGTTATTCTAAACAAACTATCAAATAGTAGTTACCTTAAAATAGTTTTTAAATGTCTTAAAAAATGTGTCCACATACCATTATCTCTGTGTTTCTTGAAAGACGCACTTCAGCAGTTTTAAATGTAATTGCTCCTTTTCTCTTGTCTGTAGTTTCTTTCTTAAGGAAAGTGTAGACATAATCAAGCAATTATTTGTCATGAAGTGGAATAGCAGGATGTTAGAAATTGTGAATACTCTTACAGGTTGTCCAATTTTGGCACTTGACTGAAATAGTGAATGAATTACTATTTCATAAGCACAGAAAACATTGTACTAAAATTTACAAAGGGAAGTTTGTGATGGCTGAAATAAGCACAATTTTTCTCTAGGATTAGAAAAATATCTTGCATTTGTAAGTTTCGGAATACAAAATACTTATAAAATTGTGACTTTTTCATTTAAGTTTTTCTTTATAATCCAATTTGGACTGATAAAGCTATTAGCTCTTGGATTAGAGGTACATTTACCTTAACTGGTCCAAAATACGACCACCTGTTATTCAACTAGCATTCTCCAAATACGAATAATGCCACATTAGTAAAAGTCAACCTTTACTTTATTTTCTCACCAAGTGATCAGTGAGACTTTTGACTGTCTTGAAGTATTTGAACAAAGTTACACTATAATAATCATTGTTTTTTTTAAATAATGGTGTTTATTCAATTATTATTTACTTTATTTATCATAGCAGTTAGGTATTTTAGAAAATTTATTTCATATGTTGAGTTAATAAAGATTAATTGACAAACAACTTGTAGCAAAGACATCATATGAGGCATATACAATTTTTCATACTGTTATCAGTTTAATTTTTTCTAAATTTGAAAATATTGTTAGTGTTGTAAAATTAAAAAAAAACAAATGAGCATTTAATTACAAATAGTGGGACTTTTTATTCTTTGGATATACTGACTTGAATGAAATAAAATTTGTGTAAAAAATATTTTGTGTATTCATTGATTATTTTCACAAGATGTGCCTTGCAATTACTGTGCATTAAGAATACAGTTTTTCCAATTAATTCTAAAAAAAAAATTCCTCACTATATTAAACTCTGAATTTGGATTATATTTGTTATCTCTCAATGGAATTATTCTATTTTGCATTTTAGTAAAAGCTATTACTGTTAGACAATTCTGTTAGGGCACCAAAATCTGAATCTCTGTTGCAATTGAAACAAAGTCAGCAATTAAATCCTCATTATTCTGTTTATTGTGTTGCTTATACATGTCAGTCAGTCAGACTCGCACACACACACACACACACACACAAAGCAGCAGCAGAACATGATAGTTCACCTCTCTTTTTTTTTTCTCCCCCCCTCCGGGGGGTTGGGATTCCATACATGCCAAACATGACTTCACTGGAATAGATGAGCACTTTTTTTTTTTTTTTTTTAAATATTTGTTTTATTTATTTTACTTCTCTCTTCTCATATCTGGTCTGGTGAAGGAGGGTGCATTTTATTCGTTTTTATTATTAACATACTGGAAATTTTTAGCTTCAATTAAATATTTTAACTGCATAAAAGAATATAGTAATATTAAAAATTAAAATAACCAACATGTAAAGATTTCAACGGCATGTAGAATGGAAAAAAAACAACCTACACACAGTGTGGATTAACATATGTATATATCTATCTATCTATATATATATATATATATATATATATATATATGAAGAAAAATATACGGAAAAAACAAACAAAAATCCTTATATGCAATTATGCTGTTTTAATGTTAATATAATGTCAATGTCAGACGTTTCGGTCTAATAAACCATCTTCCAACGTTGACATTATATTAACATTAAAACAGCATAATTGCATATAAGGATTTTTGTTTGTTTTTTCTGTATATTTTTCTTCATACTGTCGGATCTATGTTTAAACGGAACGCTGATCTTATAAAACTTTCAGTTACCTGTTTGGATAGGTCTTGTTCTTATGTCCATCGTCTTTGTCATGTTGAATTGATAATGTTAATTATATTTTATGAATATGTCCTGAAGATGGTTTATTAGACCGAAACGTCCGACGTTGACATTATATTAACATTAAAATAGCATAATTGCATATAAGGATTTTTGTTTGTTTTTTCCGTATATTTTTCTTCATAAAAATGGCAGGTTCCAGGAAAAAAAACTTCTAAAAATAAAATACAAAAAAATTAGAAATTTCTAGAAATAGTAAAAAACACATCACTAGACATAACTGGATTCTCTCCAATCACAGTTGATTTGAGTAAATTAAAAACCTTTGAATTTATCTCTTTTGGTTAAATATGAAACTTTGCAATATGTTGTCAGTCAGTTGTCTAATAAGCGCTTGTTCATCTACACAAATCTATGCTGAGTGACTATCTCTCTCTCTCTCTCTCTCTCTTGAAATAGAGAAATGAATGACTGTATATCAAAAGACTCACCCACAACTGAATGAAATAATTTATGCACTACCTTTTTATTGTTTTTAGGCTGATTTTTCTTTTGTGTGTGTGTGTGTGTGTGTGTGTTCCTTTACATATGTGCACATGTATAGGTAACACCAATAAGAAGTGCATAAATTATGTTTTTTAATTTAATATAAAAATAGTGAGAATGAGAAAATTAACAGACATTTGCTGATACCTCCTGATGAGTGGACCAAATAATTACACAAAGGTTCATCTATGAAACGCTTGAGTAGAGATGCTGAATATAACATCAATCAGCTAAGTGAGAAATTTTATATCTGTATTAAATCTGTTAATGCTCTATTTCTAATATCAAGTACTTTATTGCAAAGTCTGATTGCTTTATATATATATATATATATATATATATATATATATATATAATATGATCTGGTGTACTTTTACTACTTGGCGACAAAGAGTGTCATGATAAAGCATGGTTCTATTTTTGCCTTTAAAGCACACTCACTCATTCAGATTTCCCAAAGCACATATCTGCTCAGTTTCATATCCAAAATGTAAACAAACCAATTTCTAAAGAAAGAATGGATTTTATTTTTTAATCTGACATCTTTTTATTACTTCAAACATTACTTTTCGTGGATACCCATATTTGAGTAGATGATGCATTTTTATTTTAAACAGTATTTATTTCATCTATTGTCATGTGTACTTGAGAAAACCTAATAAAGAAAATATGACCCGCCACCACCAGCAGAATTTGAACTTCTATCCTTCTTTGTAGGAGGAACCAACAATGAAGAGCATCACTATTGTGATGCTCTTCATTGTTGGTTTCTCCAAAGGACGACACAGGCTCGAATCCAGCCTGAAGACACACACACATCGCTCTCTCTATCTATCTATCATATATATATATATATATATATATATATATATATGTGAAAATATTGTAGAAAATAGGAAAGAAACTGGTTTGGTAAATAATCCAAAGTTCCTTAGTATTTTTGTAATTATTTTAAAAAAATAGTGCTCGATACGAAAGTAGAGCATAAATATAATTATTTATTTAAAAATATGATTCAAACTCGCTACATAAGAGGTCTCATGTTTCAAAACAAGAGCCGAAAACTTCAAAATAATATTTGAATTAACTTGAGTTAAAGTAGGCTCTGTTCCATCTTCAAGCGAAATTTTTTGGGAATGACTTATTTCTGAAATTTACGAATTTTAATAGTATCATCAGAATTCAAATCAAAAATTTCCATGGTAACATCAAGGGCGGATTGTTTAGAATCGGCAGGGGTGGGGTGTTAATTTCGCTTGAAGATGGAACAGAGCCTACTTTAACTCAAGTTAATTCAAATATTATTTTGAAGTTTTCAGCTCTTGTTTTGAAACATGAGACCTCTTATGTAGCGAGTTGGAATCATATTTTTAAATAAATAATTATATATATATATATATATATATATATATAAGGTTAATAGTCAGAGTTAAATCAAACCAGGAAACAGTGGTATTAATTAAAGAGTATTCAATACATGTGTGAAAAAATAAAATAAATGTAAAAATAACATGTAGAACTTTTAACTTTAAAAATCAGATCAGTTAAATTCGCTACATGAAACTTAGTTATGCTGTCAACATTGGATATGATGTATATTCACTAATATATATATATATATATATATATATATATATATATATATATATATATATATATATAGCTACTGCTTCTTTATACCTTAGTGGACATGTTTAGAAGGTTTTAATAATTGTTAATTTCAAAATCTACCCTTATTTCTTTAGGTTCAACTTGTTAAAAAATGCTGTCTGTAGGCTTAAAGAAAAATATATTTGGATTCAAATGAAAAAGGTGTATTGAACAGTCAATCATCATGCTAAATGTGAACAATAATTTACTTTAAAAACTTTCAACTTATTGTGTTTCGTTGTAATTCATCTTAAGTTTTTTTTTTCAAAATGTGAACCATTTCTGTTTCTATCCATGCACAAGGATTATGAACTAAGGAGAAATTAATATTGCAAAGGAATGAAATATTACATTATTTTCTTGTTGCAGTTTCAAAAATGACTTTGTTTTGGATGTTGGATATAAAATATTTTTATAAAACTTTATAAATCTCATGAAACAAATGTTTTAAAGATTTGAAGTTGGTGGGTGATCTGAACAGTCTTGAGACAAGAAAAAATATATTAACTTATTTTTAATAGATTTGATTTCGCATCATCCTTCCTGCACAGATATTGATTTTCTTTTTCATCCCATGTGCTGCGGTGATTCTGTTAGAGAAGGGCTGTTTTAACAATCAATACATTATCTGCAGTATTTACCACTACCACTTCATTAGAGGTGAGGAAGATGCAAAGGAAATGTTTAATAGTTATACACCTCTGTACCACCATCACCATTGTAGCTATTTCTAGTCTTTTATGATTAGGATAATATGATTGCCTAGGGCATGTGCCCATTGTAGAAGTTAATGTACAAAGATAATGCTTAACATTTTAGATTTGAGAACTTATTTTATTTTTATTTTTTTTTTTTAACTTTTCACCTTCTCTGTTCTCCACTGGCCCTTCCAAAATTTTTAGGACTATTGAAAGATTTATTAGATTTTTTTTTTTCCTTTAGGAGAGCATTTTTCTTACTTTCTCAAATGATAATTAGATGAGTAAGAAAAGAGAATTGATAATTTAAATAGGAGCACCCATATCATTTTACTTTCTCATTCTGAATATAACATTTTAACATAATGCTTGGTTGATATCCAACAGCAACAGATAAAACTTATTCATTTATTGTGTGCATGGATTTAGAAGTAAGATTCTTTCCTTCTAAAAATGCTTGATTTGTATTAAACAAATTAGAAATGGGTATTTTGTAAAATTGGAATGCATGAAACATTTTGTGGAAGGTATTTGCCCGTATCTCCGCTTATTTATTCAAAACTTGGTGTTTTGTAGATGAGAATTCATAATCCCCAAGTTGGAGGAATAAACGTTTGCAAAATATTCTGGCCTTATTATCTCCTATTGAGATTAAATAGTTTTTAAGCTTTCAAGTAAGTTTTGTAATTCCATTTATCTTTTGTGCAGAATGTCTTCCTTCTTTTTGTGTAAGCTTTGGTTGGCTAGGATTCTATGAATCGTCTGTAGCAAGGATTGTTCTATTTGAACAAAACTGAAGATGAAAAACTGCCCATATGCTCATCTTAAAACTATTGATTTCTACCGTTCAGCATATAGCTGCAGTTTGTATATAAATCTCTCTTTCTTTCTTTCTTGAATCTTGATTTGCTTTTTATTGTCAGTCCCTAGAGGTGATCTGACTTTGCCCATATTAAAATAGCCTAAGTGATTATTTTTAACCCTGATTTACAATCCATTCTTATTAGATTACAATGTTGGTGATTGGAGAATACCTGTTCTTTGAAGCTTGTTGACCTTGCAAAAAAAGAAATTATCTTTTCTTTTATTGAAGACTGAAACCACTGGAGTATTCCTTTCTTTGTTTTGAAAGTTGAAAATGAGATAAATTCATTTTAATATGAAGAAGTCTGTTATGAAGTCTGTGAACACATAAAATAGAAACTTTATACCATATTGGCAAGGTACTAATTCATCTTAGTACAACAACAGTTAGTGAGGATTGAACTGACATGAGTAGTAGTTTGTAGATTATAATAATCACTGCACCACAGCAACAAACCTTGTTATATTTTTGTATTACAGATATTTTTCAAAGGGGGGTGGTGGTGATTGGGGTGTAGGTGGGGTGATCTCCCATTTCCCTTCATATGTGGTCAGCTATACCTACAATATACCCTGATGGATGAAATAAAGGGTTCAGTTCAAAATTCCAATCACCTGAAGAAGGCCAGGGTTTACAATGGTGAAATGTTGTGAATATAGCAATAAAGATGAGGACAACAGTCTGAACAATGTAAATAGTCTAAAAAAAAAATTGAGTTTAGTATAAAGTATTACTATATTTAGTGTTTTGAGAAAAAAGCCAAGTACAAGGTGTAATAGTTCTGTTTAAGATAATCTTTCTTGCCAGAATCTATCTTACACATTTATAAGTCTACCATGCATTGAATATTACTGCCACATCTAGTCTGGTGCTTCTGATATGTATCTGGAGATTTTTGATAAAATACAAAGAATCTGCAATGTTATTGGTCCTAATAGTAGATGTTTTGGGAGGATAATATATATATATATATATATATAATTATTGGACTTTGTCCATTTTAATATTTTAAGATGTTTTTATGTTTATACATTCTTTTTATAGAGACAAATATTTAAGTAAATGCTCTGTTAAACACTATTAAACAACATTTACTGGCCTGAATGTCCGAGAAATTTTCACAGAAAATATTCATCCTCCAACAGGATTTGAACTGTATCCTATACGGAACCATCATTTAGCATGACGTGCCTTTACCGATTTGGCCATGAAAGAGTGTTCGGTGAAAATTTCTTGGACATTCAGGCCGGTAAATGTTGTTTAATACTGTTTTATTATAAACAGAGCATTTACTTAAATATTTGTATCTATAAAAAAATTAGCAATTAGCTATACAAATAGGGAAAAAAGTAAGCTACCTGCTTGTAAGGAAGATCTTTGAGTAATGTAAACTGTTTCCTCCATTTTTGTACTATGTCTTATTGAAAAAGATTTAAAAACGTCATTTCCAAATTCAAATGTTTGTTAGATATTTTTCTGCTTTTTTGCATTATGTATATAGTTTGCATTCTACAAACATTTTTTTCTTTTTAGCTGTGTCTATTCTACAGATCCCATTTGATAGCAAAAAGCATTATGTTTTACTGGTGTGAATTTTTTTTTTTAATTGAATAGCAAAAATAATCACTGAACTTTGTAAAATTTTAGGCTTTTATATAAAGATAGTGTGTTTAGTCAGTCTTTCTTTGTCTTTGTAGATTATGTTTATAAACCTTTGGTTATTAGTTTCTTTATAGATATTATATTTGTGTCCTGTATAAACACTTTATTGACCTTATTAACTCAATTGGATTTCCTTTTGACTGATTATTCAATTTCTGAAAAATATAATAATATTTCTTTTGAATTATTTTTGGTTTCCATCCTTACATTTTGACCTGCAAAACCTTTTCTCTTTTTTGCAAGAAATCTCACAGCTTTTCCAAATATCTAATTTCCTTGAAAATGAACTGTATTTTTTATATATTTTTTATTAATGGATATGCTGATAGTGTAATGGTTGGTGGCTAAGAATGAGAAATTGGAAAACCAAGTTTGGATTCTAATAGAGTTTGTTACATTCACTAATGTCAAATTCTTGGGAAAGTTATGAATCCAGCCATTCTCTCCCCCAGCTATAGGTTAAATAGTAGGACAGATTGGGTTCTTCTGCCTTGGTTGGCAACCAGTCTAGGAAAAGGACAATTCTTGAATTCAAAACCAGTTTGGAATGGGGCTAGCCACTCCATCCTGTAAAAAGAATCAAACTTTTTAATGGAAACTATAGCAGCAGAACCTAGTGTGCTGAAAGCTGTGGTCCCATAATTTTCACTGCAGACTATGGAACTTGAGTAAGTGAGAGTTTAGTATTGAAAGATGTTTGATTTATTGTTAACACTAAAATATAATTTATAAATTTGGCAATCAGAACTCAAATTTAGTTTAATTTGGTATTCTGCCTTTTTTTTTTTTCACTTTGTCATCAGCAAAACACATGATATCTAAGACTGATATGATGACTTATTGACATGCACAGATTAAATTGACCAAGATAGAACATGTAAGGTTAGGATTGTACATAGTAGTCCCAAGGTTTAATGCATTAAGATTCTCTCAGGTGATAATGTTAGCAGTACTAATGAAAAGAAATTCCTGTAGAATGTCAACTTTATCACATTTTAATGCCTCTGATAAATTATGTTCAATTATCAGATAATTCAATTTTGAAGCAAATTTTGCAATCCTTAAAACTGATGGTTCTTCATTCCATGACAATCAAGAATAAATTCTGTTACATAACCTGATTACTTTAATGTTGGCCACTGTGAAACTTGCTGTGAATACTAGCAATTCCTCAATCATGTCTTCAAATAAGTATGTGGGTTTCTCTAGATTTGTTTATATTATTATTTTGTAAATTGTATGCCTGGATTGATATCTGTCCAATTTTGCATTGAGTCAATTCATTACCCAAGTTTCTTTTGATCAAGACTGTTTAGAAAACTTCAGTTAATGTTTTTAAAGTAATAAAGAAAATTCTAAGTTAATGAAGAAAAAAATTCTGTTTTACTAGAAATCCTTTACAGAGCTGATATGAACTTAGAAAAAGGTAAGATACTCTCTTGAAATGAATCTGCTTGTCTGGTTTTGTGTATACTTGAGAATGTTCATTATTACGGGAAATTGGTTTTAAGTTCAATTGTTGTATATATTATTGTGTAATAAATATTGAATGATAAAGATGGTTGGTTTGAAACATTACAGTTGAGGATGACCTGAAAACTTTGATGTTATCTATTATAGTTTGTGCATCCCTTTCCATGAGGGATAAAGCAAGGGTTTTTCTTAAATTGCTTAATTAGTTTCCTTCTTATTTTTAAACCTGTCATTTGAAATGAGAGGCACAAAGGAATTAACCAGCAATTTGGTTTAATTTTTACCTTTTTAAATTTTCCTTGTTAGCAGTAGTAACAGTAAAACTGTCTTGATTTTTCTCATAGGTTTTTTGCAGTTTCATCATATCAGATAAAGCATTATATGGCATGAAGATAGTGGCTCCTATTCATCTGGCTAAAGATTTAGTGATATCAAGCAAATTGAATGTCCTTAATGAAACTTGTAATGAAATTTGTAAAGTTCATTTGGATGAAATCAGCTCAACCACCTTGATGGGGCAGGTGTGAATATTTACTTGTATTCATATTATCAGTGACAAATTCAAGGGACCCTCTCTCCCCACAACTGAAAACTTTTATTTTATTAAGATTTAAGTATTTTACTAGTATTAGTTAGGAATAACTACTGCTTTACTTATCAATCTTCTTTATAATTGTAAAAAAAAGAAATGACATAAATTATGCCAATGTACTTATTTGGTATTTTTGCATTAAAAAATTGATGTTTAAACTGTATTTTAAGTAGGCACTATATTTTTGCCAAAGCAAAAATAACAAATTTATTTTTACTTATGTACTAGTGCTGAAAAGTTTTCATTCTAATCCACTTTTTAAAATATGACTGTGAAGGACTTCTTAGTTGGTTCAAGAACTTTCATCACACCCATGTAACTTAAGATATGAAACCATTTTGATTTTTTTAAAATTGCAAAATTTGATGTGACTATTTAAAAAATTGTGCTTTTTCTTTCTTGACTGTCGTATTTCACATTGGTTTTGATTTTTTTTCTAACTTTAATGAATTATTTGTATTTGGCATTTAATTCCAAAGTGTGTTTAGTCCACACCAATAAAGATCAATTAGATATGTAATATGCTGTCCTTTGATAGGGTTACTTTATCCTAATTCAAAATTTGCACTGTTATGTAAACATAAAAAAACATAAAATCCTTTTTCTGTTCCTACAAACATCTTTTATACTTTGATGTTATTAGGCTTAAATTTATATTAACCTATTGAGCCCTGAAACTTGACCACTATTATCTCTAAATGTTTGGGTAAATTTGACTATTTTCAAATCACACCATCAGTGAAGAGCAGCAAGTGCCTGCTACACAGTTACTCATGTAGATAACCTTATTCTGTTGTCATTTTTTTTGCATACCCATCCTGCCAACAGGTTTATGTAAATTTATGTCCAAAATTTATTTTCCTCACAAAATTACTATAAATATGAGGCAGTTAAGACAAATAATGACAAAAGCTGAATGAGATTCTCAGATTGAGCAAGAGATTTCAAGAAAAAAAAATCAGCTCTTTGTCTAGATTTTGGGAATTTGATTGGCGTGAGAACATTTAGTATTGTCTCTTTTTCTATTATATATATTCTAATTTCCTATTTTCTACTCTTACATTCATATTACACACATCATTCAGTAATCTGCTTACTATATTGGAGAGTTTCATTGTATAACTTTGGAGGATCAAAATTTCTGAGAAGCATGATGTGCATCTGGATTTCTGATAGTGCTTTTGGGAAGAACACAAAATAGGAAGTCAAATGGGTTTTGAATAACCTTCAAATCATCTAGAACTCTCAGTTAACTTGTACAACTAAAGCTTTATTTCTTCAATTGCATCATTCTGTAGAGCTGACCTGTTACAAACAAAATTTACAAATTTCTATTAGCCCTTTAAATAACTTTAAGTGATAATAAAACTCTTTATTTTCAATTTATAAACCAATGCTCTAAAACTCTGAACTATGGTTATATGCAAATGAGATAGTCATATCTTAAATACCAAGTATTCATTTTAGACAGTAACTTAATAAGAAAAAATAAAGAATATTTCCATATAGGGCTATCCAAAGACAGTATACAACTCAGGCATAATATTCATAATTTATACTACAACATGATCAAGTATAATATCTATTTATATCTCACTCTGTCTGATATATATATATATATATATATATATATATAAATAATTAATATATATATGTGTGTGTATATATATATATATATATATATACACGATTGATTCTTCCTTCGATTTTGACATATGAGGATTCAACAATCTCATTCAGTTTATGTTTGTGTCATATGTGACACTTCAGTCCCACTAGTGACCTGTATACAAGTCCATATATTGTGCAACAGCAAGGATCTTGGACTATATCAACAGGAATATTTGCTGACACTTTTCACTGTTGTCTTTTTTCACTTAGCTGGGCAATACAACTGATTCTAATACCACTCTTGCACAAATATCTCCAGTTATTTCTGTCCAGGGCAACTCACTTGAAGTTAGTATGAGACACATTGACAGCCAAGAAGTTACTCTTTAGCTTGTCTTTATACCTGAGAAGAGGCCATCTAGCATTTCTTTGTCCACTGTCAAGCTAACTATACATGAGGACTATGATAAAAATATAGTTTTAAGGTATGCCATATTTATGGTTAAAAGTGCTCAATATCAGGGATAGTGTGTATGCAAATATAAAAGTGGACACAAGTCAACACCAAGTAGTGACAGTCTGTTTTATGCTTGAATGCAATCATCACATCTTCAACCATGAAACAGTCACTGCTTGGTGCTGACTTCAGTATCCACTTATATATATATATATATATATATACTCAAAGATGTATGTTTGTATAGATTATCCATATATTTTGATTTTTCATTGCAATGAAATTTCTGTAGACAATGTGTAGTTTTTCAGATACACACTAATAAACTTCTTCACAGTATAGATGTAAGTAAGCATTTGTGCATTTTCAATTCATTTGAATATTAGAGTACTAAACCTCTCACTATAAAATATCCTTATTGCTGAAACCTGATCTTATAACGTGGACCATTTTATATGTGCCTGTCTATACATGTGGTTTTGAGAGAACACTAACATTTTGATGATAGCAATAACTAGAAAAGCAAGGACATCAGAGCTTGTTTGCAAGTGAAATGATTGACTAGAAGCAAATTTCATTAGGTATGCTTATATATGTATCCATAATATCTGTGCCTGTCTTTTGTGTGTGTGTGTGTATGAGAGAGAGAGGGAGACAGAGCTTTATAGCAAATTCATTTATCCAGAAAACCAAAATGAATAAATTGAAATTCAAAAGCTTAGATTTTCTTTTTTGTGTCTCTAATGGAAACATGAATTAAAAATTCAAGCTCTGGTTCTTTCTAGTCATTTTTATTTATGAAAGTGGTTGGATATCTCTTAATGATTATTTTATATTTTATTTCAGACACTAGAAGCGTGTGTGAAAAACTGTGGACGACGATTTCATGCAGAAATTGGAAAATTTAGGTTTTTAAATGAGATCATCAAAGTTGTATCTCCAAAGGTAAGGGGATTTGAGAACTCTATTTTTTTTCTTTTTTATATAAGTAAATGTTGAAAACTGACAGCTGGCAACATCTTGTACTTGATTCTCTCTCTGGTAACCAAAAGAAAAGTATAATTTTAGTAATGGTCATTGGTTTGCAAGTAATATTGTAATGTGTTTTGGGTGTGTAAATAAATATTTTATAACAGGTTAATCTGATTTAAGCCCCTCCCATCCATTTATTAGAAATGAATGTAACTGAAATAAAGTATTCTATGTGGACCTTGATAGATGTGGTCTAAGGTGGAAGTTTCCAGGTTTCTTTGACATTGTGTCCTCTTCATTTGGTCTTTTTCCTTTTCTGTATCAATATTTTTCTTTTCTCATCTTCAAATTTTCTACTTATACTCCTTTTGATTACATCTTAAATAGTTTTATTTTGAAGAAGTATATTTAAAGCTATTACTTCTATTATACCTGTTTATTTGTAGGTGACTATGATTTTCAATACGGAAATATCATGTCTTGCTTGCATTGAATATAAATGTCAATGAATGATGTCAAATTTTACTATGGATCAAACCAATAAAATAATTATTTTTAATTCTATGAAAACTTTATTCTTTATATCTTATAAATTACTATTAAGAACATTAATTTACTTTTGATGACTTCCTTAATTTTTGGCTTTCTATTTGGATATCATGATTATTTTTTTCAGTCCTTTCTTTATTATTAATTTTTCAATACTTGTCTTTTTCGCATAAGGAAAAGAAAAGGTAATTAACTGCATTGTTGACCTTAATCAATGTTCTTTATATCCTGTAAAATATTCTTTATAGTCTCCAAAACAAAACGGCTATCATCTAATCACCATAGAGAACCTTTTCTTCCTTCCATCAGCATGGCTGATGCTAACCTCCAAGAGAGCAACACTTTGCATCATCTTGGACTCGAGTTTTCCACTCACATAAAGTGGAGTGATTATATTGAATGAATTGATAGGTCTACTGTTAGGAAAATTGGTTTGCTGTATCATACCAAACTATTCTTCTTGTCAGAATCCCTTTTGCACATTTATAAATCTACCATTCATCTATCCATTTAATATTGTTGTCATATCTGATTCTGGTTCTCCTGCTATATATCACCAGATTCTTGACAAAATCCAAAGAAGAGTCTGTAATATAATTGATCCTGACCTGGTGTCTCGACTTCAGTTACTTTCCCACTGCCATGACTTGGCTTGTCTCTATCTCTCCTATAAATAATCTCCTGGCAATTCTTCTGATGAGCTTTCCTCCTTGCTGCCTTGGCTGCATAGATTTAGTTGTACTACCAGATTGGCAACTAGGTCTCACTGTTTTATTGTTGAACTAGCTAGATGTAATAGATAAGTTCTATTCTAATAATTTCTTTCATTGCATGTGGAATTTTCTTCAAGTTCCTTGCTTTCATGCCACTTACAATCTTCAAAAATTTAAATGCAACACCAGTCACCATCTCCTGTCTTCCTAAGAACAAGCTTCCAATTTTTTGGTCTTTGTCTTCCTGAATTCTGTTCTTTTATTGCCCTTTTCCCCCCACTAAAGTCTTCTCATTCTCTTTTTCCCCTCCCAGTAACCCCTTGTGTCTTAGTAGCCTTGCTTAAGGTGAAATGATTAAAAATGAAAAATAATTCCATTCATAGTAATTATAGTACTTTCCATCTTATATGGCTATTATGTTGGTATTTTTATAAAAAAAATAATTCTATCAATTTTGTAAAAATTATATTTATCTTTTTACTTGCTTCTCTGTTATATAAATTTCAATTTTTTTTCAATTTTCTATTATTTATGTATCTGTTCTCTCATCAGTGAATCACAGTATCTCATGAATTGTCATTCATAAATCAATAGCATTGGTGGTTACTGGTTTTTGTCTTGTCTGTCATTGTTTCTGTGGTGAGCCATAACTTGGCTTAGAGTGGATATGTTAACAAGAAAAGTCATCATGTGGTGATAAATAATTGATCAAAATTGCTCAACATGTTTTGCTATGAATATCTGATGAAAAGTCACTGACTCTATTCTGTTCGTTGAAGCTAATAGTTGATACCAAATAGAAGTAATTACTGACATATGAATTGCATTTGCCACCTTCAGTGTCCCCTAGTGTTTGAAATCTTGGCCTGCTGTTGCTAACATTTACCTCTTGGATATTCAAATTATCACTCCCTTATCAGTTTCGACATTCTAATATTACAGCTTATCTGTTGTATTATTTGAAGCCTAGCAATTGTCATTATAGCCTTGAAGTGTTTTATTGATAAGGACACTATCCAGATATTCCTTTTGCTATTTTGATGTTTTGACTTGTAGACATTCCCAGGCACATTTTACACCCTTCATTTCTATCAGGGAAGCAGTTAGGGAAAATAATGGGAAATAATCTAGAACTAAACAATATATAGAAAGTTTACTTTTGAACAATCTACCTAATCATATTGGATGTTTTATTTTTGTCTTTTTCTAATTGGATAATCTCTCTCTCTCTCTCTCTCATTTTACAAGAGTTAATGTTCTGATGAAAGAGTGACTCCTGTCTCATTTACTGTACATTACCTAGCTACTGACCATTTACTGGCTTTTTACTGGCAAAACTGGACTCTCTTGGTAGATACGTTCTAATATTTTTGATGCAAAATGATTAAAGCTACGAATTTATTCCCTATCTTTACCCACAAAGAAAAAAAATATTGTATGTCAACAGGCCATATAGTTTTTAATATTAAAAATATTGCATGTTAATAGACTATATAATTTTGAGGCTATACTACTTCATTTGAATACCTCCACTTCTACTAAATATTTTGTACTTTCTTGTTCTTAAACTGTTTTGTCTTATTCTCTCTTAAAAAAGCTCTGATTTGCTCAAATGGGGAACTGTTTAACTTTGGATAATGTTTCCTTTTGTCTGTATCTTCTAAAAGATAAAACAAGCCTGGTCAGTACTTAGATGGGTGACCTCTTGGAAATATCGGGTATTACATGTGCAGATGGTGTATTGGATAATGGCTTGGAATTGTTAATTAGAGAGCTGAGTTCCAATTCCATTTGGGTTTGTTATATTCACTTATGCACAAATAGCCTTGGGTAATGTATGAATCCAGCTCTTCTTCCATCTTGTGTATTTTTGATCTGAAGAAATTTCCGAGATGAAACGTGAGTTGAAAACTCTTGATCGTAAGGAAAAAAAATGTTGATCTCAAAAATAAGAAAACACCTGCTTAAAAGTAGTAGACATTGTTTATTTATTGAAATTCTGTGTCTTAAGTTACAATTGGTTAACTAACTTCTAAGAGGCTATTTTTTGTCATACTACTGGACATTTTAAAATATCCTTAATTTTTATCATAAAACTAGTTGAATTACTCATGCCTTGTTGTGTGTCACACATTTTTTTTGTAAGAAAATTATGACTGATCATTGTTATAATTTGTGGAGAAAAATGATCCATTTCAATATTATTCAATGATCTTGCTAATGTGACCTCCATCTTCTGGCTTTCTCCTTCTATATTTTGGATAGGAGTCATTCCCTTGTTCAAAATCAAATTTCATTTAAATCAAAGGGAAAAAAAAATCAGTGTGGGGTTTGTGCCCCCTGGAGACCACCTTTGATCAATAATATTCAAGTACTCTCAGTAATGTAGTTTCAGAATATATATGTTTATGGGGGTCTATCTCCAAAACCCTATGAGGAGTTCAATGAAAAACAGGCAGGCAGGCAGGCAGATGCTACAACTTTATATATAAAGAAGTTTTTGTCTGGAAGATATATAAAAATTGACATTTTATGCAAATTTTTCTTGTTAATTCAAGGGAGTTTTTTATATGCTTGCTTTGTCTGAAATTTTTATTTTCAATCAACTGTTTGAAATTTTTTAATCTGATGGATGGATTTGAAGACTGCCTCTGCTGGGAATAATGCGACTTATTTAAAGAAACTTACTGGATCTTCCAATTTATGTTTGTGTATTCTCAGGTTATTGCTTGTTTGTCCAGATTTCCAATTATTCTCGGGCTATTTGTCTGTAATTCATGTAAAAAGGCCATAAATCTTTCTGTGAAGAAGACCTGTAACTCATATCTTTTTCTATGAAGACGATAAAGTAACTCTTAAGATATTTTGCTTGTGCAAATTTGCTTAATGACATTTGCATGTGAAGTTGATGGGGTAATAATTGGTAAAGGGATTAACATTTATTCTTGCAATTTACATTATTTCTATTTGAACTAATGTTGTCATCTTGGTTACTGTTATCACAATGTTTTTCCATGTGATGCCTTTCAAACTGAACTCTTTATTTAATCTACAAGGATATTTTGTTCTCATCCCTCTGTCCATGTCTTGGGATGTCTTATCTCGTTTTTATTTAATACTGCATAGTGACAGCTTTTACTGTTTCCACTGATTTCAAATTTGTAATATATGGCCTAGGGATTGAACTTGCAATAGCTATGTTACCAAATTCATAAACCAACACTTTAATCCATTAGGCTGTTGTTCCATAGGACAGTCCTGAGCCTAAAACTTAGTTTTAATTCTAATGTTCTTATTGCTTGCCTGTTGCTGACACTGCTGTTGGAATCCATTCAAGGTGCTATCATCCATAACAATTGGATTGTAAGCTTGGATGTAATGAGCCTGTTCACTAGGGTTCCTACAAATGACTCTATCAACAAACACTTGAAGCAGGTTGGAGGGTACAATGGCCAAAACATAATAAGAGAAACAAGGATGATGAGATTAGTCCAAATGTAAATGATAAATCCTTATCCCAGAAATTCTTTTTACTGTTTATAATGAATATCTTGGCAAGGAGCAACAAATGTTTGGAAGCAATCTTTGCTATTATCAGTCTTGTAGAACAGGTTCTTGTTGGTTGCAGCCATCTTTAAATATAATTTATGTTGTGTATTATAATTATTGGTATTTGTGCTTGTTAAGAGGTTTCTTTTCTCCTAATTAATGGCTGTTCTCATTTCTTGAATCTTTTGATATAGTTGTAGATGTGTGTGCCATCAGTAAAAAGCATCTTTCCACCTTGTCAACACTTGGATATTCTATTCTATAAATTTTTTTGCTAATAAAATATAGTTTTTGGTCTGTTAAATCCCCCCATCGTGTCATAATATGTTGGTGGTGGAGCATACGAGAATTTTCAATTCAATATTCCGTAATAAATTTCTCTTGTGTGAATATCTTTCATGTTTCTTACTAAATTTGCTTAAGGCCATAGTTGCCTAAACTGTAGGTCATTTATCCTGGTGGTGATCTTGATCTGCAAGACCTGTTCAGTATGACAGTTTTATACATGCCCCAACTTCCCTAAGGAAATCATTGCTTTCTATTTTATTGATTTGCCTGTTCCTGATCATTCAAATTTTTTTTTTATTTTCATAAGCATTTGTTTCTAGGAGGATTAGTAAGGAAGCCATTATAGCACAGTGTATATGTCTTCAAATATGCCTAAGTTATTGATTTGGAAAATCTAATGGACAGCCATTTTCTGTCTCTAGTTTTGTTCACCTCTGTCATATTTTCATTTGCAGCATTGTATCCGGGAATTTAGTGCACTTCTTAATTTGCCCATAAAGTTGTATTTGCATTTTTGAAATATGAAACTTTTATAGAACGATTAAATACTTAGCATTCTAAAAATGTGGTAGTTGTCTCTAAATGAAAATGTGACTGGTTGAAAATTTATTGTAAGTTGCTGTGACATTTTTGTTTGCATTACTTATTGACTTTATGTGATTGTTCTAATTTCATGGAATGAGTGGACATGAAGGCATTGTAACTGAAATTTGGTCAAGCTTTACATTAATGGATAATTTTTAAATTAGATGGAAATGGGCTGATTAAAATGTAATTATAAAAGATACACTTGGATGGGTTGAAAATCTTTTTCAATAACGTTATTTTTCTTTACTTATTATTTTAAGTAAAGAAAAATATTGTGTCTCTATTGTAGACATTGAATAAAAACAGTATAATCAAGAAAGAAGCAAGAATAATATCAAATAAAGAGTGGTAATTATTTAGGTTAAATTTACCATTAGTTTGTGAAGATGTAAATGATAACTTGTATTTTTTTTTTTTTCAGTTATTAACAAGAAAAAGAAAATAACTTTTTAGATTACAATTATCTTTTTTTTTTTTTTTTTTTTTTTTTTATATATATATATATTTTTTTTATATATATATATATATATATATATAAGAAAGATTGTGTCTGTATGTATATATGTTTGTACAATTATAGATCATATGTCTTTTTAATAATAACTCCCTTTACCAACTCCTTTCAAATTCGGGTGAGCTGAGGAAAAAGACAAAGAAATTTGCTCACCTTAGTTAAAAGAAAAAACATTGACCAGTGAGCTGAACAAAAAGACAAAACAAATTCACTATAATGCTATTACAGAATATGAACTCACCAAGACTTTGTAATGAGACCAGACTTGAGGTTAAGAAGTTGATGCCACATGTAATTGAGGTATCAGTTCTTACTGGGTTTGGAAAAGGTGAATATGTCTTTATTCCCAGGATTCCCCTTATTCCATCAGGGTTGGATATTCCATTCACATTTAGGAGACTTCAGTTTCCAATATGAGTAAGTTCTGCTATGTCTATTAACAAAGTACAAGGCCAGACTCTATCAGTTACTGGACTACAGGTAGAAGAATCCTGTTTCTCTCATGGGCAGTTGTATGTTGGTTGTTCACGTATAGGAAGTAAAATCAATTTGTTTGTTTATGCTTCACAAGGAAAGATAAAGAATATTGTTAACCAAGAAGTATTGTAATGTAAAAACTGTTTAAAGGTATATTTGTAATTGAATAAATGAATTTTAAGTTATATTGTTGTTATAGATTTATTTTTAACTTTTTAAATCCTGGGCAACACCAGGCAGCTCTGCTAGTTGAGAAATAAAAAAATGTTATTTTGTGATGATGTGTAAAATCTGTTTTTTGCTATTTGTTAGTTTGTGTAGCTGAAATTAATATTGGATAAAGTCAAAAGGTTCAAAATAACATTTCTTCCACGAGTTTGCATGTAAAATTTGATAATAAATGATTTTACTATTATATTCATAGCCAAGAATTGAATTTTAGTGTTTGGAATTGGGATTTTTGACGGGTTGTAAATTAAAGCTTTTATCAATAATACTGAACTCTAATTTGTCAGACAATATGTGATTGGCTGAAGTCTTTCAAAGCTTCATTATTTTTTAAAATTGATTTCTATTTGGCAAAAGATGTCAAAATATAAAACCTAAGGCAAGCTTTTTAAGTTTTCTTTAATGAAAATTGATTAGAATTTCACCTGCATTTACAAAAACATTTATTTTGTATTTTTGCAAGTGAAGAAATTTTAAAACTTTAGTAAGAAATTTTGAATGACAAGAACTTTTTAATGTTTGTTCTTTCAATTAATCTTCTCTATCATTTCATTTCAGTATTTGGGCACTCGAACATCAGAAAAAGTAAAGAAACGATGTATAGAATTAATGTATAGTTGGTCAAAAGGCTTGTCACATGAGAATAAAATAAATGAGGCCTATGCTATGCTGAAAACACAAGGTATTGTTAAAGAAGACCCTGTATATATTGACAAGGTGAGATATTTTTTGTAAATCTTTCATAATGAGTTCCTGTAATGAGCATTATTGTAAGCATTATTTTATAAAGTAAAGGTGTCTGAACTAAGTTCTAAAGTTAAAACTTGTGATAATGATATAAAAGTTTTTCTCTTTAAGACAACAGTCTGTAAACTGAGAAATTTATTTTTGTGTCATTTTGAGTTGTTTTTTACCAAGTTTCTTTTTTTAAATCCCAGAGAAGGAAACTTGTACCTACTGCTAAGTTCTTGTACAAATTTTTGCTCCAATTTGTTACATCACTTATTTTCACTTATTGTTTATAAATGAAATGTAAAAAAATAAACTACTATTTAATAACTATTAGCTCCTTGCTTTATCTGGATAATGGAGTCTATGAGGTGCTGGAATCATTGCACTGGTATATCTATTCAGGAACATTTCAGGGTATCCATAAGTGATTTGTTTGTAGAATGTCACTGCAGAGAATGAGGTTGGCAACAGGTACCACATGTTCTTAGTAGGATTCAAATCTGGCAAATGTGAAGGCTAATCTGAGTGTCCCTAGAACCCGTTTCATGTCAACTGCACATGATTGTTATGGATTGTATTGTGTGGCTGAAACAAATCAAGCATAAGGTTTTTTATCTAGACATATATATGCATACAAGTTGACCTATAAGAAGCTTGTCCACCCGCTTTGACAGGTCTTGTTTTTTCATTCTTTGGGGTGACATACCACCCTTCTCACCAGCTGAAAAGCTAATGGGGCAGCTGGTTTAAATGCCAACTATCTGTTTATGCAGCAGTTTGTACTGAGCTACATGTTATCAGTAGCAGGCCTAAGCCTGATTTGACCTCATTGTACTTGGTCTACCATGAATGTCTGAGATGGGCACCAGGAAGAGCATCTGGCCTTGTAAAAACCTTGCTTCTAATTATTATGATAATTATGTTGATGGGCCTATGTGGAGAGGTATACTGAGATACTCTGCCTTGCTTTGTGCTAGATTAATCCCGATCCTGTCTCAAGAAAAAAAAAACAAACACTGCTATGATGATGATGATAAGAGGGTGAAAATGGTCTGCAATAAGATGTCATGTCTGTCAAAATAGATTACACTTTTCATTAGGATCTTTGCCAATACCAATAGAATATAACCCACGTTTACAAAGATCATCACCATATATGAACTTGACTATCTGCCCAAATGAACTGGAAACATGACTTGTCTGACCAGGCAAGACAGCAGCAGCAGTCTTTTATAGTACAATGGTAATGTTCTTTGGCACAGGTCAGCAACCAATGCCACAATTGGTCACTGATTATGAAACCTCATGGAATGGGGTGTATATATTAAATTGCATTGACTGATGGGGTGAGTGGAATGTAATTTTTATGAAATGTTCCTCCTTTGTTGGGTTGACATTCTTGTTAGTCACTGGCAGTGCTGTACCTGATTCATCTGTGACTACCCAGACTTTTCATGTGTTGCTGATATCTTTCAAGAATTCACCTATTCCTAGTATACCCTTGCTGCTGTTGCTAAGTAGAAACCTTGATTATTTGACACCTCATAGTAGTCTATCATTCTAGACCAATAATTATTCTATGGTCAAATAGTGTTAAATCCTCTGCGTCCTATGGTTGCCACAGTTAGTGTCAAAAATTTCTACAAATAGAGGAGAGAAACTGTTTGGTGTATTGGTGTTTATAAGTTTTTTTTTTTTTTTGCATGTCTGTTATATATATTAGACTTTTAAAAGTGTACATTTGATTCACTAAGTGTATGTTGTACTGTTACTCATATGGATTTTACAAGTGCATAACAGGATGCTGAGTAAATTATGGGGGCACTAATCAATCACAATTTGAAATTTGCTTTATGAAATTAATAAGTAAAAGCAGAAAAAATCAATTGGGGGAATTTGGATATTGAATGTAAATTAACAATATTTGGTTTAGAAAATCAAAAAACAGATCCTGTGATTCTGATGAATAGAGAAAAAAATGCATTATTTTTATTTTTGTAATTATGTTTTAAAAATCATGTTTCTATGATAAGTTAGGTATTTATAACCAAATATAAATGAAAATATTTTTTTATTTCTTCTTGCAATTGAAAGCTATAAATGTTGAGAATTATTGTTAACCTAAAATATGGACATTGTTGACAAGTGATAAATGATACACTTGGGCTTGTTTAGGAAAAGAATTGTTAATGATGACCTAGAATCTGACCTTGAGTGACCTAAGGTTCATTGTTTAAAGTTGAAGGCTTGGGAAGAAATTTTATTGATTTAAAATCGTGTCCTATGAAGTGAAGAAGAAGAGAAAGAGATTATCTTAGTTTTGGAGGTAAGAAAGGAAGAGAGAGAAATAATGAAAGGAAAGAGGTGAGAAATGGTGATGGCTGAATTCAGTAAAACAAATAAGTCTTGACATACTTTATGAGGGCCTTGTAATGGTGAGAGGAAATCGAGCCAATGGAATTGCATGGTAGCAAGGCATGAACTGGAATAATCCCTAAGGAGAGATGTATATATAAAATTGGTTGCCTAATTTGGAAAATGATTAAGCATACAGGGAAGTGATGAATATTTTTGAACAATTGATTTTATTTTTTGTTGATGTAGGAATTCTCAATGTAAACAGCTCCCTTTTGAAGGTTAACTAAGTTGAGGGATGGCAACTGTAAGCAATGGATCACTTCTCTTAATCCAGAAATTTTCATCTGCAGGACTGGCATTGAGCAGTGATGCATGATTTAAGTATGGACTTTGTATCTGAGACCAAAGTTGAATCCTGCATCAATCTTCTTATATCATTCACTTGGTGCTACACAGTCTTCTCTATGCTATAACTGTCCTGAAGATGTAAAATAGCAGTTTGCAGTGTAGTATGTCATGAGCCACAGAGATGGATGACTGACAACAGGACTTGTTGCAAGCAGAAGTCCTCACTTCAAAATAACAAGTTTGAAGTTTATAGAAGAATAGCTTGATCCAGGACTTATTCATATAATCTCTTGAACAAATATTCACTCAGTCACTCTTGCCACTACAGAATCTTGCTCTTATTTATTTGAATACCAACAATGTAGACAACTACAGCACCATAGAAGAGATTATGAAACTGCATGCTTCATCAAAAATTAAGTGTTAAGACCACTTTTATTCCTGAACCGAAATTTTTCTTTTTTTATATTTATAAGTAAACTTTTATTTTTTTTTTCAATTCAGTGGTTTACACTTACTGTGATGAAAATTTCTACTGCCCAATGCACCGTTTCAATTAATTCCACCAAGAAACTTCTTCAGATCAAAATTAAACAACAGGGGTGGAACAGCTAGTGAAGTGAAAACAGTCAAATGACATCAGTGGGGGTGGGTCATATTGACTATATTGTGACACATCGAAGAGGGAAAATGTTATAAGATAATGAGAGGGGTCATATAAATACAGGCATGGAAGCATTGAATTTGCAAAAAAAAAAAAAAAAACAACAAATTAATCAATAAAAGATTATCTGGTATTGCCTGGGATGAAATACTTTTAAAATGTCAATCGTTACCTTCTGTCTTCTTGATTCCTTTCTCTTATTGTTCTCACGCCTTTCTTTTTTTCTATATTCTTTCACACTCAGTAACCCCCAGTGTCTTAGTGGCTTTATTGTTTTGCTTGGTGTGAAATGATTAAAAATAATAATTTATAAATCAAATAGATGGGAATTACTGAAAGAGAATTAAATGATCAATTTTCTTTTGTTAGTGTCATTTATTTTTAGATTAAAAAAAAATAGGGAAATGTTATATACAATAACAACATATGCAATATAAATATACAGCCTCTATTTGCATTTTTGCAGAGATGTTATGTTATGCACAGCACAATTGCTTCACCAGTTTTTAGTTTGAGTTGAACCTTAAAGTTATCTAAAGATTATCATTGTTAAATAATTATGTGAACATTTTTTTTCAGAATTTTGTATAAAGTTATTGTTGATAACAAATAACTGAATGGTTTCAATTGTTAAACCATGTTTGATTGTTTCTTTTTTTTTTTTTTTTTTTAAGGTAAATATTTGAATTGCTTGTTTTATTTATCTTTATACATATATACAGTTTATCCAGAAAGCATCCAACCATTTACTGTTAATGAAAAATAGCCTTCCTAGGGCAATAATATCTTAGTCCTTTTATAGTACTCCTGTAGGGAAGTCACCCATACTTATCCTGGCATCTGTTCCCTTTTCAAAACAACCTACAAAGTATTCTTACATGATGATTATCAGCAACCTTCATCTTCTCCACTGTCAGACATCTTGTCCTTTAAATGGTTTTGGAAAAAAGACAAATTGTAGAAGCCAGATATGTACGGTTGAGAGAACTGATTCAGACTCATTCCTAGTAGTTTCAAGTAAGGTCTGTACAACATGAGGCTGAAATTCCTTCTGTTCTTGTGACAAAAGCTGTAGAATCTTGTCACCATATATTTCATGCCAAGATCCTCTGTCAAATATTTTGAAACAATATTTTATGGAATTCCCCAAATTGTTTAATTCTTGTATTGTTAATCAATAATATTCTTGACTGCAGCCTACATGCATTCAATATTTTGGGGATTCTGCTTGTTGAAGGCCTTCTAGAATGTGAATCATTTTCAACAGATTACTGGCCAAGTTTGAAGCACGGGTACTAAAATTTCATCTCGGTTTCACTCATTGCATTAATTCCTGGAAGCTTTTTAAATCATTTGAATTCTTTCTGTGGATGAATATTAAAGTTTTAATCAAAACTTGATGTCTATTTATTATTTTACTTGCTTGGTCATTTTGAATGTGATGCTCACACAATACTACATTAAGCCCTCTCAATTGTCTCATTGTAGACTGTTTACTTATGTATAGTAAAGTCCCTTTTTGATTGATTACAAATTTACATTAGTCATTCAAATGGTTCTCAACATTATACAAATTATATTCATATTTTTTGGAAAGATCTTTAATAAAATAATAAAATGATTGCTAAAATTAGATTTCAGTTATTTGGGTTTTTAATCGAAATATGCTGTCTAACTTTTAAGCTATTTTTTATTTTTTTATTAAATCAAGTGATTTTATGGATGATGGCAACAAAATTTAATAAAACAGTTTTTTTCTGAAATGTTGATGTGGGGAAAATAAATAGCATTAAATTCCCTAGTAATTAGATTTTAATTTTTAAGCTAACCCAAATGACAGATGGAGAATAGTTACTTACCATAAAGCAATGGTATGGAAGCAGTAAGCTCAAGCTATTTGTAGTTTACCCAATCTTGACGGAGTATTTAAAAGTTGTAGCCTTGTGCCAGACTAGCATTTGGGAACATTTATTGTATTATAATTTTATACAAAAGGTATATATTTTCTCTTTGTATTGTTGCTTCTTATAAAAAATCAACTGTTCTGGTCATGATTTTGAGTCTCTTTTGATTAATCTTTGGCTTGGTTTCTTTTATTTTGTGGCATATCAACACTTCAGTGGGTTATTTAATGCTGACAAGATTTTTAGGATAGGTTTGTGTGAATAAAATATATATTCTTTGTAAGAAATCAGTTTGTAGATCAGGTTTCATAGACATATTTTTGTAAAGAGGGTTTTTGTCGAGAGTAAAATGTATTGCTGGTAATATACCATACCATACCAGGTTTATTATTAGTCCCATAGAATTTACTTAAAATGTTTTTATTGTGAGAGTTGATAATTTTATACATGTTATTGGTGCAGTAATAGCTTATTTTGATTGTTTTCCTATTGAAGATCTTACTTAGAGGGTTTTTTTTTTTTTGTGAAAATGTTTATTTATTAACTTCAGAAAATGCTGTCCGATATTAGTACTGGATAATTTACAGAAATGGGGGGGGGGTGAACCATATGATTTTTCTTATTCTATTTCTGTGCTTACAACCTATTTTAGATACTTCAGTGTTACTTATGGGGTTTAAGTAGGATAGTTTATTTTTTAAACCACTTTTATAGAGAGCATTTTCACACAATTCTTTATTTTTATTAAAGATATCTATGTTAGACAAAAGTTTATTAATTCTAGTGCCAACAGTAATAGGTATCTGTTTCACAATGGCATAGGGGTGGTTAGAATCAACATCAATATAGTTAGGAGTTTCATGCTCTTTATGGTAAGGTTTAAAGGTATTATTATTAAGGTTAAGGGTGGTATCTAGATAACCTAGTATTTTGAAGTTAGAAGCAATCTCAATCCTAAACCCCAGTAACTTAAAGGCTCTAATTATTTTCTTCTGTAACTTCACAGTAAGTGGACCATTGCTATTGGGAACAAAAATGAGTCCATCATCTCTGTATAAGTCTACTAGTTTAGGATCTACAATTCTACTAAGTATATCTAAAATATAGAAACAAACTAGATCAGCAACCTGGGCTGAATCATATGCTCCCATAGGAACATCCAAATCATCATTCTGGCACTTAATCCAGGTAGAATCATTAAATGCTAACAGTGATTTTCTAGCAGTTAAGATGATATTAATCTCATCATTTGTTTTCTCCATATGTTTTTTTGCAAAGTTGATACAATCCACTAAGAGGTCTCTGAAGATAGAGGAATAAAAGTCTATAATATCAAACTTAATAAAAGTTGCTCTATTTTTATCACTCATATTGGCGAACCATTTGTTAGTATCTGACAAATCCTTTCAAAGATTGGCACAGGTTGTAATTAATAGTTTATCAGTTATTTTTTTAGTTATATACTTTTTTTTAATTTCATATTTTCAATGGCTGTCTCTCTTTTTTTAAATATTTAATTTTAAGTTTCTAAGACTGTATCAGTCTACCATTTGAGTCAAAGAATGCTAGTGCATTGACTCTAGTTGAAATAGTTTATACTCATGAGGTAATTTTGGATTTCTCTATTATGTAATATATATGCTCTGTTATAATAAATACATTGAGCTCTTTTTGTGGATCACTTTTAATATTTTATATTTTTAGGATCCACTTGGATTATTTATTACCTGTACTAAATATATATATATATTTTAATCAATGACCAATTTCTTTCAACACTGTTTGAATTGAATCATTGCAAACTTATTTCTAGCTTACTGAAAACTGTATAAGTATTTCACCATCCACATGTCACAAATGAAAATTTGAAATGAACATGCCTGGAATATAACGTACAGGTATATATACTCAGAGGGATCAAATGGTTTAAAATTTGGTTACCTTTAATCTTTCCATAGTGGACACAGTAAATATTTGCTACTTATTATCATAATTACAAATGAAAAAAATTATTAATTGCTTCAAAGAAAAGTTTTTTGTTTTTTTTAAAGTCAGCTTTTAATCAAGCTCCTTTGTCTTTTTCATTTTGTCCTTGTTTTGTTCTATATTGTTTTCTGCTTTTAAGACCATTTGACAGATTGGCAATTCTTTTGTAAGTTTCCTTGGTATTGTAGAGGTTGGCACAGAATATTGCTTGAATGAACACTTAGCAAATGTTGTTTTGGGAGGTTTATTTTCTTGAATCCAAATACAAACTTTCATCCTTGTTGTTGGTGAAACAGTTCATAGCTTGTGCTGGAACAGAGAGAGAGAGAGTCATAGCCATCTTGATTAGTTCTTTGATTGAGTAGAGTGGAGTGGACTAGCTTGTCCTGCTTTTTGGTGATTACTGATGTCTGTGCTCTATTTTTCGTGGGTTTATATTTAGGTCTCTAAGTTGTTGTGGAGTGCATTGAGCGCATGTCCTTCACTTTGGTACTGGGCCTTTGATCTTTTGTTTTCGCTTATCCAAGTATCTGGTTTCAGAAATGAAGTTAGTTGATTGACCTGTGCTTAAGAATGCAGGTATTAATGTTAATGAGGTGTTAAGGAGATGATAAGTAGGTTATACTTTTCAGGAGATTTAAGAAACATTTTTATTTTCTTAAACTTTGTATACTATGACAGTACTCACTGTCAGATTAAATCTTTTTTTTTTTTTTTTTGACTTTTGTCCATTATTAATGTGGATATACAAAAAAGTGAACCTGTTTCATCACATTTATTTAGAACCTATTTTGAACCAAGATGTAAGTAAGAATAAAAGAAAAAAATATTGAATACTTTCTGACTGTGAGAATAAAATTCATAAAGGTTTTTTTTTTTACTCAGATACACAAGATATTGGAGATGTTAGTGGTTTATCAAAGAATTAAAAAAAGTCTGCATATGCTTTTACTTTATCACAAACTTTATTCATTGTAGATAAATATTTGGTTATCCAACAGGTTGTAGTTGATTTGATTATGTTTATTTTCATTGTCTTTAGGACATAATGAATACAAGTGACTTTCTCTTAGAAGCAAGAAAAATACCAAAATAGACACCATTTGCAAAAAAGACTACAGTGTAAAGAAATGAGTAATTATTGGAAACAGAAAGGAACCAATGTCTGAGCCTTAGTTACAGAACTTTTAGAATATAGTAGTTACATTTATTGTGTGTCTGTGTGTTTATTTTTATTTTTTGTCTATCAAAAAGTTCAAATCAAATCAAAAGTTCAATATAGATAGAAATAGTTTGTAATCATTCAGTTAGATTGACTGTAATCTACAAACATTTCTATTGTTCCTTTATAAGTTATCTAAGTGATAATATACTTTAAATGCTGTTGTGGATGTTGAAAAACATATCTGTATATTTTATTAAATTTTTTGGGAGATTGTATATTGTTGTTTTAATCTTTTTACTTTGTTTTTTTTTTTATAAGATATTTCTTTCTTACATTCAGATTATTTTTAGACTTGAAAATAATTATTAAAACAATTATTTCAGCTTCTAAAAATAAACCATATATACAAGACTGGATTATCCTATAGGCTGTAAATGAGAGTGCTTCAAGCATGCTTAAAGTGCTGGTTATAAAAAAAATCTCTTTTTTTTTTTTTTTTTTTTTTTTTTTTTTTTCTCACTGCAGTTGTGTTGAAATATCTTTGGGTTGCAATGAATAGCAAAATATTGGTGTTTCTTAGAATACTTTTCTTGACAAGCAAAAGATAACTACTCTAGTTTATTTAAGGAATTTGCAATAAGTTTACTTCAAGCTATGTAAATATCACTAAAATATATCACTAGTAAAATAAAATATTCACAAGTGCGGGTGAATTAGTGTAGCTCTGTCTGAAGTGGGAGCCCCACAGTTTCATGACTCTAGATGCTTTGCATATGTAGTTTTAACACAAATCTTATTGAGCCATTTTTATTTGAAAACAAATATTTATAATGAGATAAGGATGTACTAAACTTTATTAAATCAGAAAACTGTTTGCTAACTCGTGAATTTTAATCTGTTAATTACAAAAGATTAATACCTCCAATACCTATAATGATTTGCACATGTGTGTCATATATAAATGAAAAGTGTCACTGCTGACAAAATAAATAGAGATATCATGTCACTGATTGGTGATTACAATTACGTGTTGACTATTGTGTTAACCTGGACATTAAATTGAGTGTCCCATGTTTCAAGACAAATTAGTACTTTCTTAACAGTTCTATGCAGTTGTGTATTAACTGATAAGTAATCAATAATCTTTTCATTGGCTTTTTACTTCTTTGTTGTTAATGTATTTTTTATTGTGTTTGGTAATTAAATGTTTTATTATTTTACATTGAAGTCTTTCTGTTATTACTTGTATTATGTGACATAAATTTAAAAAATAGAACTCTCTCATTTCTTTTCAGGATTCTTAAAAATGCCCCTTTAGCTCTCCCCTACATATTCATTTTTATATTACTTATAGTTATGTTATGCAGTGTTTAACTATATAAAAATATGTAATTTGTGTTTTAATTTTTGGTATGATTTTCTTTGGTTCTCTTGTATGCCATATTTGTGAAAGGTTCTTTCTACACAGAGACAGGCAAAGAAGAGACAATAATTTTGTGCTATTTCAGCATTTTCTCCTCCCTTTTCAATGACATAGTGAATCCTTGATTGTTGCTGTTAGCATTTTGCAGAATTCACCTTTCTAAGCTGTGAATCTGCTTCTCAGATTCTATTAACTAGAATAGGTTTTCTTGTCTTCCAACAATAATTTAATAAGATTAATCATTTTTTGATTGGTAAATTACTTCCTTGCATTATTTAAGCAATTCATATGGGAAAATGTAAATTCATTTATTTTAGATGATCCATATATGTTACCGGCACTTTGCAAAGATATATTGATTTTATGCAAATCTTTGGGTTTAATAAGTTTCTCTTATCTTGCTAAGATGATTAATATCCTCATTTTTCTACAAAGAATTCAACTGGGGTTGAATAGAAAACAAAATTATTTTTAAAACAAATTTTCTTTACTATGTATCATAGATGTATTTGTTTTAAATATTATCATAAACACTGTCATTAGCATGCAGAAAGAAAAAGGTTGATTTAATTTCTCCCTTTTATATAACAGTCTACATCCAGTTGTTACCTTCAGGTTAATATTTGGTTTTGATTCCATAAGAACATCTCAGTCTGTCTAATTTCTCAAAATAAATTTATTTTCTTGATTAGGTCTTTCTCATTTAATTCCAATAATCACAAAGCTTTCTCTCACATTTTTCTCTGGTTCTGTGCCATAAAACTAGGTCTTTCTACACTGTTCATTGACCACTGTCAAGCCTCCTCAGGGCTCTGCATGATTGAGCTTTGAACCATCTTGTTAAAGCATGGCAATGTTTGTCATACATGCAAATGGGAAGTACTTTCCTATTCATTATGTTCTCCAAACACATAATCTTCAGGATGTCCCTTTCCTCACTCTATCTAACAATCCACATCAGGTCAGCAGTTCCATGTTGAAGATAAGAAAATGAGTATAAAATTAATTGAATTAAAACTAGAATCTTTTTGTCATGGAATATGCTCTTTACTTGAAAGATAGCATAATGTCATAAAAATCCAGCAAAAAGATCATGATGATGATACTATAAGATATAACCTCTTTAAATAAACATGCGAGGAATTTTTGTATCAACCTAATGAAATTTTTAAAAAATTATTTAAATCATCTTATTTACACTATTTATATTCAGACTATTGCCCTCATCTTTGTTGCTGTTGTTATCACATTTCAGCTGTTGTGCTCTTCAGCCTTCTTCAGGTGTATATCGATCTGAGTAACCTACAGGAAATTCTGAACTGAACTCTTTATTTAATCAAATTATTTAGTAATTGTGAGTTCAATCCCATTGGCTGGGCAGTGTGTCCTTGGACTCAGTGGAAACAGGGTGAGCAATAACTGAGCAGTACTAAAAATAAGAACTAGATGAGATATTCCTAGGCACGGGCTGTGGAACGAGGACAGTCTACCTCCATAGGTTAAATAAAGTGTTCAGTTCAGAATTTCCTGTAGGTTACTCAGAAGGCTGGAGGGTGTAACTGCTGAAATAGGGAGCAATATAAGGAGTCAATTACATGGGTTTCCATTGGGTAAGCTTTAGTTCCAAGTTTTAATTATATTAAATGTCTGCATTTGTCTATATTTCTGAGATTAGTTATTGTAACTATTTACATTGTTCAGACTATTGCCCTCATCTTTATTGCCATATTCATGATGTTTTGGCTGTTGTACATGCTGGCCTTCTACAGGTAATACACACTGGAATTTCAAACTGAACCCTTTATTTAGTTCCACTGGCAGTAGATTGTTCTAGTTCCATGTACCATGCCTTTTCTGGATATCTCAGTTTCAGTTAATTCCCTTTAGTAACTCAACTCTCCAAGTTTTTGCTTACCTATGCTGTGGACAGGTATTGAACTCCCAACTCTTTGAGTAAAGTCACTTGATTACTTCAACCAACTTCTTAAGAATAAAAATTGGAGGTCATTCCCACCTTCTCAGGATTTAAAATTTAAATACCTGATGAAATGTCATGATTTAAACTAAGCCAGTTATATGATATTGAAATTTAAGAAATAAAAAAACAAAATATAAGAAAATGTTCGTTTACACCATTACAGTCATTTAGTCGTTATCTTTCTTTAATTGGTATGGCTTGTTTTGTATTATTTGTCATTAAGTAAAATTTGAAATGCTAAATGAATATTCTTTCTTTTCTTTTTGTTGATGAATTCTTGCAGACTCTGAATGTCAGCCCAATGCCTCCTCCCAGACCCAAAAATGCATTGTTTGAAGATGAAGAAAAAGCTAAGGTAAGTAAAATGTAAATACCTGGATTTAAATGCAGTCTTTAGATATTTAACCCACTTTTACCCACCTTAATTTTGTTCTGATTATTTAAAAGCCATTACATATAACACTTTGGTCACTTTTGACGTGGTGTAATGGTTAACAAGTTTGTCTCGTGAGATCAATTATGACTGAATAGTGAGTTTGATCTTCACTGGGTGCTCCAAACTTTCGGCTGTGTGCCACATCTCAGCTACGCTTAGAAAACTACTATTAGATATAACACATAACAAATCGTGTTGCTCCAAGTACTTAAATCAGTATTTGAAGGGGAAAATTGCTAAGTCTAAGGGCGATAACTCATGTAGAATCGTTAAAATTTTGATTATTCGCTGACTTATAAAATTTCAACCAAAGGTCAACTTACACATAAGAATAAAATATTTTGAAGTCACTTAGTACATTAGTATTTATAGTATTCTGTCATTATCAAAGCTTTTAAGTTAGATCAGCATAATTGATATTGTTCTTATTCCATTAGGTATCAAGAAAATTTCTTTGAAAAACTTAATCTATTTGGCATTTTGCGATGTAGATGATCTGCAACCATCTCTGTTTTTTGTCATGTTTCAGATGAAAGCCTTTTGATGGTGTATTTATCTAGTAACTTGATCAGAAACTTTTTTGTTGCTTCTAGGACCCTGTTGTCATCCTTTGCTTCTTGTCTTGTGAAAAGAAACAGGAAAATGCAAAAAGTGTATCTTCATATATTATGGTTGACTAATCTTATCAGTAAACCTAGCATAAAAATAAGCACCATATTGGAACCTTTTCTCAAAAGAGCACCTGAGCAATGTATTTCCAACTCCCAAATGTTTTATTTGACACTATAATGCAGAATACAAACTGACAATGTAGGGATGCACCATTTTGTTGGAGGAGCAGTAGACAGGAGTTCAAATAATTTGGAAGAAGGCTGAACATGATGCAATCCAAGGGATTTTTGGATGTGACATAATCATGAGGAATTCGAAAAAGTGTACTAACTTTTTTTGTTGGAACAACAAAAATGAGGATAGCTAGTTTTAAGAAATTCAATCAGAAAATGCAATGTAACTTTATTGGTGAATGATTTCAAATGATTGGGAAAATAGCTTCAATATTATTGTAACTCTATTCTATATTTATTTATTTTTATCATTTCACCCTAAGTAAGCTAGTAAAGTCACTAAGATGCAAGGAGTTATAGAAAATTAAAGAAACTGAGAAAACTTTGAGGAGAAAGGACAATAAAAGAACAAGATCCAAAAAAGACAAATGACTATTGACTTAGCATTTAAATTTTTCATGATTGTAATTGACAGGAAAGAAAGAAGCTGGAAGAGAGTTTCACAGGCAAGAAGTATGAGAGAAGAAAATATTAGAATAGAACTTATGATTATGTTTAGCAATTTCAATTGTAAAATGATGAGACCTATCTGCCAATTTAGTACTATGCATAAATTCATAAAGTTGAGATATGAAAGAGGTAAGCTTATTAGAAAAATTGCCATGAAAATATTTATAGAAAAGACAGAAGGAAGCTATGTTATAGCCATGAGAAAGTGATTAAAAATGAAATGTTAGGTTAGGACTGATTGCAGATTCTTCCCTAAATCCCTAAAATAGAATACCTAAATACATGGCAGAAGCTCCAAACCAGATGTGGCAGCAATATTCAATGTATGGATGAATGGTGGACTTATAAAGGGTGCAAGATAGATTCTGTCATGGAAAATTCTCTGGCACGATACAGTGAATCAGCTTTCTTAAAATACCAAATCAAAAGCAAAGCAGAATAATTATTGACGTCAATTCTTGAAACAATTCAAATGCATGTGATTAATATAATTTTGGTAGGTCCTTTTTTTTGTGCTGTTTCATTGATCTTTATAGAGGTATTTTATATTTAAACACCTATTCCCTTGGGGAGATGTAAGTTCCACTCAAGCAGCTTCTCATGAACTGCTGCTTTTTTAAACCAACTCCCAATAGGATACTTCCCTAATCTTACTCTGTTCAAGTCTGATATTAGCAATTATCTTTTCCACATATGCCAATAAACCATGCCTTTTACTCTGTAACACTTTACCTCGAGTGGCTCTTGGGCCTTGTACAAAGTGAACATCATTGTAAAAAAAAAAAAAAAAAAAAAAAAATTATGTCTAGTTTAACTCCTGGAGTTAATATTTCAGATGTACATTTTTGTTATATTCAGTAACTATTTTTTAATGTTGTATAATTGTAATAAATATTTCAAGATAATGTTAACATTTAATAATTAATGGAGAATGTAAAAATTCTTTTATACTAATCTGGATTAAATGCTATTAGAGTAACTTATCTTGAAACATTAGTCAGATGAAGTTGGATCACTTGGATTCCTTTAGTATAAAAATATTTTTTTTTTTTCTAAAATTTTTGTTTTGTATTTTTTGTTTTGAAACTATTATTTGTGCTTCACCACACTGAAAGACCCATTAATTATGAATGTTAAGCAAGGTAAAAAATATATATCTATAAATCTGTAAGAATTAATATTTCAACGAATGACTATTTTAAAACTTGTGTAATAAATTCAGTATTTGATTTTTACTAATGACTTTTTATCTTTTTTACAGCTTTTATCTCGGTTACTCAAAAGTAAGAACCCGGAAGATCTCCAGGCAGCTAATCGGCTGATAAAAAACATGGTCCAGCAGGTTTGTAGCTGCTTTACTACTAAACTTTTGGGTGCGTAACTCCTTAAATAGCTCTGTCTTATGATTATTGCTGATTTTGTGTGTGTGTGTGTCTAGTCAATTAAATAAGTCTTTTGATTTTATTGGAAACTAAAAACTTTTTTAAAATTAGGTCATTGAATTTTACTTTAAAATAAAGGTTGAAAATAATTCTTAGAAAAAAATGCTTATTGTAATTGATATTTGATCAGGATACACTTGTTGGTTGTTTTATGAAATTCATTTTAAAATAAAAATATAACAAGTCTCTGAGTCCAACCTGCAGAATGTCACTATTTTATTCAGAACTTATTTACTGATATATTTGCAATGCAGTTAGCAGTAAAAATGATGATGTAATGCATATTACCCTTCACACACACACGCACACACAAAAGATCTGCAATCTAATTTCTAAATAATTCTAAAAATACATTGTTTTATTTTTTTTCTGCTGACAGTGTCTAAATAAATGTTAGTTGTAAATGAGATATTATCATGTGCTTGATACGATGATTTAATCTTGAAATATTTCAAACTTATTCCTTTCTCTGTAGGATGCAGATCGGATGGACAAAATATCAAAGCGGATGTCTGAATTAGAAACCATCAATAATAATGTTAGTGTATTGTCAGAGATGCTTGAACATTACAGTTCAGAATCTGCTACGCAAAGTGATACTGACACAATGAAGGTAGGTGCAATTTTTTTCTTTTTCTTTTGATGTTCGCAGTGGATTTGTAAGAGACAGCACAAGAGTGAAATAGTGGAAGGATGGGAAGTATGGGCTGCAATGAAAAAGTCCAATATCACATTAAAGAAGCTATTTTAATATAGGGATATGAATAAAAATCTATTTCTGTCTTTATGCTGAATTAACATAGAAAAGAATTATCTTGTTTATGAGGCCAGTTATATCATAACTCTTGTGTAACACCAAAACAAGAAATCATTAAAATTCCGGTAACTTTTAGTTCTTTCTGTCAAATCAAACCATGCATATGTAGAAATTGCTTCAGTTGGTCCATATTACACATTCATGCAAACCTAATTATTTCAATTTTTTTGAAAGATTTAATTATTATTTTTATTTTATTTAACCATAGACTTGTAAATGGATAAAGAAATAATAATTTTGTTCAAGCTTTTTTCCTTACAACAATAAAAAAAATACATAAAATATAATTTGAATGAAACAAAGAAATTTTAAGGTCATTTGGTTGGCTGTTGTAAATGTTTAATAAAACTAAACATGTTTACATTTTAAAGTTATTCCCCAATCCTTTTAAGATTTTATTTACGAAAAAAAAAAAATTATACTAATGTTCACCTAATACAAAACCCAAGAGCCACACAAGGTAGAGAGTTATTGTGTGGTGTTGCATGCACGTAAGAAAAGGCATGGGTTTATGTAGGAAAGACAATGGCTAACTCTAGACTGGAAGAAGTTAAAATTGTAAGGATTGGGAAAACCTAATGGGAGTCTGTTCTACAAGCCAGCAGTTCTTGAAAAGAATCTGTCCAAATGGAACTTGCTGTTACAGTTTTTTGTATATATGATGTAACTAGTGAGCCAGTTCGAATGACACGACTCACTTTATAGTCCACGAATAGAAGGTTAACCAATCAGAAGACGTACAACATACAATCTGTCGTGTATAAAGGCGGCCATTTTTGTTTACCCTACCCGAATGACCAGTGCCAACTTGTCAGGCGAAGATGACAGAAGGAAGTACTACACTCTGCTACTTTGCTGAGATATCCACTGCTAACCTGAACTACATTTTCCTACTGTCTCCAAAATATTCACTGCTAGCCTCTGGATTCTATACTCGAAGACAACCGTCATAAAATGTCTAACATTGGTTATGAGCGCAGATCACGATTATATTTTGACGGGAATGAATCGAGATATGAATTACGGGAGACAAAGTTTTTAGGCTACCTCAGAATACAAAAACTCCATGACATCATCCTTTGCAAAGTCGACCAGGAGGGGGATGATGATTTTATGGAAAGAAATGCAACCATGTTTGCTGAATTAATACAATTCCTGGATGACTGGAGTTTGTCTTTAATAATGAGAGAGGCCAAGGACAATGGCCAGAGAGCTCTACAGATTTTGCGTGAACACTATTTGTCAAAAGGTAAGCCTAAAATTATTGCTTTATATACTGAACTAACCGCATTAAAGAGACGAGAAAATGCATTTATAACTGATTATATCATCCGAACGGAGAATGCTACAAATGCCTTAAAAATTGCAGGTGAGACTATCTTGGATGGGCTGCTAATAGCCATGGTCTTGAAGGGTTTGCCACCGTCATTCAAACCATTCACGACAGTTATAACTCAAAAAGATAAACAATTAACTTTCACTGAGTTTAAAATTGCGTTACGTAGTTATGAAGAAACTGAAAAATGTGTACCCACCCAAAATCAAGGCAATAACATAATGCAACAGAGAACGTCATTTAAAAAAATTCAGAAAACCAGTTCCTCAAACCGATCAGACTAGGAATTGTGATATTAAGAACAAGGGCTTTAAAAACAATTATTACAAGAGTTATAAAGGAAGAAATACTAAGAGAAATATCGTTTGTTTCGTTGTGGTAATGTCGGCCATGTCCGTGCAAAATGTCAATTTTATACATGGAATGATTTTTGTAAAAATGTAAAAACTCCTTCGAATGGACGTACATATGCCTTTTCGTTTGGATTGGGTACTGTGGCCAGTAGTTATAATTCTTACCTGGTCAATACGGGTGCGACAAATCATGTAATTACAGATGAAACAAAATTTATTAATTTTGACCCCAATTTTTGAGCCCAACTCACATTTTATCGAGTTAGCTGACGGGACCAGAGCTAATAATTTAGTTTTAAAAAGAGGTGACGCCTGTATTTATCTATGAAATACTAAAGGAAATATTTGCAAATGTTTTATTAAAAAAGGCTTTATATATTCCTAAATTTAAAATATCCAGATGGAACTGAATTTATTATACAGCAAAATGGATGTTTGTATTATTTAAAAAGTATTAAGTCTGCAAAGACATCCACGCACGACTTAAGAACTTGGCATAAAATATTAGGCCACTGTAATAATTCTGATATTAAAAGATTGCAAGAACACGTCACTGGAATGAAAATTACACTTCCAAAGGATTTAAAATATTGTGACACGTGTATTAAAGGGAAAATTACTTAAACTTTGTTGTCGAATATTCAGGACTTGTTATGATATATTTTCTGAAAAATAAATCCGATACCCTGCAAGCTACAAAAATCTATTTATCCGATATCTCCCCATATGGAAAAGTAAAAATAATTCGACAGATAATGGTGGAGAATTTACTTCTGATGCTTACGAAAACCTCCTAATAAATGAAGGCATTAAACATGAGAAGACCTCTTCTTATTCTCCACACCAGAACGGAGTCACTGAACGCAGTTGGAGGACACTTTTTGAAATGGCTAGATGTTTGTTAATAGAATCCAAGTTACCCAAAAATCTGTGGGTTTATGAGTTAAATACAACTGATGAGGGAAGTGGGGGGAATTCCGCAAAGTTGAACAAAAAAAAAAATCAGACGCAAATCTTCAGTTAAAAGAAAATACGGGGGGGGGATTTCGCGTTATCTGACAAGAAACAGAAAAAAGCCAGATTATTTTGAAATGGGTCAATGTAATTTTTGTAACATCGACTGTTGCTATTTGGTACAAATGTATCCCAAAGAACTATCAAGAAGCCATACATTCTGTCAATTCCAAACGGTGGATAGCTGCCATGCAAAAAAAAAAGAAATTAAATCTTTAGTATCAAATGACACGTTTGAATTAAAAAAGGCCCCCCAGATGATAAAAACATCATCGGCAGCTGGTGGGTTTATACTGTAAAGTGAACTGAGGATGGATCGCCAGTGTACAAGGCTCGTTTTGTAGCTAATGGATTTTCATAGATATATGGGGAAGATTATAAGTGGGGGGGGACGACTTATGTAGAAACCTTGAGTCTTAATTAGAATTTTGATGCAAAGGGGCACACATTATGATATGGATATACACCATATGAATGTTAAAGGAGCTTATTTTTGAATCCTGCCATCGACTATGAAATATACATGGAACCGCCAGAAGGTTTTGAAGAAGCTGATAATTATGTATGGAAACTTAAAAAGTCACTATATGGACTCAAAAAGAGCGGAAGAACATGGAATAATTTAATCCATTCTTATTTAATTGGACAATAATTACAATCTCTGCAAGTTGACCCATGTCTATACATGGGAACATTTAATAATGAAATATTGGTAATTCTGGTTATTTGGGTCGACAATATGTTAATTGCATCAAAGTGTGAGGCAGCTCTATTAAAAATCAAGGATTCCCTAGAAATAAGGTTTAAAATGACCGATTTGGGCCGAATATCATGGTTTCTTGGTATACAATTCGAATTTGAAGGCAACACTATTACAATGAATCAATCTAGATATATTGAAAGACTCTTATCTAAATTCAGCATGCAAAATTGTAAAAGAGTGAAATGGATTTAAACACAATTATGAATAAGGAAGATGGTATAGTGGCGTGTGAGAAAGAATACAGAACATTGGTCGGAAGTCTTATTTATGTGATGACATCAACCAAGCCAGATATCTGCTATACGGTTACTAAGTTGTCCCAAAGCTTAAATAAACTGGGGACTGTGTATTTAATAAGAGCTAAACAAGTATTACGTTATCTAAAGGGAACTGAGAGTCAGTGCCTAGTATTTCGACAAGCAGATAAACCATTAAAATTGGAAGGATTTTGTGATGCTGATTGGGCCAACTCACCAGACCATAAGAGTATAACAGGCTATTGCTTTAAGCTAGCAGATGGTAACCCAATAATCAGCTGGAAATCGAAAAAACGGCGAATGATTTCACTTTTTACTTGTGAAGCTGGATATATTGCATTGTCAAAAGGAACACAAGAGGCTATTTTTCTTAAATTACTGATAAAACAATTATAATACTGGCAATAACTGAGCCAATAATTATTTACTGCAACAATCAGGGCAGTATTGCTTTGGCTAGAAATCCAATAATACATCAAAGATCAAAGCATATCGATATAAAATATCAGTTTGTCAGGGACCAAGTACAAAAGAAAACAGTACAAATTGAATATGTTCAATCAGGAAATAATATGCCGGATTTATTTAAAAAAAAAAAAACAATTACGAAATTCAAATTATGGGCTTTCACTTCTGCCATATTTGGTACTGACCTATAAGGTCCGTCATTGGTCCTGGGCAAGACATAAAACTGCATCCATTAAGTCCCTATAAGGTCTTTATTAGTCCTGGGTAGGACATAAAACTGCATCCATTAGTTATTGTCGTAAGAAACGTCAGTTCAGTTTTTGGCATGAAGGCGAGTCCTTAGTTTCGGGGTATAAATGTAAATAGTCCTACTTTTAGCCGCAATCCTCTTCTGATGACCCTCAGGATCACTCTGACCCGGAGTGATAGTAACTGTTTTAATGGGTCCCAGCTATGGGAAAAATAACAATTTTTCACTTTTTAGTGACTCTCTGGATCACTCTGACCCGGAGTGATAGTAACTGTTTCCGTGGGTCCCAGCTATGGGTAAAGTAACAATTTTTTCCACTTTTTTGTTGTGATCACATCCTAAACTTATAATATTATTGCTAATGTTTATTAATCTGAATATTTAACTGTGGACAAAATGATATGATTAATTTTTTGTGGATATTAATTTTCTTTAAAAAAAAAAAAAAAATGTATTTTATGAACGCTAAAAAAAAAATTTGGAATACTGAAGTATTTGTTATATATTAATATAGACTTTACTAATATTTTGAAGGAAGATTCCATAATATACCCAAAATAAGGGGGGGTATTACAGTTTGTTGTATATATTATGTAACTAGTGAGCCAGTTTGAATGGCACAACTCACTTTATAGTCCACGAATAGAAGGTTAACCAATCAGAAGACGTACAACATACAATCTGTCGTGTATAAAGGCGGCCATTTTTGTTTACCCTACCAGAATGACCAGTGCCAACTTGACCAGGCGAAGATGACAGAAGGAAGTACTACGCTCTGCTACTTTGCTGAGATATCCACTGTGAACCTAAACTACGCTTTCCTACTGTCTCCAAAATATTCACTGCTAACCTCTGGATTCTATACTCGAAGACGACCGTCATAAAAGGTCTAACACTTGCTACTTACTGTTGGAATATGAAGGGAAGGGAATGATTTAGACTTGTATACATGACAGGTCAGTGGTGGTAGGACCAAGGGATATATCTTGTTAGAACATATGCCTTGGAAATAGTGATAGAGCAGTGAGAGGCTAGTGATATTTCATCTGTGGGTAAAGAGTTCTAAGGTGGAAAATAATTCATCATTCATAAGACCGTGTAGACATTTTTGAAGTTTATCGACAAGTGATGAATGGGCAGCTTCAGTCCAGATAAGGTGGCATATACTCCATTTTTGGCATGATCTGGCTCTTGTAAAGATAGAGTATAGCAAAGGAAGTCAGATACTGGAGTGGTCCAATGAACCGACCAGATTTTCAGTATCTTTAGCAATAGGTCAGATATGAGTTCCACTTGAGGTCTGGGGAGAACTTGAATCCCAAGAGAAGTCTTATCCATCAAGGTAGTTGAAAGTTCAGGGTCTGCTTATTGGCGGTGATGGAGCAATACTAGTTTGGTTTTGACCATATTGAGTTTTTACAAACCAGATGTCATCCAGATGTTTCGAGGTGCATCTATAAACTGTTGTATCATCTGTATAGATACTAATAATAGAAAGAGGATAAGATTGAGAGGTAGATGTAGATATTAAAACCTAACCCCTTTAAAATCAGTGTGTGTTTGGGGGATTTAGTATTCTGTATCATTATTATTTATCATCACTATTATCTACAGGGCTGGCTCAAGGTACTGGTAACTTGGGCAGTCACCTGGGGTGCCATCAAGGCCACCATGTCAACTAAAGCTTATAAAAACATACCTGTTGTCATCCATGACTCAAGACAGATTAAATTCTTTGGCTATTTTGTTGATAGAAAATGATCCTGTAAAGAAGATAGGTTTAGAAAGTGCCATGAAAATATTTGCAGATCTAAAGGCTAGAAAAAAATGTTTTAAGTAGGATAATGAATGTTTTCTTTAGTTATGTATTAAGTTGTATATTGTAATAAACTCCTTATTCTACATTTTCAGTTTTTCTCCTTGTGAAAATTTAAAAAAATTATAGTGTGCCAAAATTTAGCTTGCCCAGGGTGCCAACAACCCTAGGGCTATCATTGGATATCTGTAGTATCTGGGTTAGTGATAAGAAAATCTCACAAGAAAAAAAACAAACTGTCTGTATATCACAGTAAAAGCATGTGATAAAGAAAACAAAAAAGTAAGTAGCAGTGGGACTAGAATTCACACCCAAATCTGCCAATGGCATTTGGCACCACCTTTTCTATGAATGATTTGTCATTTCATCTGTTGAAAATATATTAATGGTTGACTGATTTAGACCTTCTTCAAAAAGAAAAAAAATTGATATTGTTGTAATATAAAATTTAATCTAATTATGAAACATCTCATAAAAAATATAGAGAAAAAAATCATTTTTTTATTGTAATTTTTTTCTTCTTCAATTTCTTATTTCCAGGAATTGTATGAAACCTTAGAAAAACTTAGGCCCAATTTATTCCGGTTGGCCAGTGATACAGATGAACGTGATAATGACGGAATTAGTAAGTAACTTTTGCTCCCTACTTCTTTTAATTACATGTTTAGTAGGTAAAAGACTGGAAATAAATTACAATGTATGCATCCGCTTTAGATTTTCTACATGTGTAAAGTTAAGGGCATAAAACCTGAAAACTTCTTCAATGATGTTAAATACATTTACAGTTCTTTAGGTTGCTTTTATTCCATTAAGCATCATAAAATGTTTCTCTAATTTATATTGTTTATCTTTCCCCGCATAATTTTTTTAAGATTTGTAATTAAAAAAAATTTTTTTTTTTATAATTTCACCCCAAGTAAGGTGATAATGCCACTAAGACACAAGGGATTACTGTGAGTGAAAGAGAATGAGAAGACTTTAAGAGAAGGAACTGGAAACCCAATCCTAAATATGAAATGGTATAAACCTCTACTCCTGTTCAAAAGACATGGAAGAAGTATGAACTGGTCGATAGGAAAACCTATTTATTCCTAGTCCAAAATAAATAAAATTTTCTCTTTTGTCTTTAGCTTTTCATTATTCTTGAGATTTTCTCTCATCTTTCTTTTTGTTATTAACTTTTCACTATTTGTGTAGAAACCAGCATGACATTGGGGAAAACCTTCTCTATCTTGCTGTTATTTCAAAAAGACTTATGATTAATTAGTATGTAATATCCATATTTTAAAATAGAACTATAGATTATATAAAAGCAACAAGATGCTGCTTTTAGATCATGTAATTCTGAAAAAGTTTATGTTGAAATACCAGTTCTCAGCTGATCATTAGAGAGAAGCAATATTGAGCTTGGTCAGTATCTAGATGGGTGACCACAGTTATCAGTTAAATAGCAGGACAGACTGGGTTCTGTAGCCTTAGTTGGCAACCAGTCTGCCACAGAAAGCTTACTGTGAGAATTTTTCTTCCAAGTCAATCATGAATCGAAAAGAGACCTGATTACCCAATCTTGCATGACACTTAAGGAAGGACTCATGAAAAAGTTTTGATGGTGATATAGATTGCATCAAAAGATGTCATTGAAGAAATCAAGGAAACCTATTGTTTATAGTGTCAGTAATATGTAATATGGAGTTTGTAAAAATTCTTTCTCTCTTTTTATCTCTCTTAATGAATGGAATTTTCTAAAGTTCTTATTGGTTCTAGTATTTTCAACTATTCTCTTGTCAGTCTGTGAATAGAAAGCAGTTGGTTAGCTAATCCTTTTGTTTACTTCCGATTAGCCTCATTCTGGGATACATTGAAGCTGTATATATGTGTTGCTAGAAATAAAGGTATCAAAACAAGCCTTGTGGTAAGTATCTACTTATTTCATTACCTCAGATTCACCATTCTGTTTTGATTGGGATGGAAGAAAAATATATCAGAGACTGGTTTTAGGGAGAAAAGGAAAGCATACATCAGGAAGAAAAGTACAAAGAGAAGACAAAGGAGATGATAACACTATCATGTATTTAATATCTTCTTCATTGAAACATAAAATATGTCAGTTCTGTATGTTTTCATTTGTACCATTTTTTTTAACTAATAATCTGTGGTATTTTTGCCGGTTTTTGCTTGTATATATAAACAAATTGAAAGCAACAATGGCCAGAGAAATATTGTGACATTAACTAAATGCTTTGATAGATATTCTGATTTTTTTCTCTTTTGCAGGTGATATTTTAAGAGCCAATGATGATGTCATGAAAGTTATGAATCAATACAAAATGAAAGTAGATGGATCATCTGGTAAGTCTTGGTCCAGTAATCTAGATTGAAATTGGGCATTTGTTTATTATTATTCACAAAAAATGCTGTTAAAAACTTATTTTAGAATGCATTCATTTTATCATCAAGTATATTCAGAGTAGCATTTCTTAACCAATATTCTATGAAATGTAGCCAGGTGTGCTCCAAATTAACAGAAGAGTAATTTACAAATTATTTTTATAGTTAAAAAGCTAGAGACACCAAGTACATTGCTTCCATGTCTAAGTCAATTGATACTTCAACTGATAATGCTGACTTATTATTAACAGAAGAGGAGCTGGTCACTGTATGTGCTGATTACAAATCAAGCATAAAGAGGTGTCCATTGCACAATTTTGGATTTCCCTTAAAGAAGAACTAGTAAACCATTGAATATTTTATTGCAGTTTTCCACATTATACCTCTGCAAATTAGGATTCTCTGCACTTACAAACATTAGATGCTTGTATGATATTAAACTACATCTGGCAGCAAGGCTCCTGATTGGGAGATTGGAGGTTTTGAGGAGTGTGGAACCACATCTTAATTGCTGTTGTTTCCAGGTTCACCCTGATTCAGGGTGGTAGCACCTATGGACAAATAGTTACCCCTCAAACTGGGGACAAACACTATGAAAGTATAAAAACACATTTTTATAGTGAAAATACCAGCAATGCATTTTCATAGTAAAAAAAATTACTGGCAATACATTTTTGTAAAAAAAAAAAAAGAAAGTGTATTTCTGCTCTGACTTCCTCAGTTTGACCTTAGGTGTCAGATACAATACAAAACAAAGGAAGTTAATTTTGATTGGCTGAGCCAGCATGGGAATGATAGATACAGAGAAAGGGTTTTCAGAGAGTCGTTGCTTAATCATCAAAGAATGTAGATGTGTTCTCTGTCATGTCTGGAAGCAGCTTCTCAGTGGGGTTGGAGAGCAACCCTACTGGTGAGTTAGAAATGTATATGTTGATATGTTCATAAAATAGTTAAGTTTAAAATTCCCTTTGTTGAAGTTTTTTCATCTCTGTCCAAAACAACTAGTGATCATCGGCTAAGAGAAGAGAGAGAAGATACAATGCTGTATTAATTTGCACAGTGACAAAGAGACCCCAGCATGAGGGGGGCTATACAACAATATGAGATGTAATTGTAAGTGCAGTAATTTCAAACTGTTGACTCCCATAAAAAAAAAAAATTCAACTCTTAAGAGTGGTTAGTAAGATTTTGAAACTTATATGATTTTTCTTTTCAGACCTTGGCAATCATTCTTTGCTTGACCTCAGCTTTGACCAAAGTACAAGCTCCCCAAGCAAACAAGCACCAGTTAATAATGAATCTGGGACTGGAGCTTCTATTCTAGATGAGCAACTTTTGGCACTGGGTAAGTAATTGGTCACTTTTAGTTAAGAAACTTTATCACTGTTCACAAATAAATCAGCTCTTTCAGCAATAATGCTAAAAAAACAAACAATTAAAAACTACTTAATAATAGTTTTTAATTGTTTTTACTTTAGATGTGTTAGTTTTCATTACCTATATTTATTTCTGTCTTGATTTCAGGTCTCAGTGACACATCAGATGTGAAGCCTGCATTGGCCCCGTCCTTGACCAATCCCAGCCAAGAGAGCAGTTCTACTTTGGATCAGTTGAGTGATATCTTTGGAACTTCAGCAGTAAGTCATAGTGATTTCATTTCAGTCTCAGACTGAATCAAGGTTTCTTGTAAGGAATATTTAAAATCATCTGCTATAGATTTTAAAGACAATGGAATGTTAATTAAAGGCATCATTGGAGTGGATGGATCTACTTGTATTATTTATCAACTCTTGTGTACATTTGTATCAAGATAAAAACAAAGAAGTAAAAAAAAAAAAATGGAATTGTTGAGTCAAAGATAAATTATTATTTTGTCTTTTTGTAATTACATAAAAAGTGTATGTGTTATAGCTAAACTGTATACAGCTGCCTTAAACTTTTGATTCATTTTCCCTGAGAACTGTTCACCTTAATTATCAAATGTGCTCTGGTATTCTTTTCAATTGTTACATTCACTTACATGCTAATACCATTGGGAAAGGTATGAACCCATCTTTTCTCCAACCAGCCATGGGTAAATAGCAAGACAAACTGGGTCCTAGAGCCTTGAGTGGCATTTGATCTTGGAAGAGGAGAAGAACTCTGAATTGAAAAGTTGAGTGGTCGTTTACTAAACCGGATCCCTCGCCTCACCCTGGTCTGATGAGGAGGGTAAGTTGAATCTCAGCAACACAAAAAAGCGAGAGCTGTTAAAGGCCAGATGAACTCCTTAGAGTCAACAGCCATCCACCCCAACCCACAATTGATCTAGTGTGGTCAGTTATGGCTATGCTCCTGAAGACATGGTCAATCAGGGAGTGGTTTCTCCAACAGAAGTGAGTAAATGGATTTGGAATGTTTACTAAAATAATTTTTTTTATTTAAGATTTGTAAGTCAGTAGTTTTTATCATGTAAAAATTGTATTTGGTAAATGTTGGTGTTTTGTTATGACTATAATTTGAATATCTATCTGAATAACAAATGAAAATTAACTTTCTATACAGCCAAGGCTTTTTGACAGAGCATTAAGCCAAGGAGATGTCAGCTCATCTCCAATAAACCTTTGTAACCCCTGCTTCTCTTCTAGTGGGGGTCCTTTAGTTCTCACAAATGAGCAAGCCTGTCTTGGTGCTTAGGCATGATGTTTCTGACCCATGTAGAAATTCTGCTGCATGATTCCTGGGTTAACGTTGTTGTTTCACTTCAGGTGGTATGCCTGCAATTTCTTCTCAAACCTGGATTGGTTGCCTCTTCATCAAAAGTGCTGGAGGTAAACACTTCTCTACACTGGCATTATCTTCCTGAGAGCTAGGGATCTGAACCTTAGAGTAACTCCTATGGAGGCTATCCTATCAGCAGGTGCATATAATATCAGGGCTACTATACTGCTATTTTGTGATTGGGATCTGGACCATGTACTAGTCTCCAGTGGGGAATTTCTGTGTCATGATGAAGTGTAAAGCTATGCTTGTGTTTTCTGGTAACTAATTCAGGTGTTTTTTTTTCTACATCACTTGGGGTGTTGCTATCTTGTTACCTTTATTATGTTAAACAATTTCTGCTTTTCTTATAATTTCAGACATTTGGCAATGTAACTCCTTCAACTACTTTATTACCAACAAGTGGAAGCCAGCCTCCTGTTTATAATCTGAGTGGCTCTAATGCCATGGCTAATATGTCAACATCATCTGTGTTTACTGGATTGACACAAACCATGTCAAATTCAACGACAACCACCAGTGGACTTCTTATGTCTGGTTAGAGACTTTACTTGGTCTTTTTGGCTTAGAATATTACAAACTCTCTTAAGAATATATTGAAAAGGATAGTATCATTCACTGTGTTAATCAAGAACATTAGAATATGCAAAATTACCATGTGACCCATATAGGTGTCAGTCGATTTACTAAAGTTATTTAACAGTGTTAGAATAATATTATTTACTTAATAATTGCTTTGTAAGCAGCACCTCAGAAGTAATAGTCAATGTAGAATGATCTTAGCTGGTCACATACATGATTTAAAAAAAAGTTCATTCATTTTGATGGAGCTTTTAAGTGGGATTTTTTAACTTCTTGGTTTTAAAAACTTAAATGCAGTGTAGTTTTTGCCTAATCCTTGATTAAATTAAGTTTTCAGAATAATTTTATTTCTGTGTTTTGACATTGAGCTCTTTATTACATATGAAGGGAAATGCATGAAATACTGGGGGTGGGGGGAGGAGGAGGAGGAGGAGCAAAGTAATGAATTTCTAAATTAGAACTATTTATATTTGTGTAAGAAAAACTTGATGCAATTTGTGAAATGTTTAAATAAATGACTTCACACTGAAGTAGTGTGGGATAGTTTATAATTCTTGTTTTTCTTATCCTGGGTAGCAGTTTCAATAAGCAATGAAGAAATTTTAATCTTCATTCTGGGAAGACATTTATTGGGTCAACTCTGATGGTTGGATAAATTGAATTTGTTTAATTTCCGAGTCAAACGAGCAGTGGTAGCATCCTACTGGTTCACATGAACCATTCTTAAAATTATAAAAGCTTAGTGGATTGGTTGTTGGATTATCTAAAAATAATCAGCTGATACATAATAGCTAAAAATATAATTAATACCATTGCTGTAAGTTCTGTGGAGACTGAAAGGTTTTCTATGATTAACATAATTTATTCTGACAAAAATTGCCTTGAAGTTAAAAATGCAGCTATTCAGTTCAAATGTAGCTAAGAAACCATAACACAACTGATGACACTAGAGTCAAAAACATTATACTTCTGAACAGAAATATGATGAGAACAGAATTTCAATCTGGAAATATTTTAATAAATAAATTTTTTTTCTCTTAAATTATCAAAATGGTTTAATTCTTTTTGATACTATAAGTAATTTGTTTCCATTCTCAGATTGGAAAGAAAATAGTCAGAATAGGTTCCTAAAGATTACCTGCCTTTATAGAACCAGTTCCTGGAAATTTGGGCTGCCATTATTGCAAACAAGATTGACTAGTTTCACTCTTTGTAATTCTGTTTTTTCACAGCTTAGTATCAGGTTCATAGAAGATAAAGTATTCAACAAATTTGCTTATTTTCATTGTACATCAAACATTATGCACATATTTTCTGCATTTTAAGACCTGGAATTAGAATCTGCATCATTAGTAATTTTTATGAGTGGTTATCATTTGTTGTTGCATTAATTATTTTAGTAAACCTTTCTCTCTCTCTCTCTCCTGTCTACACTAATCAGTTAAGATTTGTTAAGTCTGTTGGATATTTTTTGCTTAGGTTCAATGGCCAAACCTCAGGTTTTCAGCAGCCCTCTATCCTCATCAAGCAGCATCATTACACCTATGTCTGCAGACTCTCTTATATCAAAGACATCTCAAGCAGGTACCAATGCTACTTGCCAGAACACAATCACAGACTCTCAGAAGAAAGCCATGGAGGAGTTAGACATCTTGGGACAAACCATGATGCAACAGTCACTTTCTAAAGATAAATCAAATTTGGTGTCTGCTGTGTAAGTGTTTTATCTATTTTTTATTCGTTCTTTGCTTAGAATTTATTTGCTTATGCCATTCAAATTTGTTTTATTCAAAACTTATTAATGACAGTATGTATTGTTCCTATTCAAGGTTATACAAGTTAGGAAATAATTTTGCATAATTGTAGTTTTGTTCAGTAGATTGCAATCATTTGAAACATTTCAAAATTAATTTATTTTTGAATAAGTTTGGAAAGTTTCATTAAAATTCAATGATTATCTAATTTTTTCAATATGATTTTTTAACACAAGAAGATGTTCAAATTTTCTGAGCAAATTTATGGTCCTGTATTGATGTGTGAAAAACATTTGTAACCACATTTTCCAAGATTCTAAATAGATAAAAAATAATTTTTTGCATCAAAAAGTCCTTTGATTTTTTCATCTTAATAATAACACAAATGTTTTGACGATAAAATTTTGTTTTTATGCATTTTATCATCATGTATCCTTTTTTTAGTATTTGGAGGTACCTATATAAATTCATTGAACTGCTAGTAAAATTTCAAGTACAGATTCAGAATCATTATACAGTATTCGATTAACACGAAATCTCTTTATTTAATAAGTCAAAAATAGGTTGCTTCCCTTGGAATAGTATTTTAATGCAGATATGTCAATTAAGTGGTTAGTCTTGATTTTTTTTCTTCCCGAGATTTTACTTTTTAACAATTTAAAATTTAATCTTCCATTTTTTTTTAAATGCTAGAGAATATAAAATGAAGTCTGAAAAGTGTAACATTGTATTGAAAGTGCATAGAATAATCAGTAATTTGGGCATTGATGTCTGCTCTTTCCTTACAGCAGTTTATATATTTAGAGGGAGTTAATATATTAACTCTTATAACTTAAGTAGAACAACTTTTATGGTTTTAATATTACACTCATATGTACTATTATTTAAATTATTAGATATTTAAACTATTTCTATGCATTATTAAATTCTTAAGTGATATGCATGAGTTTGAATAGATTTAAATTGATGTTCATTGTCTGTGTGCAGAAAAGACAAAAGAAAATTCCTTTTAACTCTGAAAGTACAAAATTTGGAATAGTTTTGTTGATTTTTCTGATCTTTTAATAATTTGCTTTTAGTCTTCATTTACCTATTACCTTATTGTCTTTTCAAAAAGATTTGACCTTTTTGAAGTAAACTTTTGAATTAATTGAATGAAGAGAATAATTCCTAAGATTATTCTTAAGAATATTTTTGTTTATCTTGAAACCATTTCCAAACTGGTCATCATGTCTCCTACCAAACTGCTCAAAAATAAGTAAACAATATTTATTGTAATTGTTGGCGGGGGGTATATATATATATATATATATATATATATATATATATATATATATATATATATATAGGATTAATGTGGAGAAACTTATCACTTAACTGAGTGATATTATTTCAGTCATACCAACTTCGAAGTTTCATGAGCACATTGTAGTAATGTCTTCACTCTTCAGGGCTATTAGCTTCTCTGCTGCTAATGCTCTTTTGGCTTCTTTTTATTGTATTGAGCTGACCTCATTTTACTATGTCATATATATATATATATATATATATATATATATATATCTTGATTTTTTTTTTCTTTTTTTACATTTTGGTTAGGTGTTTGTGCTTGTGTGTGTGTATATATATATATATATATATATATGCTTTTTTTTTATATTTGCTGATATTTGTGTGTATGTATATTCCTTTGTGGGCTTGGTGTGTGGGTTTTTATTTTTTCTATTAACACTCCCTCCTTACATTTTGATATCGAGCACTTTATGACAAATACCTGCCTGTCTAAAATGCCTTTCCAATAGTAAACTACTTTGCTACCCAAATACTTTTACAATTTAATTCTATCTACCTATATATAGTTGAAAAAAAAAACTATGGCTTAAATCTAACAATCATCAAATAAATAACAACTAGAAAAACGTTTATAAATTTAACAGGATTCACTTTTATTCTAGTTTCATAGAATTTAGGCAAAAATTATGAAAGAATGTTTTGTTATTTTGGATTCTGAAAACAAATAGCATAGAATTTGAAATACTGAAACTTTGTCTTTTATAATTTATTTCCTCAAAATTTCTGATGAAGCTAAAATAAATGTGAAACATGTTAAATTTATAAACATTTTTTTTTGTCTGTTATTGTGGAGTGAGTAGCCATGGTCAAATGCAAAATAAGTAACAGAACTGTCCAATAAACAGAATTGATAAAGTTTGCAAGAACAAGAAAAAGAAAAGAACCGAGCATCAAAAAAATAATATAAAATCAGGCAAACATGTAAGGCAAAACAACAGTAATATATTAAAAAGTTCATAAACTAAGAATTGACATTGACACACAAAAGCAAGTTTGGACAAACGAATGTGATGATCTGACGAGACAGACTGGGACAGAGTCAAATGAAATCAAGGACTGGCTTATTTTATTTGCTAGGAAAAAATCTCAGCATGCTTCTGTGTGGTTCTGCCTATAAAATGGGGAGTGTTTTGCAACAATTCCCAGAGATTGAAACCAACACTTATTTAATCATATATCTGCATATGTGTGTATATAAACATCATGTTAAAATATTTTATCTTTAGTATATTCAACAAAAATTCTGTAGTTCATTGTTCATCCCTTTTCTTTTATCTGTTGTTAATTGAGTGGCAGAGATAAAAATCAGATTGGAGTGGATGACTTATTTGGCAGTATTTTGTCTGATGTTCTGATGTCACTAAATTTTTTTCATAAAGAAAGTTCCTTCCATTTCAATAGAAAAAAATTGATCTTCCTGGAATGTACTGCTCATTTTTAGTTTGACCATATCACTTTAGTATTACAAAATAGCTGAAAAAAGTAAAACCAAATTGATCTGTGTGAAAATTTCTCAGAAAATCTCAACTTGATGAATGCATGAGGAATACATACAGAAAGAAGTTCTTTATAAATAAATCATGTTTGCATATTTCATTATCCTGTGCAGGTCTTCCAGTCCAACACCATCAGTGGTCAGTAGCCTTGCAACCACGACTACAACATCCACTATGAGCACGATCACTGCTGACAGCACACTAAATGATCTCTTCAATGGTACGGTAGCTGTTGGTTCTACTGGAAGTATTTTGTCTCCTAGTCCAACCCTTCTGGTGCCAACCTCCCAAGAGTCATGTGCTGACACGCTCAGCATTGGCTCTAACTCCCCAACCATCCTGCCTAAGGAACCAATTTCCCTCTCGGATGTCTTTGTACCTTTGGAAACTGTTGAACCAGGTAAGAAAGGCTCCATGTTTACTTTTTCACTTTTTTTGGTTCAGAAGAAATGATTGAGGTTTTAGTTTCACAGTTGTTGTTCTTGTATTTTTGTTTTCATATCCTTATTTCAACATTCCTGTTTTTAACCTTTATCACTCTGTATGTGACTTCATTTGCTGTACAAAAAGTTTATCCTGCCAGTGAAGTTGGCTCTGATCCCTGAACAATATTGTGTTTGGATTTCATAGTTGTGTTGTCATATCCTGCTATGGTAACAGAAAACAACTTTGAGTTAAATTAACAATAAGCATACTACTGCAAGTGGAAAGCGAAGTAATGTTAATAATGCAGAGTGCTAAAGGTTAAATTGCATCATGAAAACTGTTCATAGGAATTTGGCCTAGCCTTAATGATTTTGCTTAATTTTAAAGTAAATTAAATAAAATAAAAACCTTTCCAAGACAATTGCAGTGCATTTTCATCAAGAAAATTTGGAAGATAACAAAGATCAGGTTTCTAGCATGCTGAAAGCTATCATGACGACCAACCAAATCCAGAGCTGATGCTGTCATTGAAGATAAATACTGCAAACTGACAAAGTTGAAGTCCTAATGAAGTAGATTCAATGTTACAAATGTCTATGTAGTTATGAGCTCTGCCTAGACACTTCCATACTCAGAGACCCAGATTATCAAAAGTTTTCCTGTGATAAGTGAGGAAGTGGAATCAGCAGAGCAGAGTCTTAAAACATGCAAGTTGCTCGAGATGGACAACATTCTTGCAGAACTGCTGAACAACAAGGGTTAAAATGCTGACAAAGGCTTTGAAAGAATCTTTCCAGAATATCTGAGAAGAAAAGAATTGGACAAAAAGTGATCTCTGTCTACCCCTACTCCTGAAAGGGAATCTCTGACAGTGCCAAAAAGAGTTCTATCAGCTTGATAAGTCACCCTAGTGAAGTTGTACTTAGCTTTATCCTCAACCAATTGCAAAGCAAGGCTGAAGAGCAGGCCAGAGTTTGGCAGAAGTGATATTTAACTGCAGACTCCTCAACAGGAAACACCTGTGACATCAACATGATCTTTTTCTATTTCATCAACTTTTGATTAGGTGTGATATGATGGCCATTGTCACATCTTCAGAAGTTTCAATATCATGAAAGGTCTGTCTATATTTCTGAGATTTGGTATTTTAATTATTTACACTATTTACATTATTTGGACTGTTGTCCTTATATTTGTTGCTACATTCATGATGTTTTGGCTGTTTTGCACTCTGGCCTTCTTCAGGTGATTGGAATTTTGAACTAAACCTTTTATTTCGTTCACTAGGGTAGATTGTTCTAGTTCTATGTGCCATGCCACTTCCAGATATCTCAGGTTCTCAAGGACACATGCTTGCTTGATGTAATCTAGTGACTTGACCAAAGAGTTGTGAATTCAATATCTGGCCACAGTATAGGTGAAAAAAAACTTGGAGAGTTGAATTAAAGAGAAATAATTGAAACTGAAACCGAGATATCCAGAAGAGGCATGGCATGTGGGACTAGAACAGTCTACCCTGATGGATGAAATAAAGGGTTTAGTTCAAAATTCCAATCACTTGAAGAAGGCCTTGGTATACAATGGCCAAAATGTTGTGAATATAGCAACAAAGATTAGGACAACAATGTAAATAGTGTAAATAATCAAGAAAGATATTGTCAAAACTCTTCAGACCCTCTATAAATAGGCCATCAATGTAGTTTTCAATAATCAAATTGGAAATGTTTCCAAATGACTGTCAGGCAAGTCTTTCCCCTGGCCTCTTTAATCTTTTTTTTTTTTTTTTTTGGGAAAGAATAATGCAAGAGACACTTAAAAATTACTATACCTCTGTCTTCATTGTTAGCAGGCTAGTTTGGAACCTCTGATTTACAGGTGGTATCAAATTAATGGAAGGTGAACAGCAAGTCATATGGCACCACCACAGCACATTTTGGCTAGACTAGGAAGAGTGTGGAAGAGCAATATCAGATCCTAAATAAAGTTTCAGTTCTTCAAATTATTAGTTGTATCCATCCTGTTTTATGGCAGAGAGACATGGACACTGATGGTGAAGAGACTAGTGATTAGGCCTTCAAAACCAAGTGTTTGAGAGAACTGCATATCTCATGTAGGGAGCAAATAAGTAAGTATCCTAGTCAAGACACACAGTGGCTTTCAAGAACCACTTCTGTTGACTCTTAGATGACAGTAATTGGCTTGGTTCAGATTCTTTGTTAGATAGAATGCTCTGACCCAAACCATTATGCAAGGCACAGTTGAGGGATGATGGAGTCACAGACAACAGAGTAAAAAATGATTTGATAACATTAAGGACTGGATAGGGATGGCTTGCCTGATCCTTCTCTGACTAAAATGTCTTGTTAAATAGGAGAAGGGGATAATTCTTGCCTATATTTGTATCACCTTTAAATGGCACTTGAGTTATCAAGTGTACATAAAGAATAAACAAAGGTCTTTTCCTACTTTTTTTTCTTGTTTCCTACTTTTTTTCTTGTTTCCTACTTTTTTTCTTTTTTCATTTTTTCAATTTTTTTAAAATCAAACCTAAGTTTTGCTGACATGAAAATATCACATTATTCTTGTGGCTGAAAGAAAAGTGAACAATGTTGGAACACTGAAAAACTCTTCTGTATCAGGTTTTTTGGAGCCTCTCCATGTCATGTCAACTTGTTTATATACTCTCTCTTCCCACCCCCCTTTTATGTGTCATATTCACTAATCATTTCACATTCTTCTAATTTTCTTGTTTTTATTTTTTATTTTAGTAACGGCTTCATTTTTACCTCACTTTCCATTCCTCTTGGTAACAAATTTGTAGATATATATATATATATATATATTTTAATGAATTTGCCCCAAGCAAATACCACTAAGACACAAGGGGAGTGAAAGATTTTAGAAGGAACCAGAAACCCATTCTTAAACAGGAAACAAAAGATAAACCATTACTCCTATTGAGGAAAAAATAATAGTAAATAAAATTTCAGAGCTTAGGCATAGACATTAGAAGTACAGAGTTGAAGTAGACTTTAGAAGGAATCTGGCCTGACATTTTCTCCAAGAATTGTTTCTTTGCTTCTTACTTCAAATGGTTAATGATGATAATGGTTAACTACTACCTCATCAATGTGTTTGTTTTGTTAATGTGTTGAAACTGCTGTCAAATTACATATGAAATGTTTAACAAATAGTTCTTTCTCTTATTGCGTAGGCACCTCACCATCGATTAATGCCTATGACAAAGACGGGCTGAAGATAGTTTTTCATTTTGCCAAAAACAAGCCGCGGCCTGATGTTCTTGTGATGGTTGTGTCAGTAATGAGTAGAAACTCATGTCCAGTCAAAAGTTTTTTGTTTCAAGCGGCAGTTCCCAAGGTAAGTAAATTGGTACATTGTTTTACAGATTAATGACATCTGGAATGGATTTTAGCTAAAAATGTCAGGCAGCAAGGTCTCTAAATTTAATAAGGCATTACAAGTTGAACTTGAATGAAGACAATATTGATTATAAACTGATATTTTTTTCTTATAGAGTTTCAGGATAATTGATAGGTCTATATACCAAAACTGATTTGTATTACTTTTAAACAAATTATAAAAATATGCTTGAATAAATATGTTATTGAAACATTTTTTAAGATTCTCATGGAAAAATAGACAAACCTTCTTTGCTAATGATAAATACTGAATCTCTTAACAAAATCTTTCAGACTCTATAGTTTATTTCTAGACGTGTATCTTCAGGGAACATCTCTTTTAAGTATGTCAGTATTAGAAACATTTAGGAACAATCAAATTTATCAACTTATCTTTCTATTTGACTTAATTTACTTGATTAATATCACTTCTTCAACATAATTTTATAACTTAATTACATTTGGTTAAAATTTATTCAAGAATATTTTTTATGCGTAATTAGTTTTTGTCTATAATTTTTTTTTATATGTATGTCCCAAATAATAAGATATATATATAATAACTGGCCACTCATATTTGAGTATACCCGTGTGCTAAGGCGGCTAAACAATCCCTGTTGCAGACGCTTGCTCAGGCACATTTGTTTGCTCAACACCTACAAAGCCAAACTATGGTTTATACTGCAACTATGCTGAGCAGACCTTAATTACAATTTCTGGAAGAGAGTGTGTTATCTAGCGTTTTTCAACAATTTGAACAAGGTCAGCATGCTCAAGCCCTTGGCCATGATGACTTGTGGCTTTGTTCTAGCACAGGTACCGACGGCCCCCAAGAGTTCTGTCTATCCAATTTCACTCACACTGGGATTGACCTTGATCCAGTCCAATAACATCAGGAAGTCTCCTTCCTGACAAATAAACCGTGGTGAGATTTGAACCTGGGATCTCATGGTCAGAAACCGAATATTCTAACCACTCAGTCACATATGTAATAAAAATATATATGTTTGTTGCTTCAAATGTTATTTTTAGTTGAAGTAATAAAACTATGTCAGATTAAAAAATAAAATCCATTAATTCTTTAGAAATTGCTTTGTTTACATTTAGAATATAAAACTGAGCAGATATGGCTTTTGAAGAAATCTGAATAAGTGAATGTGATTTGAAGGCAAGTAGAACTCTGCTTGACTGTGAAGCTCTCTGTAGCCGAACAGCCAAAGCATCCTGGATCAGATGGTGGTTTCTCCTGTAGAATGGAGCGCAGATTTGAATCCTGTCAGAGAAAACATTCTCTTTATATTAAGTTTCTTGAATATGCAGACCAATAGATGAAATAAACATGCTTTAAAAAAAACAACAAAAAACTGTATCTAATCAAATATGGATATCTATAAAAAAATAATGTTGGGAGTAATATAAATATTTTGTTTTAAAAAATAAAATCCATTAGTTGAGGGTTTTTCAAATTGTGGGTCCTGAGATAAAATAAAATGGTTTACCAAAAAAAGAAAGAAAGAAAAAAAAATGCAAATGAGAGCAAAGTGCAGAATATAAACACCTTAGCACTCATAAATCATCACTATTTTTTCACTGAGGTAAGCTTGTATTATATTTTATTTAAAAAAAAAAATATAATTATATACAGAGTATGATGGGTAAATTGTCGCCATTTTATGTTTTTAATTTTGTGCATCTGTGTTTTTTTATTTTGTTGACTGCACAGTATAGTAGGGTCAATTGGGCACCATCTGTCAGAAAAAGAGCACCATGACGCAATTCCCCCTGCCAGAAATCTTCTTGTCATTTGTGCTGGAAGCTCCAATACAAACATTTCAGCTTGTTTGGGTGTCAATCTGAGGACAGTGTAGAGGACTTGGAAAGAGTTGAATGAGTGATTACAAAGGTACAGCAGCTCGGAAAACTCACTCTGATCATTTTGATAAGAAAAGAACTCCCGAATTTGTTAGTGAGGGCCTCAGACTGAACATGGAGGCCTACATCAAGTGCTTTGAGGAGGTAGTGCTGCCCTGGGTGAAAAGTGTGGCTGCTGGAAGAGCCTATGTCTTGCAACAGGACTCTGTACCATGGAAACACAAGCAGGAGAACCCAGTCATAACTGTTAGACAATTTTGACAACCACATCACCCCTTACATCTGCCCCCTAACTCCCCAGACTGCAACACCTTTGATTATTTATGTGGGGTGCAGTTGAGTGAGAGACCACCAAAACTCCTTGTAATACCAAAGATGAATTGAAAGCAAGGATTATGGCAGCATTTAAATTGAAGACAAATAGACCGTTTTTCTGGAATGTTAACTCTATAATAAATCCATAAAATCAAATTTTACAAATTGGATTAACATTAATATAAGTCTTACCATATTCCATTGTATCTAAAGGCTCTCTAAGCAACCTGTTCATTTTTTATTCCTCTTTTTTGGATTCAGGGAACAGTATGCAGTGGAAGTAACTCTTTATCTTTTGTATGCATGAGGATAGGAGATGTGACTAAAGGTGTTGTCTCCCTTGGATTGGATTTTTTGAAAAAAAAGTGAGGTAAACACCAATATAAAGTAATCAGGAAATAAATATATTCTTTATTTAGAGTACACCCTTTTTTCCTGCATAGAAATATCGAAAAATATTATCAGAATATTTTAAAATTATTTCTTTCACGAAAAAAATGGAGAAAAAATGGTTATTGAAATGTTTTCATTGACTGCCATTATTGTGTGATGTTAAAGTTGGCATTTGTGGACATTTTGCTTTTGATTTTTATCCTTTTTCAATTCAGTACATCTATGTCTTTTCAATTCAATACAACCACTTCTCTGTTCAATACATCTATTTCTTAAGTCTCTTGTTGAGTGTTAATATAGATTGATGAATCACTAAAAGTCAGACATTCTTGAGATTAGTGTCATTGGCTTTTTCTGTTCTTTGCAAATGGCTTGATTCTCTGTCAAAAAGAAAAAATACGCTTTAGGAGCAAAGGGCACATTTAAAATGCTTTCAGGTTTTGTCATTACAATTTGATCTCATCTTTTCATCTTTGCATTATGTCTGTTATTTAAAGGCCAAGTGATATCAAATTGTTTTTCTTTTTTTTTTTTAAGAAATAACTTGGGGATGGTTTGTATGATAAGTAAAATCCTTCTCACTACATAAATATCTTTGGATAAATTCCCATTATCTGATAATTATTATTTGCTAAGACTTTGAAGACTGAGAAAGTTGTTTGGAAAGTGTGCAAAAAATTTAATATTTTTAACATTTAATCAATTTGGGTCATCAAAGAATTAATCAAATCTACTTAACTTTCCTTACAAATGTTAAATTCTTGCTTTAATCAGAATTAAAATTAGGAGCAATTTTGAATTTTCATTTAAGCCTTGAAAAAATTAATTTTTTAATTTTTAAATATTATCTTGAAATAATTATTTTGTAAGTTATTCAAACTAGTATGCTCATGTTGGTTTCATCAAGTATATATTTTATCCAGTGGGAAGGAGAGAAGATGAGTTCTGAATGTGAAAGGTACTTTCATCACTTCTAATGCATGGATTCTTTCTGTGTCTTTCTGTTTTCACATAGCAATTACTTTATCATCATCTCTCTTTTTTTGTTTTTTATTTATTTTATTTAGTCTTCCATACATTTGGAGTATTGTGGCTAAAGGTTGACAGTTTTTGGTGAAAATAATTTTTGTTCCTTGTATGCATTAAAAGTGGGGAAGTACAACAATTAAAGACAAATTAAGTAAATATTTTTAAGAAGTTACTATTTGCTTCTGTCAGGGTGGAGTCATATGTGAAAAACTTAAAGTAGATTTCATTTTAGATACACTTTGTTTATTATACAGAGTGTGACATTGTAGAGGACCCTCTAGAGGGGACGTGATATAAAATATATATGGTCTGTGTGCCCCAATAAGTATGAGTCACAGGAGGCCCACATACATTTAAGAATAAAAGATGTGAAATCTGATAGGTAAAACAAAATGGACAACAGAATGAAGATAGTTAACTTTATGCAAAATTTATTTACATAATATACAAAAGTAGTGTTACAGTTAAATGCACTGAAAAGAAACATGAATCAACAATGAATCAAGTAAATGGAGGAATAATCATGTAAATTGAGGGACACTGGCTATTTAGAAGAACCTAGATAGTATATAGCTGTTACAAAATGTTAAAAGTAGAGTCCTGGTAATTAAGTTGGCATGAAAAAACCACAGTTTCAAAGTTCAGTTTAAATGTCTGGTGAAAGCGTTGAGTAGTTGCTGGTTAAGTCCAACAAAGAACTTTCCATAGTGGTGTATAGAATAGGTTGGTTAAAGCCTGGACAATATGCATGCAGCAAAGGTTGACAGGAAATGTCAGAAGTTAATAGTTGAAGATAGGCCGAAATAGCTGTACTTTCCAGTGCAGGCATTGATAAAATCCATGATGAAGCAGCGAGGAAATAAAAGCCAACATTGCGTTAATGTCCGGGTAGTTGCTGGTTAATTCAAATGATGGACCTTCTGTAGTATTTAATCCAAGTGTAGGGAATAGGTTGTTTTCAGTCTGGATGATATGAATTCAGCAACTTCCTATGAAATCAAGTGAGTTAGATTGAAATAAGGATGCTAAAAGTAGGAATGACTACAGTAAGGGTGGGGGGTCTGTTGCAGCCATTGTATGAGCAGGTGTAGAAATGCCAGAAGTAGGAGTGGATTTTGGATGTTGTCAGTGCAGAAATGAAAGCTGGAAGTAGAAAGCTGATGATAGCCATTAAACATGCAGATCAGGAAAGGTGGAAGTAAAGTAAGAATGCTGGAAGACAAAGGTCTGTGGTAGGTGGGAGTAATAAAGGCTAAAAATGCTGGAAGTGGAGGGGTAAGTTTCCAACTAGCGTCCAGTTGGCAGAACAAAATTAAATACAGAACCTGTTCAAGAGTCCTGGTCACAAGGATCAGGGGCCTGCATTCCTCCTCCTCTCCCCACATGTGTTGAGAAGTCATAGGCATATATGTCAAAGATGTATGATAACATTTTCATCTAGAAAATGGGATGACATAATGAAGAAAATGCCAAGGTTTTGAAGAAATTTTGTGTCCACCATGGTCATGTGAACAGAGTAGCAAAAGGAATGGTAAGACATCTAGCTAATGTCTTACTATTATTTGGGAGTTATTTCTGCTGCAACCTGTATAACTTTTATAAACTACTTTGTCCTTTTATTGGCAGACATTCATTGATTTAAAGTGAGTGATTGATTTGCAATTTATTATGTTGGTGCAAAAATAATGTCGTTTTTTTGACGTTCAACTTTATGCGAGAAAACGACATTATTTTTGCACCAACCTAATATTTATTTAATTGCTGTGTTAACATAAAATAGGCTTTATTATCTGGAAGTCAATATGTCTTTTATCAGATTTATAGATTTTTTTTTAAAGATCAGATGAGGATTAAGTAATCTGAATTTATAGTTTAAGGATTTATTTTCTTCCTATGGTACTTGTAAAAAGAAAAAATGAAAAAACTCAAGTACTTTTTTGGTGTGGTGTGATTTTATGGATGTGTGTAACACTAAAGAATAAGTTCCATTTTCATTTAATTCTCTCTAGGGTTGTTTTTGGTGTGAAATTTAATTTTATTCTTATTTCACTTTGTTGAAGCAAAAAAAATGTCTCTTCCTTTTTGTTGGATTCATTTCCAACAATGTTCTCCAGGTCATTAGGTCAAAAGGCAATGTTGACCCTTATTGGATCAGAGCTGGCTTTCCACTAATTGGGTGCATTGCTTCCATTTAAGATCCAATTTCATTTTTTTTTTTTTTTTTTTTTTTTTAGACATTTATAACACATTGCAATATTCACTTAAAGCATTATTGAGAACAGCAAGGATTTTAATTTTCTTCTCACTTGTTTGTTTATACTTTGAAATATTTCCATTTGTATTTGAATTAAATGTTAATTATTGAACAGTAAAAATGATCTAAGATTTTGGTTATGAACCTGAACTCTTTAAAAATGCTAATTGGGCCCCTCAACCTTGATGGACATATAAGTAATATTGTTTTCTTCTTCTTTTTTTCTTTTTTTGTTTTTTCTTCAGGTGATGAAAGTGAAGCTGCAACCTCCATCGGCTACAGATCTGCCCACTTACAACCCAATTCTTCCCCCAGCAGCCATTACACAAGTCATGTTGATAGCTAATCCTCAAAAAGTAAGTTATTCAACGAATTCTTTTATCACGTTGTCTCAGTGATTTTATTTATAAATTCATTTGCTGATTATCATTTCTTTTCTTACATTCTTGGCTTATGGCCATATCCTGTTGAAATAACAGTTCTTGTACAATCTCCATAGTTAAGCAATGTTGAGCCTTGTCAGTACCTAGATGAGTGACTGCTTGGGAATACTAGGTGCTGTAGGCTTATGTGTGTGTGGTGGGGTATGGTAATGGATAACAGCTCAGAATTGTAAATCTTGTAAATCGAAGAGCAGAGATCCAATTCCTGTTGGTTTCTTTATATTCGCTTAGGTGAAAATACTTTTAGGAAAGGGTATGAATCCACCTCTTTTTCTGCCAAGTATGGGTTAAGTAGTAAGTAGAACTTGTATCATTAAAAAAAAAAACAAAACAAGAAAAACATTATTTCTGAAAAAAAAAATTCTTACAAAATAAAAAATATTTTCTAGTTTTAAATAACCTGCAAAAGATTGACAAGCCAAAAAAAAAAAACAAATAAAGAAATTTTCATACATTCTCTTCATTTTATATACATCAATTATTGCCTTTTTTGTGTGTGCCCATGTGTATTTATACACTCACACATATGTGCACAAGGTGTTGCTGAAATGTTCTTGGCCTGAGTGTATCAGGTTTTCATTGTGTGTGTGTGAGTGTATAATGTAAATTAACTGTTATTATTAATGTTTTATGTATGTAAACTTTGTTTTAAAGTTATTTTTATTTCTTAAACAGGAAAAAATTCGGTTAAAATTCAAAATCACATATTCCAAAGACTCTGAAACCTACTCTGATGTGGGTGAGATTGATGACTTTGCCAACAATTGAATGCAATACCAAGTGGATGTTTGCGCCCTTTAACTCGATTCCAATAAGGGCTTTGGATCTTTCTGGATGCAGTTGCAGCTGGGGGAATGCAATGACTTGAAGAGTGATTGTGATAAGTGGCCACAGTTCCTAGGATAAAATAAAATAGAGCAACAGCCAGCAATTTTTCCACTAGTCTGCCTCTACCTCCCCCCCAGTATCCATGTTCACATGACCAACACCAGTACCAACAATACGATCTCCTTTATCATCAACACTACTGCCTCCTTGCCATAAAAAGAATTTCAATTTTTTTTTTTATTGCAGGTTGACATACCGATAATAATAAACAAAGTAAACATAACAAAATATTGGGGCATAAATATGTATGTATGTATGTCTGACCATTTTTGCCCAACTATTCCCTCCTTTGTGTCCTCTTTGACAATTCTTTCTGGTTCCTAAGATCCCTTCACCACTTTGTTTAGTCCTTTTTCCCTTCCTAATGCCAATGCTTTCTGCTTATCTTCTTCCTGTGTATCTTGTGCAAATGACACCACATCATTTTCCTCTTTTGACCCCCCCCACCCCTCTACTACGAGGTAAAAAAAACTCAACACCTGCCTTAATTCAGTGGCTGTAACACTATCCTCACCCCATCTACTTTGCCCTGCCTCTCCAACTTTAAAACATATATATATATATATATATATATATATATATAGTCATCATACTGTTGGTCACTCACTCATTCATATTAGGCATAGATATTGACTCTGGCCACACATCCTCCATCCACTTTCCCTTCTATTTTGTCCATGACAAGGGTAGGTGGGTAGGAAGTCAACTTTTTATCAGCATTGCAGAATGATACGCTGGTTTGTTTGGGTTGGGTGGGAGAAAAGAGCCAATCAGAATGTACAATTTTATTAACAATGGGATTCCAGGATCTCTTCTCTATAATTATTCTTATCATTTACTCTTACAACATGGAAGCAAAAAACAAAGCAAAAACAAAAAACAGCAAAATCTAAAAAAGAACTCTTAACACTGTCAATAAAAGATTTTTTAGAAATGTCGCCGTCATTTGTTTTTATTGTCTTTATAATCCATGCAATTGATGTCTATTCCACTTGAAAGAAGTGGAAATGTGGAATAAATTTGGGCTCAGATTGGAGAACAAATCTGAACCCATATTTATAGGTTTTATTTTGACTATTAAAATATCTTTCATTGCTGCTGGGTATTTTTTTTTTTTTATCAAGAAAGAAAATGATACTAACCACCATTCCATTTTCTATCAAAGGAATTAAATTCAAACACCTATTAAATTATCTTCTCACTGAGATTCTATTGGCACAAAAAAGACCATGATCTCTCTCTCTCTCTCCATCTATCTCTATAGCTGTCTCTCTCTCTCTCCCCATCTATCTCTATAGCTGTCTCTCTCTCTCTCCCCATCTATCTCTATAGCTGTCTCTCTCTCTCTCCCCATCTATCTCTATAGCTGTCTCTCTCTCTCTCCCCATCTATCTCTATAGCTGTCTCTCTCTCTCTCCCCATCTATCTCTATAGCTGTCTCTCTCTCTCTCCCCATCTATCTCTATAGCTGTCTCTCTCTCTCTCCCCATCTATCTCTATAGCTGTCTCTCTCTCTCTCCCCATCTATCTCTATAGCTGTCTCTCTCTCTCTCCCCATCTATCTCTATAGCTGTCTCTCTCTCTCTCCCCATCTATCTCTATAGCTGTCTCTCTCTCTCTCCCCATCTATCTCTATAGCTGTCTCTCTCTCTCTCCCCATCTATCTCTATAGCTGTCTCTCTCTCTCTCCCCATCTATCTCTATAGCTGTCTCTCTCTCTCTCCCCATCTATCTCTATAGCTGTCTCTCTCTCTCCCCATCTATCTCTATAGCTGTCTCTCTCTCTCCCCATCTATCTCTATAGCTGTCTCTCTCTCTCCCCATTTATCTCTATAGCTGTCTCTCTCTCTCTCTCCACATCTATCTCTATAGCTCTCTCTCTCTCTTCCCGTCTGTCTGTCTCTTTTCCTGTCTGTCTCTCTCTCCGTCTGTCTCTCTTCCCATCTATCTCTCTATCTCCCTATATATAATTTATTTTTGTCTACCAGCAGGAATATTTGAGAAATCTTGTTAGAGTAAAATATGCACTGGCAAGATTTGAACTGGCATTCCACTTAGGGAAGCCGTCATTAGATCTGACATGCTTTGACTGCTTAGCTACAGCGCATGTCGATGACCAAGTAATATTTTCTCTGATTCTTGAAATAGACATATCTGCTCAGTTTCGTATCCTAACATTAATCAGTTTTGTAAAGAGTCAGAAAAAGCTGTGTCTAAAGGCATTTTTCAACTTTGCTTCATCACCGATGGACTCTGTAGCTATGTCAGATCTAATGACAGATTCCTCTAGGGTAGCACAGGTTTGAATCCTGTTGGAGAGCTCATATTTTTCTCTAATAAGATTTCTCATTATATATATATATATATATATATATATATATATATATATATATATAATTTCAATTAAAAGGTGCAATTATAATTTATAAATTCATGAATCATTCACACAAAAAACAAATATAGAGGTTAATGATTTAAATGGCAAGAATACATCGTCGCAAACAATATAAATAAGATGCATCAACCCTGAACCTGTATATGAATGATATGTTAATGTCATTTACCACTATTGAAATTTTGGTCAGATTTATCAAATGACCTGACCCATTGTGGTCACCATCATTTAATAGTCTGAATGTAAACATCATTTTTCATCTATTCCAAACTCATCTGAATGGTTGACAGTGATGTATAAAGGTCTTTGTTGGATAGACTGTGATAGGCTTTCCAGCAGTTACTGTGATGAGTCGTTGCTGGCAAAACATTTTTTATTATGGAAATGAGTGTATTCATATTCCATCTGGCTGAAGAGAAGATTGACATTCGTGGCTATAATTTGACTTGCGAAACTTACTTTCCCTGGTTCTTCAATTCTTGCTTTTTCCTGTTCCAACAAAAATTCAGACTTTATAATAGTAACTTTTACATTTTTCTGTTGTCTCATGGCCGATATTTAAAGAATTTGTTGCTTGGTATTGTTACATATTGCATAGGCTAAATAGGTGAAAATAACAATTGCAATAAAAATTTTAGAATTTTCTTTTATTTCTTTTTCTAAACAAAAATATCTAAGTATGAGTTCAAAGAATGTATGATTTGGGAGTGAAAGTAATTGATATTACATTGGTCTGAAGTGGCCAGAACTGAATACTGGTAGTCTAATACACTTGGGCATGGGGTTGTGTTAGTGATAGATTGTCTTTATGTAAATCTCTATCTATAAAAGGCAGGATGTGTATGTATGTGTGTGTGTGTGTGTGTGTGTGTGTAACGAATGCACAACCGCAATTTTTGATGGATTTGCACCAAAATTTACATGCTCCAAGTTAGCGGGAAGGCCAAGACAGACCTTGGATTTCCCAACTCCCATCGATAGTGGAAATAATCGATTTTTTTCATGCTTCTACGGCAGTTTTCATGTAGTTTGCAGCCATTACAATTTTCAGAATGGGAGCCTATAGCTGGCTGCCACGAATAGGCAGGAAGATTCTATTGGCCAGCGTGAGAGCCAATAGCTGACTGACACGAATATTAACTAGCATGCTAGCATACAAAAAAAATCGATAGCTGCATTCGTCACAAGTGGGAAAAATTTAAATCTGCATGGCACTTTACTTCAATTGGCTCATTCACTTGCTTAAACTCAACGTTGATTCTGATTCCGCAAAACTGGGTTGGATGTGAAAAAGTATATGTTGTTAACATTCTTTTTTCATTCGGTTTTTCCAGTTACGAGTCCTTTTTTTAAAGCTGATCGTTTTGTGTTCATTTTGTTTAGTTCTTTTTTCGTAACAGATTTAATGTTTAGTATAGAGCTTAGAAAAAAATCACAGTGTGAGATAGGCAAGAAGTAAGGCATGTAGCAACATCAGCACGGCAAAGGGCACTCCTTTAAAGGCAAGGAAGGGCAAAAATATTTTAAGTCAAGTGATAGCGATTGCTGTATGAGTCGTATGATTTTTGAATCAAGCACGGGCAACGCCGGGCCATGCTGCTAGTTTTGAAGGCGAGAGAAAGAAAAAAAAACGTTCAAAAATGAGGAGTATGGATGTGGGAGTATAGAAGTTGAGAACTCTGATACTCGTTTCAGCCTCCCTCTCAGATTACCATACATACTTGTGTAGCATGTGACTTTTGAAGACCTAATTTTGAAGTTCATTTTAAGAGGGTTGCATCATACATGAAATATAAAATAAACGTTTGTACTGCTGGCCCTGGTTACGCTGTTGACCAAACTACATATCCGTTTACTATATTGTCCAATTGTCTTCAAAGGTCGCATGATGCGCGAGTATATATGGTACTTTGTGTACCTGCGGTTTTCAACAAGGGTATTTGATTGAATATTCAAAACACTTAAAATGGCTTGCCTGTAGAGAAGATAGTAGCTGGCCAACCTCCCCTTCCTCTCTCTGTCTCTCTTGTATGCTCCTCCAAGAAACAATGATTATTTCGTAACCTAATCACAATGTGATGTGTATATTTAAACGTTATTTTTTAGTGGATACTCGTATTTGAAATAGACGCCCTATTTTAATTTTTACTTTAAACTGTCAGCCTTAGTATTCAAGAAATCTCAATAAAGAAAATGTGCTCTCTGTGAGAGGCGTCTATTTCAAATACGAATATCCACAATAATAACGTTTGAAGTAGTCAAAATGTCGGATTAAAAATAAATCCATGAATTCTTTAGAAATATATATAAGTCGAAGAAAATTTTATTCGATTTGTTGATGCAGTTGGGCTCCTAACCTTGGGACTGCAGATAGATAAGCACTAACAGGAGACGACACGCAAAGTAACAGAAATTATCCAGGAAAAGTGCGCAGAAAAGAATAGTTTTTGACGGTGTCATACATGCACATGTCTCTCTAGGTTTCCTTTGTCAGTTGTAGCATTTCTTTTTTCTGGATTTCGAGCCCTTCTTTGATTAAAAAAAAAAAACTCTGGAAGAGAAAAAGGGCAATTCAATCCACAGGCAACGTTAGGAAACACTGAAGACCACTGAAAAGTTAAAGCAGCATTTGCATAATCTTCATAAAACTTTTTGTTGCTACTAAAGAAGCTTGCTTGAACAAACTTGGCAACATGTCAAAGCCATGATTCTAACAAGTGAATAAACCGGAATTTCACTTAGCTAAATATCTTCTATTGCTAAATGATTTTCATAAGTTTTACAGGAAATAAAAAAAAAAATATGAACTGCAAGAATGAAAACTGGAATTTTAGATAGTTTGCACATGTGTATCATTCTTAAGAAATTTATCCTTGCTTTTGAGGATAAATGTTTGCCCTTGAAGTGCTATGCTATCGTTTACGGAAAACTTTCTGATTGGATTTACATCTTTGCTTTCATTTGACGTGTGATTGGACAGACAAAAAACAAGTCAGAACTTTTCAAGATATTTTTTTTATTTGTTGAGTGGCTTCAATGTTGGGCGAATTAGATGAAATTCGTCAAGGAAGTATGGATTGCGTTTACATGTTTTACGTAGACATAAATAATCTCGTGACTGTATAGCAAAAGGGCCATGCTATTTTTTTGGCTCTTGTTGCTTGATGAATTCTGTAACAGGCTCCAGAAACAAAGAGTTATGATTACAATCTACAATTTAAAATTTTATATTTAAAATTCATTTTTAATTGAAAATTTAGGTAAATTTCTTCAATAATTTTTAGATATTAAAAAAAATAAAAGGCAAAAGATTATCATGATCAATAACACAGAGAGAAGTCGGCAAGAGGTAGATATTTGTTCCTCGTCCCATACTACTATAGTCTTTCTTTTTATGTGCCATGTATTTTCCGGGCGTAGGCGATCATGGCTCTCCACCTCACCTTTATCCCTTGCAGCTCTCAACAAGTTCCTTCCCTCTGCTTCCTCCCCCAGACCATGTTCTGTCATCCACTTGCTTAAGCCCGCCAGGTATGTCAGGCATTGTTTTTCCTTGTCTTTCTTTCCCTTTATTCGACCCGTGAGTATCAGATTCTCCAGGCCCTCCTTCCTCATTATGTGTCCCAGAAACTTCAGCTGCCTCTTCTTGATGTTAAGTATAAGACTCCTCTTTGTTTGAAACCTCTCTAAGACCTCATCGTTGCTCACAAGCTCGGTCCATGATATCCTTAGCATCCTTCTGTAGAACCACATCTCTGTCATCTCGAGTCTCTTCTTCATCTTTGAGGAAATCGTCCAACATTCGCTGCCGTAAAGAAGGATAGAAGTCACGTAACAGCTCAGTATTCTTTTCTTTGTTACCAAAGAAATCCCCCTGTCTTGCAATACTCTGCCCTGATTTTGGAATGCGTCCTTGGCTATCCAAATACGTCTACGGATCTCAGTGACGCACATATTGTCCTCTAGATTCTAGTGTTCCCGACCTGTAAATTGCATTTCGGGTTCATCCTTTTACTGAAATGACAGGGGCAAGAAAAGAGAGAAAGGGACACGAGAAAAAAGTACGCGTCATTCTACCACGATAAGATGTGGGCTGAAATAGACATAATAAAAAAGGAGAGGGTCAACAAAGAGATTTAGCATTGACTGTAGTTTTTAAGTTTAGTTTTCTGAATTCACTATATATTATCTTTCTAATTTTATCTATTTTAAAATTTGTGGAGCTCCTCACTACCATGAGCCCATCATTCCTGTATAGCTCGATGTCCTTAATGTCTAATTCACGGTGTGCAGTTAGATTGTATAGTATGAATAGACCGACAAGGTCAGAAGACTGCAATGTCTAAAGATCCCATGGTGATGTCAAAACTAAACTTAAAAACTACAGTCAATACTAAATTAAAAAGGGTAAACTTCCTCGACGTAACTCTAGACTTAATGAACAACATATACCTACCTTACAGAAAACCTAACACTAATCCCTTGTATGTACACTCTAAGTCAAACCAACCTCCATCTATAATTAAGGATATACCCATATCAATAGGGAAAAGATTCAGTATGAACTCCGCTAATAAGGAAATATTCCAACAACACAGTAATTTTTATAACACAGCCCTAAAAAAATAGCGGATACAAAAACGCTAACATAAATTATAGAAACAATAGCACTAACAGGAAGAAAAACAGGAAAAGGAAAATCATTTGGTATACCCCTCCGTTCAAACAAATGGTTAGTATTAAGCTAGGACATAAGTTCCTAGATTTAATTGAAAAACATTTTCCTACTAATAGCAAACTTAGCAAGATCTTTAATAAAAACACCTTAAAATTAAGTTACAGCTGCACTGAAAATCTAGAAAGAACCATAAAAAAACAAAATAATAAAATCCTGGAAAAACATGCATGCCAAAATAGTATTAATAAAAATCCTAAACTAAAATTAGACAAAAATAATGAAAAATTATGTGATTGTAGAAACCCTGAAGACTGCTCGTTGGAAAATAAATGCCGCACAAAATCTGTGGTATACCAATGCACTATCTCATCCATTGAGAGTCCTAACACTGATAGGATATACATTGGTTCAACGAAGAATGAATTTAAAATTAGATGGAGACAACACAAAAGCTCCTTCAATAATATTAGAAATAGAAATCAGACATCTCTATCCAAATATTTTTGGCATTTAAAAAAAATGAATAAAACACCTAAAGTAAAATGGAAAATAATAATTAGAACAAGAACTTGTAAAACCTGGGATGACCCGTGCCCTTTATACCTACATGAAAAACTACACATTATTAAGTTTCTAAACAATGAAAATTTATTAAACCATAGACATGAGTTAACGGTTTTCTGCCGACATCAACAAATTTTCGCATTAAATAATTAGCATAAAAAATATTAAATTTCATAACCCAATTACAAAATAGGAAAAACCGTTTATGAAGTCGTAAAAAAACAAACAAATTGTAGTTCAGTGCGATGCGTTTAAGTACGAAACAGCCGTTTAGGAAAATAAATAAATAAAAGGATAAATAAATAAATAAAATAAAACAAAATTCTCTTAACGACATATTATGGTGCCAAAAGCTATCTTTCGCTGTGACTGACCAGACGATGTACGCACATGAATGCCATCATTCGCTTTGAAATGAATACCCCCACCCTAGCTGGGCTTGACCTCTTCCCTTATCTCTTAGACCCCTTACCAAAATGGTCGCCCCAGCCGTTTCCATAGTAATTAATTTTGCGAATGAACATTCTTATAAAGATGCGTAAATTTCAAGATTGGTTATTCCTAAATTTTCGCTTGAGGATGAAACAGGGCTTGATACTTTAATTCAATTTAATTTTAATAATTATATTGAGGTTTTCGGCTCTCGTTTTTGAAACATGAGAAGTCTTATGTATCGAAAGAATCATATTTTTTAAAAAATAATTATAATTTAAGCTCTACATGGAACACTGTTTTTTAAAAATAAAAACAAAAATACTAAAGTACTCCGGATTATTTACCTAACGTGTTCTTTCCTATTTTTCTACATATCTGCATATATATATATATATATATATATATATATATATATATATAGAGAGAGAGAGAGAGAGAGAGATAAATAGATAAAGAGATGAATACAATAATGAGGATATTGGAGTTTTTTTAAAAGTAGTTTCTATGTATATTTCTTTTTCAGGTAAGTATTGGCGGTTGCTTATTGCTCTTAAATAGAATCCTATAAATATTCTAGATTTTATCCGGTTACAGTACTGGGAATAAAAATTTATAAGATCATTCATATTATTAGATTTTCTATAAACCTCCACATGAAGATTGTTATTAGTTCTATGCAGCATGCTATCTGGGAAGGATAAACTGTTGTTAGACTCAGATTCAATGACAAAATCGATTGTGGGTTCAACGCCATTTTGTTGACAATATTGGGTAAAACTGTTTTTGATATATTAATAGAGAATCATCTACAGGGTACGATAGATAAATTGTGGTCTAATTTATGGAAAATGAAAATAACAATATCTCATTTTAACAGATATATTTACCAAAATTACACAAAAATATCTTGAAATAGTGCAGAGTAAATTTATTCAATAAAATCGCCATTGGCCTTCAACCGCAGCCTCAAGGCGACTTTGGAACATTCTGTAACTGTTCTGGACAATATCCTTGTTTAAATTGGCGAATGCTGCCATAATACTTGCCTTCAGTTCATCTTTGGTGTTACAAGGAGTTTTGTTGGTCTGTCGTTGAACTACGCCCCCGCACCTAATAACCAAGGAGGTTGCAATCTGGGGAGTTAGGTGGCCAGATATAAGGGGTGATGTGGTCGAAGAAATTATCGGACAGCCATGACTGAGTTCTTGTCCTGTTATCGGACATAGGGTCTTCCAGCAGCTACCCTCTTGACACAGGTTAGCACTACCTCTTCAAAGCACTTGATGTAGGACTCCGTGTTGAGTCTCGCCAACACATTCATATTGGAGCTTATGGTGCGAATGTCAATCAGTACAGCATGCCGTTTCCAAATTTCTGCTGGAGTGAATTGCATCATGGTACTCTTTTTACCCTACTATACTGTGCAGTCGAGAAAATCAAAAACAAACGACGCGCATGTACGAAATTAAAAATATAAAATGGCGACGATTTACTCATCGAACCCTGTACGTATTTAAAATGAGAAGAAAATTATGGTAAAATATTTTCTAGACATTCCAGAAATAGACAAGCTAAAAGGCTCCTATGAGAAGATCCCATAGATAAACCAAATTTTTGTCTACAGAATTATCGAAGGTGAAAAAATAACATTTTTTTCAAATATCACCATTCCTGAAAGATTTAATCCCTTTTCCGAGCTATAGATAATTTCCCATGGACTATCAGAATGTTAAAAAATTAAAACAAAAAAAAAAAACTTAAATTTATAACCTAATATTTAAATTATATAATACATAAATTAATCCCAAACTAAAATAATATAAATATTAATTACATTATTAAAAAAAAAACATTTACGTCACTTCGCATCTTCCATAATTCCCCCAAACTTTTCAGTTAGCCTAAATGACTATTTATGAGCTTTTCTTAAATTAAAAAACTAACTTTTTACTTTTGTTTATAAATACTTGTTACAAAATAAAATCCTTACAATTGCCTTGATAAAGTCCGTCAGAGGACGAAATGCGTCGGCTAAGGTAAGTTTTACTTTTGCTTTTATTCATATTGTCCTTGTTTCTGATATATTTTAGCTATATCGGAAATTTTACAGATACACACCCATGCACACACGTGTGTATGCGAGTCAAAAATACAGTTGATTTAAAATACTTTTACAGTTTAAAAGGTAAACAGTGTCGATCAGGAGAAGCAATAATAAAATAGCTTTTTAAAATGAAATCATGTACAGTGTAACCCGGATATAAGAGAGTTGTCGGGACCGGAGACGAAGTCTCTTATATCCGGGTTTCTCTTATATACGGGTTTGGTCTATTTTGTTTAGGTAAGTATGGCTCTAATTTGGGACCAGAGAAAATCTATCTTATATCCGGATTTCTCTTATATCCGGGTTTCTTATATCCGGGTTACACTGTATTTAAATTAAACTTTGAATTAAATAATAAATATAAAGTAAGTATGAAGTGGCAGAAATATATGAAATAAGATGAGAAATAAGATAAAATATATCGAGGGGGGGACAAATGGGAAAAAGAAATGAAGGGGATAATGTCACTAAGACGCAAAAGGTTATTAAGAGTCGAAGACGTTAGTGAGGAGAAAAGATGATAAACGAACAGGTTTCAAGAAGACAGAAGATGGTGATTGGCGTTGCATTCAAATCTTTAAAGATTGTAGGTGGCGGGGAAGCAAGAAACCGGAAGAGAGTTCCACAGGTAAGAAGTGCAAGAAAAGAAACTATTAGAATAGAACATACGATTACATCTATCTAGTTCAACAGTAAAAGGTTGAAACCTAGTTGCCAATCTAGTAGCATGCTTAATTTCACGCAGTCTTGGCACCAAGGAGGAAAGCATTATTTATTCCTGGGAATTTACAGGAAATGTGTGACAAGGCCAAAAAAGGAGTATGGGGAAGGCTGGTCTTAGCTTAAACTTAGGTAGCCACAGTCACTGACCCCAACAAACCATAATGTCCCTTGCACCGAAACAAAACATTCTTACTACAGCCACCATAATACCTAAAAGTCTCTAGCAAGTCCTAACTATTTCCCATGTACAATTTGTCCGTGAGTATGTGTGTGTGTGTGGGGGGGGGAATAAAATAACAACTTTTAATCTGATGCCCCAATGTCTGTTTACAACGAATATACGTTTATGTACAAGAAACTATACAAAATAGTGTTAGTAATAAATCCTCCACAATCCTTAATCGTGGCAGAAAAATCAGTTAACTGGATGAAGTCAAACTGGGACTCGTTAATTAAGAACAATCATTCGACCAAACATTCACTGAAATACACACTCATCCAGACACAAAAACAAATACGAAAAAAAACAAAAAAAAAAACAACAAAAAAACATGCGAAATATGGAAAGGCGTCCTGCATCAACCAGAGAACTAACATCTCTGGTCACCTAACGAGGGAGGGAGAAATAAACTAAAGTAAATGAGGACAAAAATAAGAGGGGTTAATGAATATACATCCTCTAGCTAATTTAACTCGACAGCAGAAACTAAGGTTGAAACAAAATCTAAACTATCGTATTTTTGGGTGGGGCATCAAAATGACAATCTAGATTAGCTCCTGTTACTCGAAGCAGACGCGCAAGACTCACCCACCTTTTGCCAAATTCTGATCGAGGGAGTCGTCTCTTTTCCGTCCTAATCTTGACTTTAGGCTGTTGCTTAAAGTACAAGATCAGATGGGAAGATGTAAACTTCTGGCCCCTATAGAATTCCTTCTGTCGTGTCGTCTATATCACGACTCTAATAACACCTAGCAATTATATAGTGCCCAGCCTTAGTCAACAGCGGTACTACATTGCTACAAACGGAACTGTCCTCGAGAAGCATGCGAACCATGATATCTTCAATAAAACTGCACAACGGGACAACGACCTTACAATGGAAGAAGGCGTGTTCCAGGGTTTCCACTGACTTACTGAAGCAAACGCAGTTTGGAGATTTTTCCAAGCCCGCTGAACAAAACCTCTTGCCGAACAAGAGGGCCCTTCGTATCACCAGCCATGTGAGTGACGCCTCATCATTAATGAGGCATTTCAACCCGGAAGCCCAAGGCCATATGGAGCGAGTAAGACCGAGCTCATCTATCAGATCATCTTGAACGGACCACCTCACTAACACGTGATATAATGTCATACGGAGCAACGCATGGACATCGGAGAGGTCATCCTTCGCCCGTAAGAGGTGTTTGAGAGCAATCCGACATTTACGATAGATAGAACACTCGCTTCGGAGTGCACACAGGAGTCTTCCACCCAGAATTCGCCCTCACCATCCGAATCCGAACATATTTGATCTAGGAATGTGATGCGAAGCGTATGTTGACGAATATCAACGCTAGGCATGTCCATACCGCCTTCAGAAGGGTGGAGGTAACAAATCTCTCGAAATACCTTGGGGGCCTTGCCTCCCCACAAGGAGAACATGACTCTTAAAATGTCATTAGTATGACATGCGGAAGTGGAATTACGGAAAGTCGGTAAAAGAAAATCGGGTAGATGCGCGAGGCACATACTTCCATTCTACCTTTAAGGAAATATTCTCCCGGGACCATAGACAAGCTGCGACCTCGCCCTTCACAACTCCGACCAATTCATTTCCAAAAGGAGATCGGGACCGAATCACACACCGAGTATCTTGACCCGCTGATCCGTTCAGAGGAAGGTCTCAGGAAGAAAAACTCCCTTACATGCATCCAACTGCAAGACAATAGATTTATGGCAGTTGATCTTGCCTCCTGTAAACGTATCGTATCCTCTGATCTCTTTGCCGATTTCCTCAATCACGGTTCTGTTCGACACAGGAACTGATACGTCGTCAATATGGGGAGAGTACATGGACTGATCTAAATTGATCAGCGTGGTTTCAGTGATAAAGTGTACCAAATGAAAGTTGTCCTGAATAGTCCTACCCATTATACCACATGCAAATGGTTGGTAAACATGGCTAAAATCGTCAAAACTGTATTTAACCACGTCAAAGACCGAAAGGTACATATCACATCCACACAGGTTTTGTTCTTGTGCAGCAACAGGATCACACACCTGGTGAAGAGTTGAGGAATAGATCTTTGCGTTATCCTTTGATCATAAATCATTTCAAGAAGTAGAGCAGGTGACGTTTTCAAGGACATTTCGTAAGGAAGACATCAAATCCCGGAGATTTGTCTCGGCCAACCAGATTCAGCGCTTCCCAGATTTCCGACTCCGTAATGGGAACCTCGCAGTCAGGAGCTTCAGGCACCTCGAGGCAAGGAATGTCGATAAAATAGGTGTTGAACTGAAAAATGCAGAGACTGGTGAACAGGAAATGAACGTAGTCACAGAAAGCCTCACAAGAGGTCGCGTTGGTAGTAACTGTCCGCTAACACGGAAAAGAGAGGCAAGCAAAAGGTATATGAGACGCATTCCGAAATAACTCGAACATTTATGACACTTAAGTAGACATTCTTTTAAACTAATGCTATCAAACATTCTGCCGCAAAGAATCAAGTTGAAATTGTAAGATGGAGAAAGTTGGCATAAAAAATACAGTGATTTGCTAACGCAATAGAATGCGAGGAAAATTTAAATCGCTTGCAGGCATTTTTGTATAAAAATACAATGCTACTTGTGTTATGTCTTGTAACAATTAAAGGTGATAACAACTGAGAGAAAACAAAATATAAGTAGCAGGAAAAACAAAAATGTTGGACAGGGTGACGCACGCGTGCTATTCACAGTGGCGATTATTAATTTGTAGGCTAATCAAATTTATCAAGATTGCGCATATTATTATTATTTTTATTATAAGTAGTACTAGTAGTACTAGTAATAGAAATAGTGATGTTGCTGCCGGCGTATCCGTTAATATTGTCAGTGGTAGTAAAAATTTTCAGAACCAATAAAGAAATAATTTCTGTCGTGATTTGAACTCGTCTCAGGAGCTCGATATTTCTAAACCATTCATATATAGTCTATTTTATTTGTAATACTAATAATTGATATCCTATTGTACGTATGCTACAAATAGTAATAGAAAAAACTTCATGTTGTGCTAAGTTTTGTGAGCTTTCGGCAGTCCAAGCGATGTTGAACGAAAAGAAGACAGTTTTTGTTTACTTTATTATTGTTCGTTTTCTGCTTTCGGAATCAGTAATTTGTCGTCGACTTCAATTGCATAAATCTCACCAATTCAGATAACAATCAACTTTATGATGATGGCGCTTATTATTTTTAATATCGAAAATGTAGTAATAATATAATTATAATTATTAATAAAAGTACTAATGAGATTAATTATTAGTATTATTATTATTATTATTTTTATTATTATAATAATTATTATTATTATCATTATTATTATTAATGTTTGTATTACCAGTGTCAGCATTAGTAAAAATTTGTGTCATATTTTATGTTTGGACATTAGAAAGATAAATCAGATGTTATATTTGAAGAGTTATGGTAATAAGGATGAAGACGAAGAAGAGTAGCGAAACATAGAAAGTCATAGTATTGCGTACATAATATTAAGCCATATGAATGGGTTGTTTAGTATAATATTTTATATTGTGTAGAGATGTGTTTGTTAAGAGATTGAAATATAGTATGGATTTATTTGTTTTTCTGTTGCAATGAATGTGCTTGAAATTGCAAGATGTATAAAGTTGCGATGTAAAATCCAGTGAAAAGCTTACGTAAATTATTGGTAGGAAAATTGAAATGTTTTACACGCGTTTTTGTATTAACTAGACATGTGCTGTGTTTTGTGATAGGTAAAGATTAAATCGTCTGATAGATTTGAATATTTTGAAGGAAGTGAAAATATGTTAGCAGTAGGCAAAAAAAAGTAAACCGAAAAAAAAAAAAAAAATTAGAGGGCGGGGTTCGGTTATATTGAACGGAGAGTTGTACGTGCACTATTCACGGGCGCGATCCCACTACTGCTTGACACGGGGACTTTTGTCTGCTGCGTTTCCGCCCTCGACCGGACCGGCCCTCGTTAGTCAACCTGATCAGCTGAAGCTCCCTCCTGCTAATCATATTGAAGCGAAGCTTAGTGCGGACGCCTGATCGACATAACGCACCGTACAACAGAACCCCCAATCTCAAATCGGCCACCCGACCTTGCCTCCGAGTAACTGGATTACAGGAGGACGCCACCACTCCCGGCGACGAAAGCGTCTCATTTAAGTAATCATAAACTTACTTTCTGTATGTGTTGAGACTTACATTGTGATTTCATTTCTCTGCTAATCAGTACATCGTAACTAAACTTATCCGATATGCCCGAATTTATTTTAAGATGAAAGAGAGCAAAATAGAAAACGGTGAAAGAACAAATGGAAATGTATGAAAATCATCTTTTCATTTGGTCACGTGGTCATCAACCTAATTCAGTCGAGTGTAATGGAGAGTGCTTTCAGTAGTCGATTGATTATATGTGGATAGTCACACTATGTGAGATCGTAACTCGGGACATTCAGGAATTATATTCGTCTAGTTAATTATATCTATCAAATTCATGCATTGAAATGTACACGATTTAGTACATTACTCAAAGGATTCTCGCTTATTTATTTGTAATTCAGCTAAAGAGAAAATTTGTTCAAAAATATTCCCTTTGAAAATAGCTTCATGGATAAGAGTTCTGTTTACAAACAAAGGTGCTTAGTGAGATTGAAATCTTACTGAGAAAGCCATGTTTACTGAACGAATACAAGTCTAAGAAATATTTATTTCATTTCTTGTGCTAACCTTCTCAATGGCACCCGTTACTGTATTATATATACACAGCGGGAAATCAGAACCAATAAAGAAATAATTTCTGTCGTGATTTGAACTCGTCTCAGGAGCTCGATATTTCTAAACCATTCATTCGCTACGGAATGAGATGTGTAAAGTAGTAGCACGCACGCGTTGGTATATAGTCTATTTTATTTGTAATAATTGATATCCTATTGTACGTATGCTACAAATAGTAATAGAAAAAACTTGATGTTGTGCTAAGTTTTGTGAGCTTTCGGAAGTCCAAGCTGATGTTGAACGAAAAGAAGACAGTTTTTGTTTACTTTATTATTGTTCGTTTTCTGCTTTCGGAATCAGTAATTTGTCGTCGACTTCAATTGCATAAATCTCACCAATTCAGATAACAATCAACTTTATGATGATGGCGCTTATTATTTTTAATATCGAAAATGTAGTAATAATATAATTATAATTATTAATAAAAGTACTAATGAGATTAATTATTAGTATTATTATTATTATTATTTTTATTATTATAATAATTATTATTATTATCATTATTATTATTAATGTTTGTATTACCAGTGTCAGCATTAGTAAAAATTTGTGTCATATTTTATGTTTGGACATTAGAAAGATAAATCAGATGTTATATTTGAAGAGTTATGGTAATAAAGATGAAGACGAAGAAGAGTAGCGAAACATAGAAAGTCATAGTATTGCGTACATAATATTAAGCCATATGAATGGGTTGTTTAGTATAATATTTTATATTGTGTAGAGATGTGTTTGTTAAGAGATTGAAATATAGTATGGATTTATTTGTTTTTCTGTTGCAATGAATGTGCTTGAAATTGCAAGATGTATAAAGTTGCGATGTAAAATCCAGTGAAAAGATTACGTAAATTATTGGTAGGAAAATTGAAATGTTTTACACGCGTTTTTGTATTAACTAGACATGTGCTGTGTTTTGTGATAGGTAAAGATTAAATCGTCTGATAGATTTGAATATTTTGAAGGAAGTGAAAATATGTTAGCAGTAGGCAAAAAAAAGTAAACCGAAAAAAAAAAAAAAAGAATTAGAGGGCGGGGTTCGGTTATATTGAACGGAGAGTTGTACGTGCACTATTCACGGGCGCGATCCCACTACTGCTTGACACGGGGACTTTTGTCTGCTGCGTTTCCGCCCTCGACCGGACCGGCCCTCGTTAGTCAACCTGATCAGCTGAAGCTCCCTCCTGCTAATCATATTGAAGCGAAGCTTAGTGCGGACGCCTGATCGACATAACGCACCGTACAACAGAACCCCCGATCTCAAACCGGCCACCCGACCTTGCCTCCGAGTAACTGGATTACAGGAGGACGCCACCACTCCCGGCGACGAAAGTGTCTCATTTAAGTAATCATAAACTTACTTTCTGTATGTGTTGAGACTTACATTGTGATTTCATTTCTCTGCTAATCAGTACATCGTAACTAAACTTATCCGATATGCCCGAATTTATTTTAAGATGAAAGAGAGCAAAATAGAAAACGGTGAAAGAACAAATGGAAATGTATGAAAATCATCTTTTCATTTGGTCACGTGGTCATCAACCTAATTCAGTCGAGTGTAATGGAGAGTGCTTTCAGTAGTCGATTGATTATATGTGGATAGTCACACTATGTGAGATCGTAACTCGGAACATTCAGGAATTATATTCGTCTAGTTAATTATATCTATCAAATTCATGCATTGAAATGTACACGATTTAGTACATTACTCAAAGGATTCTCGCTTATTTATTTGTAATTCAGCTAAAGAGAAAATTTGTTCAAAAATATTCCCTTTGAAAATAGCTTCATGGATAAGAGTTCTGTTTACAAACAAAGGTGCTTAGTGAGATTGAAATCTTACTGAGAAAGCCATGTTTACTGAACGAATACAAGTCTAAGAAATATTTATTTCATTTCTTGTGCTAACCTTCTCAATGGCACCCGTTACTGTATTATATATACACAGCGGGAAATCAGAACCAATAAAGAAATAATTTCTGTCGTGATTTGAACTCGTCTCAGGAGCTCGATATTTCTAAACCATTCATTCGCTACGGAATGATATGTGTAAAGTAGTAGCACGCACGCGTTGGTATATAGTCTATATTATTTGTAATAATTGATATACTATTGTACGTATGCTACAAATAGTAATAGAAAAAACTTGATGTTGTGCTAAGTTTTGTGAGCTTTCGGCAGTCCAAGCTGATGTTGAACGAAAAGAAGACAGTTTTTGTTTACTTTATTATTGTTCGTTTTCTGCTTTCGGAATCAGTAATTTGTCGTCGACTTCAATTGCATAAATCTCACCAATTCAGATAACAATCAACTTTATGATGATGGCGCTTATTATTTTTCATATTGAAAATATAGTAATAATATAATTATAATTATTAATAAAAGTACTAATGAGATTAATTATTAGTATTATTATTATTATTATTATTATTTTCATTATTATAATTATTATTATTATTATCATTATTATTATTAATGTTTGTATTACCAGTGTCAGCATTAGTAAAAATTTGTGTCATATTTTATGTTTGGACATTAGAAAGATAAATCAGATGTTATATTTGAAGAGTTATGGTAATAAGGATGAAGACGAAGAAGAGTAGCGAAACATAGAAAGTCATAGTATTGCGTACATAATATTAAGCCATATGAATGGGTTGTTTAGTATAATATTTTATATTGTGTAGAGATGTGTTTGTTAAGAGATTGAAATATAGTATGGATTTATTTGTTTTTCTGTTGCAATGAATGTGCTTGAAATTGCAAGATGTATAAAGTTGCGATGTAAAATCCAGTGAAAAGCTTACGTAAATTATTGGTAGGAAAATTGAAATCTTTTACACGCGTTTTTGTATTAACTAGACATGTGCTGTGTTTTGTGATAGGTAAAGATTAAATCGTCTGATAGATTTGAATATTTTGAAGGAAGTGAAAATATGTTAGCAGTAGGCAAAAAAAAGTAAACCGAAAAAAAAAAAAAAAAATTAGAGGGCGGGGTTCGGTTATATTGAACGGAGAGTTGTACGTGCACTATTCACGGGCGCGATACCACTACTGCTTGACACGGGGACTTTTGTCTGCTGCGTTTCCGCCCTCGACCGGACCGGCCCTCGTTAGTCAACCTGATCAGCCGAAGCTCCCTCCTGCTAATCATATTGAAGCCAAGCTTAGTGCGGACGCCTGATCGACATAACGCACCGTACAACAGAACCCCCGATCTCAAACCGGCCACCCGACCTTGCCTCCGAGTAACTGGATTACAGGAGGACGCCACCACTCCCGGCGACGAAAGTGTCTCATTTAAGTAATCATAAACTTACTTTCTGTATGTGTTGAGACTTACATTGTGATTTCATTTCTCTGCTAATCAGTACATCGTAACTAAACTTATCCGATATGCCCGAATTTATTTTAAGATGAAAGAGAGCAAAATAGAAAACGGTGAAAGAACAAATGGAAATGTATGAAAATCATCTTTTCATTTGGTCACGTGGTCATCAACCTAATTCAGTCGAGTGTAATGGAGAGTGCTTTCAGTAGTCGATTGATTATATGTGGATAGTCACACTATGTGAGATCGTAACTCGGGACATTCAGGAATTATATTCGTCTAGTTAATTATATCTATCAAATTCATGCATTGAAATGTACACGATTTAGTACATTACTCAAAGGATTCTCGCTTATTTATTTGTAATTCAGCTAAAGAGAAAATTTGTTCAAAAATATTCCCTTTGAAAATAGCTTCATGGATAAGAGTTCTGTTTACAAACAAAGGTGCTTAGTGAGATTGAAATCTTACTGAGAAAGCCATGTTTACTGAACGAATACAAGTCTAAGAAATATTTATTTCATTTCTTGTGCTAACCTTCTCAATGGCACCCGTTACTGTATTATATATACACAGCGGGAAATCAGAACCAATAAAGAAATAATTTCTGTCGTGATTTGAACTCGTCTCAGGAGCTCGATATTTCTAAACCATTCATTCGCTACGGAATGAGATGTGTAAAGTAGTAGCACGCACGCGTTGGTATATAGTCTATTTTATTTGTAATAATTGATATCCTATTGTACGTATGCTACAAATAGTAATAGAAAAAACTTGATGTTGTGCTAAGTTTTGTGAGCTTTCGGAAGTCCAAGCTGATGTTGAACGAAAAGAAGACAGTTTTTGTTTACTTTATTATTGTTCGTTTTCTGCTTTCGGAATCAGTAATTTGTCGTCGACTTCAATTGCATAAATCTCACCAATTCAGATAACAATCAACTTTATGATGATGGCGCTTATTATTTTTAATATCGAAAATGTAGTAATAATATAATTATAATTATTAATAAAAGTACTAATGAGATTAATTATTAGTATTATTATTATTATTATTTTTATTATTATAATAATTATTATTATTATCATTATTATTATTAATGTTTGTATTACCAGTGTCAGCAGTAGTAAAAATTTGTGTCATATTTTATGTTTGGACATTAGAAAGATAAATCAGATGTTATATTTGAAGAGTTATGGTAATAAGGATGAAGACGAAGAAGAGTAGCGAAACATAGAAAGTCATAGTATTGCGTACATAATATTAAGCCATATGAATGGGTTGTTTAGTATAATATTTATATTGTGTAGAGATGTGTTTGTTAAGAGATTGAAATATAGTATGGATTTATTTGTTTTTCTGTTGCAATGAATGTGCTTGAAATTGCAAGATGTATAAAGTTGCGATGTAAAATCCAGTGAAAAGATTACGTAAATTATTGGTAGGAAAATTGAAATGTTTTACACGCGTTTTTGTATTAACTAGACATGTGCTGTGTTTTGTGATAGGTAAAGATTAAATCGTCTGATAGATTTGAATATTTTGAAGGAAGTGAAAATATGTTAGCAGTAGGCAAAAAAAAGTAAACCGAAAAAAAAAAAAAAAAATTAGAGGGCGGGGTTCGGTTATATTGAACGGAGAGTTGTACGTGCACTATTCACGGGCGCGATCCCACTACTGCTTGACACGGGGACTTTTGTCTGCTGCGTTTCCGCCCTCGACCGGACCGGCCCTCGTTAGTCAACCTGATCAGCTGAAGCTCCCTCCTGCTAATCATATTGAAGCCAAGCTTAGTGCGGACGCCTGATCGACATAACGCACCGCACAACAGGACCCCCAATCTCAAATCGGCCACCCGACCTTGCCTCCGCGTAACTGGATTACAGGAGGACGCCACCACTCCCGGCGACGAAAGCGTCTCATTTAAGTAATCATAAACTTACTTTCTGTATGTGTTGAGACTTACATTGTGATTTCATTTCTCTGCTAATCAGTACATCGTAACTAAACTTATCCGATATGCCCGAATTTATTTTAAGATGAAAGAGAGCAAAATAGAAAACGGTGAAAGAACAAATGGAAATGTATGAAAATCATCTTTTCATTTGGTCACGTGGTCATCAACCTAATTCAGTCGAGTGTAATGGAGAGTGCTTTCAGTAGTCGATTGATTATATGTGGATAGTCACACTATGTGAGATCGTAACTCGGGACATTCAGGAATTATATTCGTCTAGTTAATTATATCTATCAAATTCATGCATTGAAATGTACACGATTTAGTACATTACTCAAAGGATTCTCGCTTATTTATTTGTAATTCAGCTAAAGAGAAAATTTGTTCAAAAATATTCCCTTTGAAAATAGCTTCATGGATAAGAGTTCTGTTTACAAACAAAGGTGCTTAGTGAGATTGAAATCTTACTGAGAAAGCCATGTTTACTGAACGAATACAAGTCTAAGAAATATTTATTTCATTTCTTGTGCTAACCTTCTCAATGGCACCCGTTACTGTATTATATATACACAGCGGGAAATCAGAACCAATAAAGAAATAATTTCTGTCGTGATTTGAACTCGTCTCAGGAGCTCGATATTTCTAAACCATTCATTCGCTACGGAATGAGATGTGTAAAGTAGTAGCACGCACGCGTTGGTATATAGTCTATTTTATTTGTAATAATTGATATCCTATTGTACGTATGCTACAAATAGTAATAGAAAAAACTTGATGTTGTGCTAAGTTTTGTGAGCTTTCGGAAGTCCAAGCTGATGTTGAACGAAAAGAAGACAGTTTTTGTTTACTTTATTATTGTTCGTTTTCTGCTTTCGGAATCAGTAATTTGTCGTCGACTTCAATTGCATAAATCTCACCAATTCAGATAACAATCAACTTTATGATGATGGCGCTTATTATTTTTAATATCGAAAATGTAGTAATAATATAATTATAATTATTAATAAAAGTACTAATGAGATTAATTATTAGTATTATTATTATTATTATTTTTATTATTATAATAATTATTATTATTATCATTATTATTATTAATGTTTGTATTACCAGTGTCAGCATTAGTAAAAATTTGTGTCATATTTTATGTTTGGACATTAGAAAGATAAATCAGATGTTATATTTGAAGAGTTATGGTAATAAGGATGAAGACGAAGAAGAGTAGCGAAACATAGAAAGTCATAGTATTGCGTACATAATATTAAGCCATATGAATGGGTTGTTTAGTATAATATTTATATTGTGTAGAGATGTGTTTGTTAAGAGATTGAAATATAGTATGGATTTATTTGTTTTTCTGTTGCAATGAATGTGCTTGAAATTGCAAGATGTATAAAGTTGCGATGTAAAATCCAGTGAAAAGATTACGTAAATTATTGGTAGGAAAATTGAAATCTTTTACACGCGTTTTTGTATTAACTAGACATGTGCTGTGTTTTGTGATAGGTAAAGATTAAATCGTCTGATAGATTTGAATATTTTGAAGGAAGTGAAAATATGTTAGCAGTAGGCAAAAAAAAGTAAACCGAAAAAAAAAAAAAAAAAATTAGAGGGCGGGGTACTGTTATATTGAACGGAGAGTTGTACGTGCACTATTCACGGGCGCGATCCCACTACTGCTTGACACGAGGACTTTTGTCTGCTGCGTTTCCGCCCTCGACCGGACCGGCTCTCGTTAGTCAACCTGATCAGCCGAAGATCCCTCCTGCTAATCATATTGAAGCCAAGCTTAGTGCGGACGCCTGATCGACATAACGCACCGTACAACAGAACCCCCGATCTCAAACCGGCCACCCGACTTTGCCTCCGAGTAACTGGATTACAGGAGGACGCCACCACTCCCGGCGACGAAAGTGTCTCATTTAAGTAATCATAAACTTACTTTCTGTATGTGTTGAGACTTACATTGTGATTTCATTTCTCTGCTAATCAGTACATCGTAACTAAACTTATCCGATATGCCCGAATTTATTTTAAGATGAAAGAGAGCAAAATAGAAAACGGTGAAAGAACAAATGGAAATGTCTGAAAATCATCTTTTCATTTGGTCACGTGGTCATCAACCTAATTCAGTCGAGTGTAATGGAGAGTGCTTTCAGTAGTCGATTGATTATATGTGGATAGTCACACTATGTGAGATCGTAACTCGGGACATTCAGGAATTATATTCGTCTAGTTAATTATATCAAATTCATGCATTGAAATGTACACGATTTAGTACATTACTCAAAGGATTCTCGCTTATTTATTTGTAATTCAGCTAAAGAGAAAATTTGTTCAAAAATATTCCCTTTGAAAATAGCTTCATGGATAAGAGTTCTGTTTACAAACAAAGGTGCTTAGTGAGATTGAAATCTTACTGAGAAAGCCATGTTTACTGAACGAATACAAGTCTAAGAAATATTTATTTCATTTCTTGTGCTAACCTTCTCAATGGCACCCGTTACTGTATTATATATACACAGCGGGAAATCAGAACCAATAAAGAAATAATTTCTGTCGTGATTTGAACTCGTCTCAGGAGCTCGATATTTCTAAACCATTCATTCGCTACGGAATGAGATGTGTAAAGTAGTAGCACGCACGCGTTGGTATATAGTCTATTTTATTTGTAATAATTGATATCCTATTGTACGTATGCTACAAATAGTAATAGAAAAAACTTGATGTTGTGCTAAGTTTTGTGAGCTTTCGGAAGTCCAAGCTGATGTTGAACGAAAAGAAGACAGTTTTTGTTTACTTTATTATTGTTCGTTTTCTGCTTTCGGAATCAGTAATTTGTCGTCGACTTCAATTGCATAAATCTCACCAATTCAGATAACAATCAACTTTATGATGATGGCGCTTATTATTTTTAATATCGAAAATGTAGTAATAATATAATTATAATTATTAATAAAAGTACTAATGAGATTAATTATTAGTATTATTATTATTATTATTTTTATTATTATAATAATTATTATTATTATCATTATTATTATTAATGTTTGTATTACCAGTGTCAGCATTAGTAAAAATTTGTGTCATATTTTATGTTTGGACATTAGAAAGATAAATCAGATGTTATATTTGAAGAGTTATGGTAATAAGGATGAAGACGAAGAAGAGTAGCGAAACATAGAAAGTCATAGTATTGCGTACATAATATTAAGCCATATGAATGGGTTGTTTAGTATAATATTTTATATTGTGTAGAGATGTGTTTGTTAAGAGATTGAAATATAGTATGGATTTATTTGTTTTTCTGTTGCAATGAATGTGCTTGAAATTGCAAGATGTATAAAGTTGCGATGTAAAATCCAGTGAAAAGATTACGTAAATTATTGGTAGGAAAATTGAAATGTTTTACACGCGTTTTTGTATTAACTAGACATGTGCTGTGTTTTGTGATAGGTAAAGATTAAATCGTCTGATAGATTTGAATATTTTGAAGGAAGTGAAAATATGTTAGCAGTAGGCAAAAAAAAGTAAACCGAAAAAAAAAAAAAAAAAATTAGAGGGCGGGGTACTGTTATATTGAACGGAGAGTTGTACGTGCACTATTCACGGGCGCGATCCCACTACTGCTTGACACGGGGACTTTTGTCTGCTGCGTTTCCGCCCTCGACCGGACCGGCCCTCGTTAGTCAACCTGATCAGCCGAAGCTCCCTCCTGCTAATCATATTGAAGCCAAGCTTAGTGCGGACGCCTGATCGACATAACGCACCGTACAACAGAACCCCCGATCTCAAACCGGCCACCCGACTTTGCCTCCGAGTAACTGGATTACAGGAGGACGCCACCACTCCCGGCGACGAAAGTGTCTCATTTAAGTAATCATAAACTTACTTTCTGTATGTGTTGTTGAGACTTACATTGTGATTTCATTTCTCTGCTAATCAGTACATCGTAACTAAACTTATCCGATATGCCCGAATTTATTTTAAGATGAAAGAGAGCAAAATAGAAAACGGTGAAAGAACAAATGGAAATGTATGAAAATCATCTTTTCATTTGGTCACGTGGTCATCAACCTAATTCAGTCGAGTGTAATGGAGAGTGCTTTCAGTAGTCGATTGATTATATGTGGATAGTCACACTATGTGAGATCGTAACTCGGGACATTCAGGAATTATATTCGTCTAGTTAATTATATCAAATTCATGCATTGAAATGTACACGATTTAGTACATTACTCAAAGGATTCTCGCTTATTTATTTGTAATTCAGCTAAAGAGAAAATTTGTTCAAAAATATTCCCTTTGAAAATAGCTTCATGGATAAGAGTTCTGTTTACAAACAAAGGTGCTTAGTGAGATTGAAATCTTACTGAGAAAGCCATGTTTACTGAACGAATACAAGTCTAAGAAATATTTATTTCATTTCTTGTGCTAACCTTCTCAATGGCACCCGTTACTGTATTATATATACACAGCGGGAAATCAGAACCAATAAAGAAATAATTTCTGTCGTGATTTGAACTCGTCTCAGGAGCTCGATATTTCTAAACCATTCATTCGCTACGGAATGAGATGTGTAAAGTAGTAGCACGCACGCGTTGGTATATAGTCTATTTTATTTGTAATAATTGATATCCTATTGTACGTATGCTACAAATAGTAATAGAAAAAACTTGATGTTGTGCTAAGTTTTGTGAGCTTTCGGAAGTCCAAGCTGATGTTGAACGAAAAGAAGACAGTTTTTGTTTACTTTATTATTGTTCGTTTTCTGCTTTCGGAATCAGTAATTTGTCGTCGACTTCAATTGCATAAATCTCACCAATTCAGATAACAATCAACTTTATGATGATGGCGCTTATTATTTTTAATATCGAAAATGTAGTAATAATATAATTATAATTATTAATAAAAGTACTAATGAGATTAATTATTAGTATTATTATTATTATTATTTTTATTATTATAATAATTATTATTATTATCATTATTATTATTAATGTTTGTATTACCAGTGTCAGCATTAGTAAAAATTTGTGTCATATTTTATGTTTGGACATTAGAAAGATAAATCAGATGTTATATTTGAAGAGTTATGGTAATAAGGATGAAGACGAAGAAGAGTAGCGAAACATAGAAAGTCATAGTATTGCGTACATAATATTAAGCCATATGAATGGGTTGTTTAGTATAATATTTTATATTGTGTAGAGATGTGTTTGTTAAGAGATTGAAATATAGTATGGATTTATTTGTTTTTCTGTTGCAATGAATGTGCTTGAAATTGCAAGATGTATAAAGTTGCGATGTAAAATCCAGTGAAAAGATTACGTAAATTATTGGTAGGAAAATTGAAATCTTTTACACGCGTTTTTGTATTAACTAGACATGTGCTGTGTTTTGTGATAGGTAAAGATTAAATCGTCTGATAGATTTGAATATTTTGAAGGAAGTGAAAATATGTTAGCAGTAGGCAAAAAAAAGTAAACCGAAAAAAAAAAAAAAAAAAATTAGAGGGCGGGGTTCGGTTATATTGAACGGAGAGTTGTACGTGCACTATTCACGGGCGCGATCCCACTACTGCTTGACACGGGGACTTTTGTCTGCTGCGTTTCCGCCCTCGACCGGACCGGCCCTCGTTAGTCAACCTGATCAGCTGAAGCTCCCTCCTGCTAATCATATTGAAGCCAAGCTTAGTGCGGACGCCTGATCGACATAACGCACCGTACAACAGAACCCCCGATCTCAAACCGGCCACCCGACTTTGCCTCCGAGTAACTGGATTACAGGAGGACGCCACCACTCCCGGCGACGAAAGTGTCTCATTTAAGTAATCATAAACTTACTTTCTGTATGTGTTGAGACTTACATTGTGATTTCATTTCTCTGCTAATCAGTACATCGTAACTAAACTTATCCGATATGCCCGAATTTATTTTAAGATGAAAGAGAGCAAAATAGAAAACGGTGAAAGAACAAATGGAAATGTATGAAAATCATCTTTTCATTTGGTCACGTGGTCATCAACCTAATTCAGTCGAGTGTAATGGAGAGTGCTTTCAGTAGTCGATTGATTATATGTGGATAGTCACACTATGTGAGATCGTAACTCGGGACATTCAGGAATTATATTCGTCTAGTTAATTATATCTATCAAATTCATGCATTGAAATGTACACGATTTAGTACATTACTCAAAGGATTCTCGCTTATTTATTTGTAATTCAGCTAAAGAGAAAATTTGTTCAAAAATATTCCCTTTGAAAATAGCTTCATGGATAAGAGTTCTGTTTACAAACAAAGGTGCTTAGTGAGATTGAAATCTTACTGAGAAAGCCATGTTTACTGAACGAATACAAGTCTAAGAAATATTTATTTCATTTCTTGTGCTAACCTTCTCAATGGCACCCGTTACTGTATTATATATACACAGCGGGAAATCAGAACCAATAAAGAAATAATTTCTGTCGTGATTTGAACTCGTCTCAGGAGCTCGATATTTCTAAACCATTCATTCGCTACGGAATGAGATGTGTAAAGTAGTAGCACGCACGCGTTGGTATATAGTCTATATTATTTGTAATAATTGATATACTATTGTACGTATGCTACAAATAGTAATAGAAAAAACTTCATGTTGTGCTAAGTTTTGTGAGCTTTCGGCAGTCCAAGCTGATGTTGAACGAAAAGAAGACAGTTTTTGTTTAGTTTATTATTGTTCGTTTTCTGCTTTCGGAATCAGTAATTTGTCGTCGACTTCAATTGCATAAATCTCACCAATTCAGATAACAATCAACTTTATGATGATGGCGCTTATTATTTTTCATATTGAAAATATAGTAATAATATAATTATAATTATTAATAAAAGTACTAATGAGATTAATTATTATTATTATTATTATTATTATTATTATTATTATTATTATTATTTTTATTATTATAATAATTATTATTATTATCATTATTATTATTAATGTTTGTATTACCAGTGTCAGCATTAGTAAAAATTTGTGTCATATTTTATGTTTGGACATTAGAAAGATAAATCAGATGTTATATTTGAAGAGTTATGGTAATAAGGATGAAGACGAAGAAGAGTAGCGAAACATAGAAAGTCATAGTATTGCGTACATAATATTAAGCCATATGAATGGGTTGTTTAGTATAATATTTATATTGTGTAGAGATGTGTTTGTTAAGAGATTGAAATATAGTATGGATTTATTTGTTTTTCTGTTGCAATGAATGTGCTTGAAATTGCAAGATGTATAAAGTTGCGATGTAAAATCCAGTGAAAAGCTTACGTAAATTATTGGTAGGAAAATTGAAATCTTTTACACGCGTTTTTGTATTAACTAGACATGTGCTGTGTTTTGTGATAGGTAAAGATTAAATCGTCTGATAGATTTGAATATTTTGAAGGAAGTGAAAATATGTTAGCAGTAGGCAAAAAAAAGTAAACCGAAAAAAAAAAAAAAAAATTAGAGGGCGGGGTTCGGTTATATTGAACGGAGAGTTGTACGTGCACTATTCACGGGCGCGATCCCACTACTGCTTGACACGGGGACTTTTGTCTGCTGCGTTTCCGCCCTCGACCGGACCGGCCCTCGTTAGTCAACCTGATCAGCTGAAGCTCCCTCCTGCTAATCATATTGAAGCCAAGCTTAGTGCGGACGCCTGATCGACATAACGCACCGTACAACAGAACCCCCAATCTCAAATCGGCCACCCGACCTTGCCTCCGAGTAACTGGATTACAGGAGGACGCCACCACTCCCGGCGACGAAAGCGTCTCATTTAAGTAATCATAAACTTACTTTCTGTATGTGTTGAGACTTACATTGTGATTTCATTTCTCTGCTAATCAGTACATCGTAACTAAACTTATCCGATATGCCCGAATTTATTTTAAGATGAAAGAGAGCAAAATAGAAAACGGTGAAAGAACAAATGGAAATGTATGAAAATCATCTTTTCATTTGGTCACGTGGTCATCAACCTAATTCAGTCGAGTGTAATGGAGAGTGCTTTCAGTAGTCGATTGATTATATGTGGATAGTCACACTATGTGAGATCGTAACTCGGGACATTCAGGAATTATATTCGTCTAGTTAATTATATCTATCAAATTCATGCATTGAAATGTACACGATTTAGTACATTACTCAAAGGATTCTCGCTTATTTATTTGTAATTCAGCTAAAGAGAAAATTTGTTCAAAAATATTCCCTTTGAAAATAGCTTCATGGATAAGAGTTCTGTTTACAAACAAAGGTGCTTAGTGAGATTGAAATCTTACTGAGAAAGCCATGTTTACTGAACGAATACAAGTCTAAGAAATATTTATTTCATTTCTTGTGCTAACCTTCTCAATGGCACCCGTTACTGTATTATATATACACAGCGGGAAATCAGAACCAATAAAGAAATAATTTCTGTCGTGATTTGAACTCGTCTCAGGAGCTCGATATTTCTAAACCATTCATTCGCTACGGAATGAGATGTGTAAAGTAGTAGCACGCACGCGTTGGTATATAGTCTATTTTATTTGTAATAATTGATATCCTATTGTACGTATGCTACAAATAGTAATAGAAAAAACTTGATGTTGTGCTAAGTTTTGTGAGCTTTCGGAAGTCCAAGCTGATGTTGAACGAAAAGAAGACAGTTTTTGTTTACTTTATTATTGTTCGTTTTCTGCTTTCGGAATCAGTAATTTGTCGTCGACTTCAATTGCATAAATCTCACCAATTCAGATAACAATCAACTTTATGATGATGGCGCTTATTATTTTTAATATCGAAAATGTAGTAATAATATAATTATAATTATTAATAAAAGTACTAATGAGATTAATTATTAGTATTATTATTATTATTATTTTTATTATTATAATAATTATTATTATTATCATTATTATTATTAATGTTTGTATTACCAGTGTCAGCATTAGTAAAAATTTGTGTCATATTTTATGTTTGGACATTAGAAAGATAAATCAGATGTTATATTTGAAGAGTTATGGTAATAAGGATGAAGACGAAGAAGAGTAGCGAAACATAGAAAGTCATAGTATTGCGTACATAATATTAAGCCATATGAATGGGTTGTTTAGTATAATATTTTATATTGTGTAGAGATGTGTTTGTTAAGAGATTGAAATATAGTATGGATTTATTTGTTTTTCTGTTGCAATGAATGTGCTTGAAATTGCAAGATGTATAAAGTTGCGATGTAAAATCCAGTGAAAAGCTTACGTAAATTATTGGTAGGAAAATTGAAATCTTTTACACGCGTTTTTGTATTAACTAGACATGTGCTGTGTTTTGTGATAGGTAAAGATTAAATCGTCTGATAGATTTGAATATTTTGAAGGAAGTGAAAATATGTTAGCAGTAGGCAAAAAAAAGTAAACCGAAAAAAAAAAAAAAAAAAATTAGAGGGCGGGGTTCGGTTATATTGAACGGAGAGTTGTACTTGCACTATTCACGGGGGCGATCCCACTACTGCTTGACACGGGGACTTTTGTCTGCTGCGTTTCCGCCCTCGACCGGACCGGCCCACGTTAGTCAACCTGATCAGCCGAAGCTCCCTCCTGCTAATCATATTGAAGCCAAGCTTAGTGCGGACGCCTGATCGACATAACGCACCGTACAACAGAACCCCCGATCTCAAACCGGCCACCCGACTTTGCCTCCGAGTAACTGGATTACAGGAGGACGCCACCACTCCCGGCGACGAAAGTGTCTCATTTAAGTAATCATAAACTTACTTTCTGTATGTGTTGTTGAGACTTACATTGTGATTTCATTTCTCTGCTAATCAGTACATCGTAACTAAACTTATCCGATATGCCCGAATTTATTTTAAGATGAAAGAGAGCAAAATAGAAAACGGTGAAAGAACAAATGGAAATGTATGAAAATCATCTTTTCATTTGGTCACGTGGTCATCAACCTAATTCAGTCGAGTGTAATGGAGAGTGCTTTCAGTAGTCGATTGATTATATGTGGATAGTCACACTATGTGAGATCGTAACTCGGGACATTCAGGAATTATATTCGTCTAGTTAATTATATCAAATTCATGCATTGAAATGTACACGATTTAGTACATTACTCAAAGGATTCTCGCTTATTTATTTGTAATTCAGCTAAAGAGAAAATTTGTTCAAAAATATTCCCTTTGAAAATAGCTTCATGGATAAGAGTTCTGTTTACAAACAAAGGTGCTTAGTGAGATTGAAATCTTACTGAGAAAGCCATGTTTACTGAACGAATACAAGTCTAAGAAATATTTATTTCATTTCTTGTGCTAACCTTCTCAATGGCACCCGTTACTGTATTATATATACACCAATTCAGATAACAATCAACTTTATGATGATGGCGCTTATTATTTTTAATATCGAAAATGTAGTAATAATATAATTATAATTATTAATAAAAGTACTAATGAGATTAATTATTAGTATTATTATTATTATTATTTTTATTATTATAATAATTATTATTATTATCATTATTATTATTAATGTTTGTATTACCAGTGTCAGCATTAGTAAAAATTTGTGTCATATTTTATGTTTGGACATTAGAAAGATAAATCAGATGTTATATTTGAAGAGTTATGGTAATAAGGATGAAGACGAAGAAGAGTAGCGAAACATAGAAAGTCATAGTATTGCGTACATAATATTAAGCCATATGAATGGGTTGTTTAGTATAATATTTTATATTGTGTAGAGATGTGTTTGTTAAGAGATTGAAATATAGTATGGATTTATTTGTTTTTCTGTTGCAATGAATGTGCTTGAAATTGCAAGATGTATAAAGTTGCGATGTAAAATCCAGTGAAAAGATTACGTAAATTATTGGTAGGAAAATTGAAATCTTTTACACGCGTTTTTGTATTAACTAGACATGTGCTGTGTTTTGTGATAGGTAAAGATTAAATCGTCTGATAGATTTGAATATTTTGAAGGAAGTGAAAATATGTTAGCAGTAGGCAAAAAAAAGTACACCGAAAAAAAAAAAAAAAAAATTAGAGGGCGGGGTTCGGTTATATTGAACGGAGAGTTGTACGTGCACTATTCACGGGTGCTATCCCACTACTGCTTGACACGGGGACTTTTGTCTGCTGCGTTTCCGCCCTCGACCGGACCGGCCCTCGTTAGTCAACCTGATCAGCTGAAGCTCCCTCCTGCTAATCATATTGAAGCCAAGCTTAGTGCGGACGCCTGATCGACATAACGTACCGTACAACAGAACCCCCGATCTCAAACCGGCCACCCGACCTTGCCTCCGAGTAACTGGATTACAGGAGGACGCCACCACTCCCGGCGACGAAAGCGTCTCATTTAAGTAATCATAAACTTACTTTCTGTATGTGTTGAGACTTACATTGTGATTTCATTTCTCTGCTAATCAGTACATCGTAACTAAACTTATCCGATATGCCCGAATTTATTTTAAGATGAAAGAGAGCAAAATAGAAAACGCTGAAAGAACAAATGGAAATGTATGAAAATCATCTTTTCATTTGGTCACGTGGTCATCAACCTAATTCAGTCGAGTGTAATGGAGAGTGCTTTCAGTAGTCGATTGATTATATGTGGATAGTCACACTATGTGAGATCGTAACTCGGGACATTCAGGAATTATATTCGTCTAGTTAATTATATCAAATTCATGCATTGAAATGTACACGATTTAGTACATTACTCAAAGGATTCTCGCTTATTTATTTGTAATTCAGCTAAAGAGAAAATTTGTTCAAAAATATTCCCTTTGAAAATAGCTTCATGGATAAGAGTTCTGTTTACAAACAAAGGTGCTTAGTGAGATTGAAATCTTACTGAGAAAGCCATGTTTACTGAACGAATACAAGTCTAAGAAATATTTATTTCATTTCTTGTGCTAACCTTCTCAATGGCACCCGTTACTGTATTATATATACACCAATTCAGATAACAATCAACTTTATGATGATGGCGCTTATTATTTTTAATATCGAAAATGTAGTAATAATATAATTATAATTATTAATAAAAGTACTAATGAGATTAATTATTAGTATTATTATTATTATTATTTTTATTATTATAATAATTATTATTATTATCATTATTATTATTAATGTTTGTATTACCAGTGTCAGCATTAGTAAAAATTTGTGTCATATTTTATGTTTGGACATTAGAAAGATAAATCAGATGTTATATTTGAAGAGTTATGGTAATAAGGATGAAGACGAAGAAGAGTAGCGAAACATAGAAAGTCATAGTATTGCGTACATAATATTAAGCCATATGAATGGGTTGTTTAGTATAATATTTTATATTGTGTAGAGATGTGTTTGTTAAGAGATTGAAATATAGTATGGATTTATTTGTTTTTCTGTTGCAATGAATGTGCTTGAAATTGCAAGATGTATAAAGTTGCGATGTAAAATCCAGTGAAAAGATTACGTAAATTATTGGTAGGAAAATTGAAATCTTTTACACGCGTTTTTGTATTAACTAGACATGTGCTGTGTTTTGTGATAGGTAAAGATTAAATCGTCTGATAGATTTGAATATTTTGAAGGAAGTGAAAATATGTTAGCAGTAGGCAAAAAAAAGTAAACCGAAAAAAAAAAAAAAAAAAATTAGAGGGCGGGGTTCGGTTATATTGAACGGAGAGTTGTACTTGCACTATTCACGGGGGCGATCCCACTACTGCTTGACACGGGGACTTTTGTCTGCTGCGTTTCCGCCCTCGACCGGACCGGCCCACGTTAGTCAACCTGATCAGCCGAAGCTCCCTCCTGCTAATCATATTGAAGCCAAGCTTAGTGCGGACGCCTGATCGACATAACGCACCGTACAACAGAACCCCCGATCTCAAACCGGCCACCCGACTTTGCCTCCGAGTAACTGGATTACAGGAGGACGCCACCACTCCCGGCGACGAAAGTGTCTCATTTAAGTAATCATAAACTTACTTTCTGTATGTGTTGTTGAGACTTACATTGTGATTTCATTTCTCTGCTAATCAGTACATCGTAACTAAACTTATCCGATATGCCCGAATTTATTTTAAGATGAAAGAGAGCAAAATAGAAAACGGTGAAAGAACAAATGGAAATGTATGAAAATCATCTTTTCATTTGGTCACGTGGTCATCAACCTAATTCAGTCGAGTGTAATGGAGAGTGCTTTCAGTAGTCGATTGATTATATGTGGATAGTCACACTATGTGAGATCGTAACTCGGGACATTCAGGAATTATATTCGTCTAGTTAATTATATCAAATTCATGCATTGAAATGTACACGATTTAGTACATTACTCAAAGGATTCTCGCTTATTTATTTGTAATTCAGCTAAAGAGAAAATTTGTTCAAAAATATTCCCTTTGAAAATAGCTTCATGGATAAGAGTTCTGTTTACAAACAAAGGTGCTTAGTGAGATTGAAATCTTACTGAGAAAGCCATGTTTACTGAACGAATACAAGTCTAAGAAATATTTATTTCATTTCTTGTGCTAACCTTCTCAATGGCACCCGTTACTGTATTATATATACACCAATTCAGATAACAATCAACTTTATGATGATGGCGCTTATTATTTTTAATATCGAAAATGTAGTAATAATATAATTATAATTATTAATAAAAGTACTAATGAGATTAATTATTAGTATTATTATTATTATTATTTTTATTATTATAATAATTATTATTATTATCATTATTATTATTAATGTTTGTATTACCAGTGTCAGCATTAGTAAAAATTTGTGTCATATTTTATGTTTGGACATTAGAAAGATAAATCAGATGTTATATTTGAAGAGTTATGGTAATAAGGATGAAGACGAAGAAGAGTAGCGAAACATAGAAAGTCATAGTATTGCGTACATAATATTAAGCCATATGAATGGGTTGTTTAGTATAATATTTTATATTGTGTAGAGATGTGTTTGTTAAGAGATTGAAATATAGTATGGATTTATTTGTTTTTCTGTTGCAATGAATGTGCTTGAAATTGCAAGATGTATAAAGTTGCGATGTAAAATCCAGTGAAAAGATTACGTAAATTATTGGTAGGAAAATTGAAATCTTTTACACGCGTTTTTGTATTAACTAGACATGTGCTGTGTTTTGTGATAGGTAAAGATTAAATCGTCTGATAGATTTGAATATTTTGAAGGAAGTGAAAATATGTTAGCAGTAGGCAAAAAAAAGTACACCGAAAAAAAAAAAAAAAAAATTAGAGGGCGGGGTTCGGTTATATTGAACGGAGAGTTGTACGTGCACTATTCACGGGTGCTATCCCACTACGGCTTGACACGGGGACTTTTGTCTGCTGCGTTTCCGCCCTCGACCGGACCGGCCCTCGTTAGTCAACCTGATCAGCTGAAGCTCCCTCCTGCTAATCATATTGAAGCCAAGCTTAGTGCGGACGCCTGATCGACATAACGTACCGTACAACAGAACCCCCGATCTCAAACCGGCCACCCGACCTTGCCTCCGAGTAACTGGATTACAGGAGGACGCCACCACTCCCGGCGACGAAAGCGTCTCATTTAAGTAATCATAAACTTACTTTCTGTATGTGTTGAGACTTACATTGTGATTTCATTTCTCTGCTAATCAGTACATCGTAACTAAACTTATCCGATATGCCCGAATTTATTTTAAGATGAAAGAGAGCAAAATAGAAAACGCTGAAAGAACAAATGGAAATGTATGAAAATCATCTTTTCATTTGGTCACGTGGTCATCAACCTAATTCAGTCGAGTGTAATGGAGAGTGCTTTCAGTAGTCGATTGATTATATGTGGATAGTCACACTATGTGAGATCGTAACTCGGGACATTCAGGAATTATATTCGTCTAGTTAATTATATCTATCAAATTCATGCATTGAAATGTACACGATTTAGTACATTACTCAAAGGATTCTCGCTTATTTATTTGTAATTCAGCTAAAGAGAAAATTTGTTCAAAAATATTCCCTTTGAAAATAGCTTCATGGATAAGAGTTCTGTTTACAAACAAAGGTGCTTAGTGAGATTGAAATCTTACTGAGAAAGCCATGTTTACTGAACGAATACAAGTCTAAGAAATATTTATTTCATTTCTTGTGCTAACCTTCTCAATGGCACCCGTTACTGTATTATATATACACAGCGGGAAATCAGAACCAATAAAGAAATAATTTCTGTCGTGATTTGAACACGTCTCAGGAGCTCGATATTTCTAAACCATTCATTCGCTACGGAATGAGATGTGTAAAGTAGTAGCACGCACGCGTTGGTATATAGTCTATTTTATTTGTAATAATTGATATCCTATTGTACGTATGCTACAAATAGTAATAGAAAAAACTTGATGTTGTGCTAAGTTTTGTGAGCTTTCGGAAATCCAAGCTGATGTTGAACGAAAAGAAGACAGTTTTTGTTTACTTTATTATTGTTCGTTTTCTGCTTTCGGAATCAGTAATTTGTCGTCGACTTCAATTGCATAAATCTCACCAATTCAGATAACAATCAACTTTATGATGATGGCGCTTATTATTTTTCATATTGAAAATATAGTAATAATATAATTATAATTATTAATAAAAGTACTAATGAGATTAATTATTAGTATTATTATTATTATTATTTTTATTATTATAATTATTATTATTATTATCATTATTATTATTAATGTTTGTAGTACCAGTGTCAGCATTAGAAAAAATTTCTGTCATTTTATGTTCGGACATTAGAAAGATAAATCAGATGTTATATTTGAAGAGTTATGGTAATAAGGATGAAGACGAAGAAGAGTAGCGAAACATAGAAAGTCATAGTATTGCGTACATAATATTAAGCCATATGAATGGGTTGTTTAGTATAATATTTTATATTGTGTAGAGATGTGTTTGTTAAGAGATTGAAATATAGTATGGATTTATTTGTTTTTCTGTTGCAATGAATGTGCTTGAAATTGCAAGATGTATAAAGTTGCGATGTAAAATCCAGTGAAAAGATTACGTAAATTATTGGTAGGAAAATTGAAATCTTTTACACGCGTTTTTGTATTAACTAGACATGTGCTGTGTTTTGTGATAGGTAAAGATTAAATCGTCTGATAGATTTGAATATTTTGAAGGAAGTGAAAATATGTTAGCAGTAGGCAAAAAAAAGTAAACCGAAAAAAAAAAAAAAAATTAGAGGGCGGGGTTCGGTTATATTGAACGGAGAGTTGTACGTGCACTATTCACGGGCGCGATCTCACTACTGCTTGACACGGAGACTTTTGTCTGCTGCGTTTCCGTCCTCGACCGGACCGGCCCTCGTTAGTCAACCTGATCAGCTGAAGCTCCCTCCTGCTAATCATATTGAAGCCAAGCTTAGTGCGGACGCCTGATCGACATAACGCACCGTACAACAGAACCCCCGATCTCAAACCGGCCACCCGACCTTGCCTCCGAGTAACTGGATTACAGGAGGACGCCACCACTCCCGGCGACGAAAGCGTCTCATTTAAGTAATCATAAACTTACTTTCTGTATGTGTTGAGACTTACATTGTGATTTCATTTCTCTGCTAATCAGTACATCGTAACTAAACTTATCCGATATGCCCGAATTTATTTTAAGATGAAAGAGAGCAAAATAGAAAACGGTGAAAGAACAAATGGAAATGTATGAAAATCATCTTTTCATTTGGTCACGTGGTCATCAACCTAATTCAGTCGAGTGTAATGGAGAGTGCTTTCAGTAGTCGATTGATTATATGTGGATAGTCACACTATGTGATATCGCAACTCGGGACATTCAGGAATTATATTCGTCTAGTTAATTATATCTATCAAATTCATGCATTGAAATGTACACGATTTAGTACATTACTCAAAGGATTCTCGCTTATTTATTTGTAATTCAGCTAAAGAGAAAATTTGTTCAAAAATATTCCCTTTGAAAATAGCTTCATGGATAAGAGTTCTGTTTACAAACAAAGGTGCTTAGTGAGATTGAAATCTTACTGAGAAAGCCATGTTTACTGAACGAATACAAGTCTAAGAAATATTTATTTCATTTCTTGTGCTAACCTTCTCAATGGCACCCGTTACTGTATTATATATACACAGCGGGAAATCAGAACCAATAAAGAAATAATTTCTGTCGTGATTTGAACACGTCTCAGGAGCTCGATATTTCTAAACCATTCATTCGCTACGGAATGAGATGTGTAAAGTAGTAGCACGCACGCGTTGGTATATAGTCTATTTTATTTGTAATAATTGATATCCTATTGTACGTATGCTACAAATAGTAATAGAAAAAACTTGATGTTGTGCTAAGTTTTGTGAGCTTTCGGAAGTCCAAGCTGATGTTGAACGAAAAGAAGACAGTTTTTGTTTACTTTATTATTGTTCGTTTTCTGCTTTCGGAATCAGTAATTTGTCGTCGACTTCAATTGCATAAATCTCACCAATTCAGATAAAAATCAACTTTATGATGATGGCGCTTATTATTTTTAATATCGAAAATGTAGTAATAATATAATTATAATTATTAATAAAAGTACTAATGAGATTAATTATTAGTATTATTATTATTATTATTTTTATTATTATAATTATTATAATTATTATTATTATTATCATTATTATTATTAATGTTTGTATTACCAGTGTCAGCAGTAGTAAAAATTTGTGTCATATTTTATGTTTGGACATTAGAAAGATAAATCAGATGTTATATTTGAAGAGTTATGGTAATAAGGATGAAGACGAAGAAGAGTAGCGAAACATAGAAAGTCATAGTATTGCGTACATAATATTAAGCCATATGAATGGGTTGTTTAGTATAATATTTTATATTGTGTAGAGATGTGTTTGTTAAGAGATTGAAATATAGTATGGATTTATTTGTTTTTCTGTTGCAATGAATGTGCTTGAAATTGCAAGATGTATAAAGTTGCGATGTAAAATCCAGTGAAAAGATTACGTAAATTATTGGTAGGAAAATTGAAATCTTTTACACGCGTTTTTGTATTAACTAGACATGTGCTGTGTTTTGTGATAGGTAAAGATTAAATCGTCTGATAGATTTGAATATTTTGAAGGAAGTGAAAATATGTTAGCAGTAGGCAAAAAAAAGTACACCGAAAAAAAAAAAAAAAAATTAGAGGGCGGGGTTCGGTTATATTGAACGGAGAGTTGTACGTGCACTATTCACGGGCGCGATCCCACTACTGCTTGACACGGGGACTTTTGTCTGCTGCGTTTCCGCCCTCGACCGGACCGGCCCTCGTTAGTCAACCTGATCAGCTGAAGCTCCCTCCTGCTAATCATATTGAAGCCAAGCTTAGTGCGGACGCCTGATCGACATAACGTACCGTACAACAGAACCCCCGATCTCAAACCGGCCACCCGACATTGCCTCCGAGTAACTGGATTACAGGAGGACGCCACCACTCCCGGCGACGAAAGCGTCTCATTTAAGTAATCATAAACTTACTTTCTGTATGTGTTGAGACTTACATTGTGATTTCATTTCTCTGCTAATCAGTACATCGTAACTAAACTTATCCGATATGCCCGAATTTATTTTAAGATGAAAGAGAGCAAAATAGAAAACGCTGAAAGAACAAATGGAAATGTATGAAAATCATCTTTTCATTTGGTCACGTGGTCATCAACCTAATTCAGTCGAGTGTAATGGAGAGTGCTTTCAGTAGTCGATTGATTATATGTGGATAGTCACACTATGTGAGATCGTAACTCGGGACATTCAGGAATTATATTCGTCTAGTTAATTATATCTATCAAATTCATGCATTGAAATGTACACGATTTAGTACATTACTCAAAGGATTCTCGCTTATTTATTTGTAATTCAGCTAAAGAGAAAATTTGTTCAAAAATATTCCCTTTGAAAATAGCTTCATGGATAAGAGTTCTGTTTACAAACAAAGGTGCTTAGTGAGATTGAAATCTTACTGAGAAAGCCATGTTTACTGAACGAATACAAGTCTAAGAAATATTTATTTCATTTCTTGTGCTAACCTTCTCAATGGCACCCGTTACTGTATTATATATACACAGCGGGAAATCAGAACCAATAAAGAAATAATTTCTGTCGTGATTTGAACTCGTCTCAGGAGCTCGATATTTCTAAACCATTCATTCGCTACGGAATGAGATGTGTAAAGTAGTAGCACGCACGCGTTGGTATATAGTCTATTTTATTTGTAATAATTGATATCCTATTGTACGTATGCTACAAATAGTAATAGAAAAAACTTGATGTTGTGCTAAGTTTTGTGAGCTTTCGGAAGTCCAAGCTGATGTTGAACGAAAAGAAGACAGTTTTTGTTTACTTTATTATTGTTCGTTTTCTGCTTTCGGAATCAGTAATTTGTCGTCGACTTCAATTGCATAAATCTCACCAATTCAGATAACAATCAACTTTATGATGATGGCGCTTATTATTTTTCATATTGAAAATATAGTAATAATATAATTATAATTATTAATAAAAGTACTAATGAGATTAATTATTAGTATTATTATTATTATTATTATTATTTTTATTATTATAATTATTATTATTATTATCATTATTATTATTAATGTTTGTATTACCAGTGTCAGCATTAGTAAAAATTTGTGTCATATTTTATGTTTGGACATTAGAAAGATAAATCAGATGTTATATTTGAAGAGTTATGGTAATAAGGATGAAGACGAAGAAGAGTAGCGAAACATAGAAAGTCATAGTATTGCGTACATAATATTAAGCCATATGAATGGGTTGTTTAGTATAATATTTATATTGTGTAGAGATGTGTTTGTTAAGAGATTGAAATATAGTATGGATTTATTTGTTTTTCTGTTGCAATGAATGTGCTTGAAATTGCAAGATGTATAAAGTTGCGATGTAAAATCCAGTGAAAAGATTACGTAAATTATTGGTAGGAAAATTGAAATCTTTTACACGCGTTTTTGTATTAACTAGACATGTGCTGTGTTTTGTGATAGGTAAAGATTAAATCGTCTGATAGATTTGAATATTTTGAAGGAAGTGAAAATATGTTAGCAGTAGGCAAAAAAAAGTACACCGAAAAAAAAAAAAAAAAATTAGAGGGCGGGGTTCGGTTATATTGAACGGAGAGTTGTACGTGCACTATTCACGGGCGCGATCCCACTACTGCTTGACACGGGGACTTTTGTCTGCTGCGTTTCCGCCCTCGACCGGACCGGCCCTCGTTAGTCAACCTGATCAGCTGAAGCTCCCTCCTGCTAATCATATTGAAGCCAAGCTTAGTGCGGACGCCTGATCGACATAACGTACCGTACAACAGAACCCCCGATCTCAAACCGGCCACCCGACATTGCCTCCGAGTAACTGGATTACAGGAGGACGCCACCACTCCCGGCGACGAAAGCGTCTCATTTAAGTAATCATAAACTTACTTTCTGTATGTGTTGAGACTTACATTGTGATTTCATTTCTCTGCTAATCAGTACATCGTAACTAAACTTATCCGATATGCCCGAATTTATTTTAAGATGAAAGAGAGCAAAATAGAAAACGCTGAAAGAACAAATGGAAATGTATGAAAATCATCTTTTCATTTGGTCACGTGGTCATCAACCTAATTCAGTCGAGTGTAATGGAGAGTGCTTTCAGTAGTCGATTGATTATATGTGGATAGTCACACTATGTGAGATCGTAACTCGGGACATTCAGGAATTATATTCGTCTAGTTAATTATATCTATCAAATTCATGCATTGAAATGTACACGATTTAGTACATTACTCAAAGGATTCTCGCTTATTTATTTGTAATTCAGCTAAAGAGAAAATTTGTTCAAAAATATTCCCTTTGAAAATAGCTTCATGGATAAGAGTTCTGTTTACAAACAAAGGTGCTTAGTGAGATTGAAATCTTACTGAGAAAGCCATGTTTACTGAACGAATACAAGTCTAAGAAATATTTATTTCATTTCTTGTGCTAACCTTCTCAATGGCACCCGTTACTGTATTATATATACACAGCGGGAAATCAGAACCAATAAAGAAATAATTTCTGTCGTGATTTGAACTCGTCTCAGGAGCTCGATATTTCTAAACCATTCATTCGCTACGGAATGAGATGTGTAAAGTAGTAGCACGCACGCGTTGGTATATAGTCTATTTTATTTGTAATAATTGATATCCTATTGTACGTATGCTACAAATAGTAATAGAAAAAACTTGATGTTGTGCTAAGTTTTGTGAGCTTTCGGAAGTCCAAGCTGATGTTGAACGAAAAGAAGACAGTTTTTGTTTACTTTATTATTGTTCGTTTTCTGCTTTCGGAATCAGTAATTTGTCGTCGACTTCAATTGCATAAATCTCACCAATTCAGATAACAATCAACTTTATGATGATGGCGCTTATTATTTTTCATATTGAAAATATAGTAATAATATAATTATAATTATTAATAAAAGTACTAATGAGATTAATTATTAGTATTATTATTATTATTATTATTATTTTTATTATTATAATAATTATTATTATTATCATTATTATTATTAATGTTTGTATTACCAGTGTCAGCATTAGTAAAAATTTGTGTCATATTTTATGTTTGGACATTAGAAAGATAAATCAGATGTTATATTTGAAGAGTTATGGTAATAAGGATGAAGACGAAGAAGAGTAGCGAAACATAGAAAGTCATAGTATTGCGTACATAATATTAAGCCATATGAATGGGTTGTTTAGTATAATATTTTATATTGTGTAGAGATGTGTTTGTTAAGAGATTGAAATATAGTATGGATTTATTTGTTTTTCTGTTGCAATGAATGTGCTTGAAATTGCAAGATGTATAAAGTTGCGATGTAAAATCCAGTGAAAAGATTACGTAAATTATTGGTAGGAAAATTGAAATCTTTTACACGCGTTTTTGTATTAACTAGACATGTGCTGTGTTTTGTGATAGGTAAAGATTAAATCGTCTGATAGATTTGAATATTTTGAAGGAAGTGAAAATATGTTAGCAGTAGGCAAAAAAAAGTAAACCGAAAAAAAAAAAAAAAAATTAGAGGGCGGGGTTCGGTTATATTGAACGGAGAGTTGTACGTGCACTATTCACGGGCGCGATCCCACTACTGCTTGACACGGGGACTTTTGTCTGCTGCGTTTCCGCCCTCGACCTGACCGGCCCTCGTTAGTCAACCTGATCAGCTGAAGCTCTCTCCTGCTAATCATATTGAAGCCAAGCTTAGTGCGGACGCCTGATCGACATAACGCACCGTACAACAGAACCCCCGATCTCAAACCGGCCACCCGACCTTGCCTCCGAGTAACTGGATTACAGGAGGACGCCACCACTCCCGGCGACGAAAGCGTCTCATTTAAGTAATCATAAACTTACTTTCTGTATGTGTTGAGACTTACATTGTGATTTCATTTCTCTGCTAATCAGTACATCGTAACTAAACTTATCCGATATGCCCGAATTTATTTTAAGATGAAAGAGAGCAAAATAGAAAACGGTGAAAGAACAAATGGAAATGTATGAAAATCATCTTTTCATTTGGTCACGTGGTCATCAACCTAATTCAGTCGAGTGTAATGGAGAGTGCTTTCAGTAGTCGATTGATTATATGTGGATAGTCACACTATGTGATATCGCAACTCGGGACATTCAGGAATTATATTCGTCTAGTTAATTATATCTATCAAATTCATGCATTGAAATGTACACGATTTAGTACATTACTCAAAGGATTCTCGCTTATTTATTTGTAATTCAGCTAAAGAGAAAATTTGTTCAAAAATATTCCCTTTGAAAATAGCTTCATGGATAAGAGTTCTGTTTACAAACAAAGGTGCTTAGTGAGATTGAAATCTTACTGAGAAAGCCATGTTTACTGAACGAATACAAGTCTAAGAAATATTTATTTCATTTCTTGTGCTAACCTTCTCAATGGCACCCGTTACTGTATTATATATACACAGCGGGAAATCAGAACCAATAAAGAAATAATTTCTGTCGTGATTTGAACACGTCTCAGGAGCTCGATATTTCTAAACCATTCATTCGCTACGGAATGAGATGTGTAAAGTAGTAGCACGCACGCGTTGGTATATAGTCTATTTTATTTGTAATAATTGATATCCTATTGTACGTATGCTACAAATAGTAATAGAAAAAACTTGATGTTGTGCTAAGTTTTGTGAGCTTTCGGAAGTCCAAGCTGATGTTGAACGAAAAGAAGACAGTTTTTGTTTACTTTATTATTGTTCGTTTTCTGCTTTCGGAATCAGTAATTTGTCGTCGACTTCAATTGCATAAATCTCACCAATTCAGATAAAAATCAACTTTATGATGATGGCGCTTATTATTTTTAATATCGAAAATGTAGTAATAATATAATTATAATTATTAATAAAAGTACTAATGAGATTAATTATTAGTATTATTATTATTATTATTATTATTATTTTTATTATTATAATAATTATTATTATTATCATTATTATTATTAATGTTTGTATTACCAGTGTCAGCATTAGTAAAAATTTGTGTCATATTTTATGTTTGGACATTAGAAAGATAAATCAGATGTTATATTTGAAGAGTTATGGTAATAAGGATGAAGACGAAGAAGAGTAGCGAAACATAGAAAGTCATAGTATTGCGTACATAATATTAAGCCATATGAATGGGTTGTTTAGTATAATATTTTATATTGTGTAGAGATGTGTTTGTTAAGAGATTGAAATATAGTATGGATTTATTTGTTTTTCTGTTGCAATGAATGTGCTTAAAATTGCAAGATGTATAAAGTTGCGATGTAAAATCCAGTGAAAAGCTTACGTAAATTATTGGTAGGAAAATTGAAATCTTTTACACGCGTTTTTGTATTAACTAGACATGTGCTGTGTTTTGTGATAGGTAAAGATTAAATCGTCTGATAGATTTGAATATTTTGAAGGAAGTGAAAATATGTTAGCAGTAGGCAAAAAAAAGTAAACCGAAAAAAAAAAAAAAAATTAGAGGGCAGGGTTCGGTTATATTGAACGGAGAGTTGTACGTGCACTATTCACGGGCGCGATCCCACTACTGCTTGACACGGGGACTTTCGTCTGCTGCGTTTCCGCCCTCGACCGGATCGGCCCTCGTTAGCCAACCTGATCAGCTGAAGCTCCCTCCTGCTAATCATATTGAAGCCAAGCTTAGTGCGGACGCCTGATCGACATAACGCACCGTACAACAGAACCCCCGATCTCAAACCGGCCACCCGACCTTGCCTCCGAGTAACTGGATTACAGGAGGACGCCACCACTCCCGGCGACGAAAGCGTCTCATTTAAGTAATCATAAACTTACTTTCTGTATGTGTTGAGACTTACATTGTGATTTCATTTCTCTGCTAATCAGTACATCGTAACTAAACTTATCCGATATGCCCGAATTTATTTTAAGATGAAAGAGAGCAAAATAGAAAACGGTGAAAGAACAAATGGAAATGTATGAAAATCATCTTTTCATTTGGTCACGTGGTCATCAACCTAATTCAGTCGAGTGTAATGGAGAGTGCTTTCAGTAGTCGATTGATTATATGTGGATAGTCACACTATGTGAGATCGTAACTCGGGACATTCAGGAATTATATTCGTCTAGTTAATTATATCTATCAAATTCATGCATTGAAATGTACACGATTTAGTACATTACTCAAAGGATTCTCGCTTATTTATTTGTAATTCAGCTAAAGAGAAAATTTGTTCAAAAATATTCCCTTTGAAAATAGCTTCATGGATAAGAGTTCTGTTTACAAACAAAGGTGCTTAGTGAGATTGAAATCTTACTGAGAAAGCCATGTTTACTGAACGAATACAAGTCTAAGAAATATTTATTTCATTTCTTGTGCTAACCTTCTCAATGGCACCCGTTACTGTATTATATATACACAGCGGGAAATCAGAACCAATAAAGAAATAATTTCTGTCGTGATTTGAACTCGTCTCAGGAGCTCGATATTTCTAAACCATTCATTCGCTACGGAATGAGATGTGTAAAGTAGTAGCACGCACGCGTTGGTATATAGTCTATTTTATTTGTAATAATTGATATCCTATTGTACGTATGCTACAAATAGTAATAGAAAAAACTTCATGTTGTGCTAAGTTTTGTGAGGTTTCGGCAGTCCAAGCTGATGTTGAACGAAAAGAAGACAGTTTTTGTTTACTTTATTATTGTTCGTTTTCTGCTTTCGGAATCAGTAATTTGTCGTCGACTTCAATTGCATAAATCTCACCAATTCAGATAACAATCAACTTTATGATGATGGCGCTTATTATTTTTAATATCGAAAATGTAGTAATAATATAATTATAATTATTAATAAAAGTACTAATGAGATTAATTATTAGTATTATTATTATTATTATTTTTATTATTATAATAATTATTATTATTATCATTATTATTATTAATGTTTGTATTACCAGTGTCAGCATTAGTAAAAATTTGTGTCATATTTTATGTTTGGACATTAGAAAGATAAATCAGATGTTATATTTGAAGAGTTATGGTAATAAGGATGAAGACGAAGAAGAGTAGCGAAACATAGAAAGTCATAGTATTGCGTACATAATATTAAGCCATATGAATGGGTTGTTTAGTATAATATTTTATATTGTGTAGAGATGTGTTTGTTAAGAGATTGAAATATAGTATGGATTTATTTGTTTTTCTGTTGCAATGAATGTGCTTGAAATTGCAAGATGTATAAAGTTGCGATGTAAAATCCAGTGAAAAGATTACGTAAATTATTGGTAGGAAAATTGAAATCTTTTACACGCGTTTTTGTATTAACTAGACATGTGCTGTGTTTTGTGATAGGTAAAGATTAAATCGTCTGATAGATTTGAATATTTTGAAGGAAGTGAAAATATGTTAGCAGTAGGCAAAAAAAAGTAAACCGAAAAAAAAAAAAAAAATTTAGAGGGCGGGGTTCGGTTATATTGAACGGAGAGTTGTACGTGCACTATTCACGGGCGCGATCCCACTACTGCTTGACACGGGGACTTTTGTCTGCTGCGTTTCCGCCCTCGACCTGACCGGCCCTCGTTAGTCAACCTGATCAGCTGAAGCTCCCTCCTGCTAATCATATTGAAGCCAAGCTTAGTGCGGACGCCTGATCGACATAACGCACCGTACAACAGAACCCCCGATCTCAAACCGGCCACCCGACCTTGCCTCCGAGTAACTGGATTACAGGAGGACGCCACCACTCCCGGCGACGAAAGCGTCTCATTTAAGTAATCATAAACTTACTTTCTGTATGTGTTGAGACTTACATTGTGATTTCATTTCTCTGCTAATCAGTACATCGTAACTAAACTTATCCGATATGCCCGAATTTATTTTAAGATGAAAGAGAGCAAAATAGAAAACGGTGAAAGAACAAATGGAAATGTATGAAAATCATCTTTTCATTTGGTCACGTGGTCATCAACCTAATTCAGTCGAGTGTAATGGAGAGTGCTTTCAGTAGTCGATTGATTATATGTGGATAGTCACACTATGTGAGATCGTAACTCGGGACATTCAGGAATTATATTCGTCTAGTTAATTATATCTATCAAATTCATGCATTGAAATGTACACGATTTAGTACATTACTCAAAGGATTCTCGCTTATTTATTTGTAATTCAGCTAAAGAGAAAATTTGTTCAAAAATATTCCCTTTGAAAATAGCTTCATGGATAAGAGTTCTGTTTACAAACAAAGGTGCTTAGTGAGATTGAAATCTTACTGAGAAAGCCATGTTTACTGAACGAATACAAGTCTAAGAAATATTTATTTCATTTCTTGTGCTAACCTTCTCAATGGCACCCGTTACTGTATTATATATACACAGCGGGAAATCAGAACCAATAAAGAAATAATTTCTGTCGTGATTTGAACTCGTCTCAGGAGCTCGATATTTCTAAACCATTCATTCGCTACGGAATGAGATGTGTAAAGTAGTAGCACGCACGCGTTGGTATATAGTCTATTTTATTTGTAATAATTGATATCCTATTGTACGTATGCTACAAATAGTAATAGAAAAAACTTCATGTTGTGCTAAGTTTTGTGAGGTTTCGGCAGTCCAAGCTGATGTTGAACGAAAAGAAGACAGTTTTTGTTTACTTTATTATTGTTCGTTTTCTGCTTTCGGAATCAGTAATTTGTCGTCGACTTCAATTGCATAAATCTCACCAATTCAGATAACAATCAACTTTATGATGATGGCGCTTATTATTTTTAATATCGAAAATGTAGTAATAATATAATTATAATTATTAATAAAAGTACTAATGAGATTAATTATTAGTATTATTATTATTATTATTTTTATTATTATAATAATTATTATTATTATCATTATTATTATTAATGTTTGTATTACCAGTGTCAGCATTAGTAAAAATTTGTGTCATATTTTATGTTTGGACATTAGAAAGATAAATCAGATGTTATATTTGAAGAGTTATGGTAATAAGGATGAAGACGAAGAAGAGTAGCGAAACATAGAAAGTCATAGTATTGCGTACATAATATTAAGCCATATGAATGGGTTGTTTAGTATAATATTTTATATTGTGTAGAGATGTGTTTGTTAAGAGATTGAAATATAGTATGTATTTATTTGTTTTTCTGTTGCAATGAATGTGCTTGAAATTGCAAGATGTATAAAGTTGCGATGTAAAATCCAGTGAAAAGATTACGTAAATTATTGGTAGGAAAATTGAAATCTTTTACACGCGTTTTTGTATTAACTAGACATGTGCTGTGTTTTGTGATAGGTAAAGATTAAATCGTCTGATAGATTTGAATATTTTGAAGGAAGTGAAAATATGTTAGCAGTAGGCAAAAAAAAGTAAACCGAAAAAAAAAAAAAAAAATTAGAGGGCGGGGTTCGGTTATATTGAACGGAGAGTTGTACGTGCACTATTCACGGGCGCGATCCCACTACTGCTTGACACGGGGACTTTTGTCTGCTGCGTTTCCGCCCTCGACCTGACCGGCCCTCGTTAGTCAACCTGATCAGCTGAAGCTCTCTCCTGCTAATCATATTGAAGCCAAGCTTAGTGCGGACGCCTGATCGACATAACGCACCGTACAACAGAACCCCCGATCTCAAACCGGCCACCCGACCTTGCCTCCGAGTAACTGGATTACAGGAGGACGCCACCACTCCCGGCGACGAAAGCGTCTCATTTAAGTAATCATAAACTTACTTTCTGTATGTGTTGAGACTTACATTGTGATTTCATTTCTCTGCTAATCAGTACATCGTAACTAAACTTATCCGATATGCCCGAATTTATTTTAAGATGAAAGAGAGCAAAATAGAAAACGGTGAAAGAACAAATGGAAATGTATGAAAATCATCTTTTCATTTGGTCACGTGGTCATCAACCTAATTCAGTCGAGTGTAATGGAGAGTGCTTTCAGTAGTCGATTGATTATATGTGGATAGTCACACTATGTGAGATCGTAACTCGGGACATTCAGGAATTATATTCGTCTAGTTAATTATATCTATCAAATTCATGCATTGAAATGTACACGATTTAGTACATTACTCAAAGGATTCTCGCTTATTTATTTGTAATTCAGCTAAAGAGAAAATTTGTTCAAAAATATTCCCTTTGAAAATAGCTTCATGGATAAGAGTTCTGTTTACAAACAAAGGTGCTTAGTGAGATTGAAATCTTACTGAGAAAGCCATGTTTACTGAACGAATACAAGTCTAAGAAATATTTATTTCATTTCTTGTGCTAACCTTCTCAATGGCACCCGTTACTGTATTATATATACACAGCGGGAAATCAGAACCAATAAAGAAATAATTTCTGTCGTGATTTGAACTCGTCTCAGGAGCTCGATATTTCTAAACCATTCATTCGCTACGGAATGAGATGTGTAAAGTAGTAGCACGCACGCGTTGGTATATAGTCTATTTTATTTGTAATAATTGATATCCTATTGTACGTATGCTACAAATAGTAATAGAAAAAACTTCATGTTGTGCTAAGTTTTGTGAGGTTTCGGCAGTCCAAGCTGATGTTGAACGAAAAGAAGACAGTTTTTGTTTACTTTATTATTGTTCGTTTTCTGCTTTCGGAATCAGTAATTTGTCGTCGACTTCAATTGCATAAATCTCACCAATTCAGATAACAATCAACTTTATGATGATGGCGCTTATTATTTTTCATATCGAAAATGTAGTAATAATATAATTATAATTATTAATAAAAGTACTAATGAGATTAATTATTAGTATTATTATTATTATTATTTTTATTATTATAATAATTATTATTATTATCATTATTATTATTAATGTTTGTATTACCAGTGTCAGCAGTAGTAAAAATTTGTGTCATATTTTATGTTTGGACATTAGAAAGATAAATCAGATGTTATATTTGAAGAGTTATGGTAATAAGGATGAAGACGAAGAAGAGTAGCGAAACATAGAAAGTCATAGTATTGCGTACATAATATTAAGCCATATGAATGGGTTGTTTAGTATAATATTTATATTGTGTAGAGATGTGTTTGTTAAGAGATTGAAATATAGTATGGATTTATTTGTTTTTCTGTTGCAATGAATGTGCTTGAAATTGCAAGATGTATAAAGTTGCGATGTAAAATCCAGTGAAAAGCTTACGTAAATTATTGGTAGGAAAATTGAAATCTTTTACACGCGTTTTTGTATTAACTAGACATGTGCTGTGTTTTGTGATAGGTAAAGATTAAATCGTCTGATAGATTTGAATATTTTGAAGGAAGTGAAAATATGTTAGCAGTAGGCAAAAAAAAGTAAACCGAAAAAAAAAAAAAAAAAAATTAGAGGGCGGGGTTCGGTTATATTGAACGGAGAGTTGTACGTGCACTATTCACGGGCGCGATCCCACTACTGCTTGACACGGGGACTTTTGTCTGCTGCGTTTCCGCCCTCGACCGGACCGGCCCTCGTTAGTCAACCTGATCAGCTGAAGCTCCCTCCTGCTAATCATATTGAAGCCAAGCTTAGTGCGGACGCCTGATCGACATAACGCACCGTACAACAGAACCCCCGATCTCAAACCGGCCACCCGACCTTGCCTCCGAGTAACTGGATCACAGGAGGACGCCACCACTCCCGGCGACGAAAGCGTCTCATTTAAGTAATCATAAACTTTCTTTCTGTATGTGTTGAGACTTACATTGTGATTTCATTTCTCTGCTAATCAGTACATCGTAACTAAACTTATCCGATATGCCCGAATTTATTGTAAGATGAAAGAGAGCAAAATAGAAAACGGTGAAAGAACAAATGGAAATGTATGAAAATCATCTTTTCATTTGGTCACGTGGTCATCAACCTAATTCAGTCGAGTGTAATGGAGAGTGCTTTCAGTAGTCGATTGATTATATGTGGATAGTCACACTATGTGAGATCGTAACTCGGGACATTCAGGAATTATATTCGTCTAGTTAATTATATCTATCAAATTCATGCATTGAAATGTACACGATTTAGTACATTACTCAAAGGATTCTCGCTTATTTATTTGTAATTCAGCTAAAGAGAAAATTTGTTCAAAAATATTCCCTTTGAAAATAGCTTCATGGATAAGAGTTCTGTTTACAAACAAAGGTGCTTAGTGAGATTGAAATCTTACTGAGAAAGCCATGTTTACTGAACGAATACAAGTCTAAGAAATATTTATTTCATTTCTTGTGCTAACCTTCTCAATGGCACCCGTTACTGTATTATATATACACAGCGGGAAATCAGAACCAATAAAGAAATAATTTCTGTCGTGATTTGAACTCGTCTCAGGAGCTCGATATTTCTAAACCATTCATTCGCTACGGAATGAGATGTGTAAAGTAGTAGCACGCACGCGTTGGTATATAGTCTATTTTATTTGTAATAATTGATATCCTATTGTACGTATGCTACAAATAGTAATAGAAAAAACTTCATGTTGTGCTAAGTTTTGTGAGGTTTCGGCAGTCCAAGCTGATGTTGAACGAAAAGAAGACAGTTTTTGTTTACTTTATTATTGTTCGTTTTCTGCTTTCGGAATCAGTAATTTGTCGTCGACTTCAATTGCATAAATCTCACCAATTCAGATAACAATCAACTTTATGATGATGGCGCTTATTATTTTTCATATCGAAAATGTAGTAATAATATAATTATAATTATTAATAAAAGTACTAATGAGATTAATTATTAGTATTATTATTATTATTATTTTTATTATTATAATAATTATTATTATTATCATTATTATTATTAATGTTTGTATTACCAGTGTCAGCATTAGTAAAAATTTGTGTCATATTTTATGTTTGGACATTAGAAAGATAAATCAGATGTTATATTTGAAGAGTTATGGTAATAAGGATGAAGACGAAGAAGAGTAGCGAAACATAGAAAGTCATAGTATTGCGTACATAATATTAAGCCATATGAATGGGTTGTTTAGTATAATATTTTATATTGTGTAGAGATGTGTTTGTTAAGAGATTGAAATATAGTATGGATTTATTTGTTTTTCTGTTGCAATGAATGTGCTTGAAATTGCAAGATGTATAAAGTTGCGATGTAAAATCCAGTGAAAAGATTACGTAAATTATTGGTAGGAAAATTGAAATCTTTTACACGCGTTTTTGTATTAACTAGACATGTGCTGTGTTTTGTGATAGGTAAAGATTAAATCGTCTGATAGATTTGAATATTTTGAAGGAAGTGAAAATATGTTAGCAGTAGGCAAAAAAAAGTAAACCGAAAAAAAAAAAAAAAAAAATTAGAGGGCGGGGTTCGGTTATATTGAACGGAGAGTTGTACGTGCACTATTCACGGGCGCGATCCCACTACTGCTTGACACGGGGACTTTTGTCTGCTGCGTTTCCGCCCTCGACCGGACCGGCCCTCGTTAGTCAACCTGATCAGCTGAAGCTCCCTCCTGCTAATCATATTGAAGCCAAGCTTAGTGCGGACGCCTGATCGACATAACGCACCGTACAACAGAACCCCCGATCTCAAACCGGCCACCCGACCTTGCCTCCGAGTAACTGGATCACAGGAGGACGCCACCACTCCCGGCGACGAAAGCGTCTCATTTAAGTAATCATAAACTTTCTTTCTGTATGTGTTGAGACTTACATTGTGATTTCATTTCTCTGCTAATCAGTACATCGTAACTAAACTTATCCGATATGCCCGAATTTATTGTAAGATGAAAGAGAGCAAAATAGAAAACGGTGAAAGAACAAATGGAAATGTATGAAAATCATCTTTTCATTTGGTCACGTGGTCATCAACCTAATTCAGTCGAGTGTAATGGAGAGTGCTTTCAGTAGTCGATTGATTATATGTGGATAGTCACACTATGTGAGATCGTAACTCGGGACATTCAGGAATTATATTCGTCTAGTTAATTATATCTATCAAATTCATGCATTGAAATGTACACGATTTAGTACATTACTCAAAGGATTCTCGCTTATTTATTTGTAATTCAGCTAAAGAGAAAATTTGTTCAAAAATATTCCCTTTGAAAATAGCTTCATGGATAAGAGTTCTGTTTACAAACAAAGGTGCTTAGTGAGATTGAAATCTTACTGAGAAAGCCATGTTTACTGAACGAATACAAGTCTAAGAAATATTTATTTCATTTCTTGTGCTAACCTTCTCAATGGCACCCGTTACTGTATTATATATACACAGCGGGAAATCAGAACCAATAAAGAAATAATTTCTGTCGTGATTTGAACTCGTCTCAGGAGCTCGATATTTCTAAACCATTCATTCGCTACGGAATGAGATGTGTAAAGTAGTAGCACGCACGCGTTGGTATATAGTCTATATTATTTGTAATAATTGATATACTATTGTACGTATGCTACAAATAGTAATAGAAAAAACTTCATGTTGTGCTAAGTTTTGTGAGCTTTCGGAAGTCCAAGCTGATGTTGAACGAAAAGAAGACAGTTTTTGTTTACTTTATTATTGTTCGTTTTCTGCTTTCGGAATCAGTAATTTGTCGTCGACTTCAATTGCATAAATCTCACCAATTCAGATAACAATCAACTTTATGATGATGGCGCTTATTATTTTTAATATCGAAAATGTAGTAATAATATAATTATAATTATTAATAAAAGTACTAATGAGATTAATTATTAGTATTATTATTATTATTATTTTTATTATTATAATAATTATTATTATTATCATTATTATTATTAATGTTTGTATTACCAGTGTCAGCATTAGTAAAAATTTGTGTCATATTTTATGTTTGGACATTAGAAAGATAAATCAGATGTTATATTTGAAGAGTTATGGTAATAAGGATGAAGACGAAGAAGAGTAGCGAAACATAGAAAGTCATAGTATTGCGTACATAATATTAAGCCATATGAATGGGTTGTTTAGTATAATATTTTATATTGTGTAGAGATGTGTTTGTTAAGAGATTGAAATATAGTATGGATTTATTTGTTTTTCTGTTGCAATGAATGTGCTTGAAATTGCAAGATGTATAAAGTTGCGATGTAAAATCCAGTGAAAAGCTTACGTAAATTATTGGTAGGAAAATTGAAATCTTTTACACGCGTTTTTGTATTAACTAGACATGTGCTGTGTTTTGTGATAGGTAAAGATTAAATCGTCTGATAGATTTGAATATTTTGAAGGAAGTGAAAATATGTTAGCAGTAGGCAAAAAAAAGTAAACCGAAAAAAAAAAAAAAAATTAGAGGGCAGGGTTCGGTTATATTGAACGGAGAGTTGTACGTGCACTATTCACGGGCGCGATCCCACTACTGCTTGACACGGGGACTTTCGTCTGCTGCGTTTCCGCCCTCGACCGGACCGGCCCTCGTTAGTCAACCTGATCAGCTGAAGCTCCCTCCTGCTAATCATATTGAAGCCAAGCTTAGTGCGGACGCCTGATCGACATAACGCACCGTACAACAGAACCCCCGATCTCAAACCGGCCACCCGACCTTGCCTCCGAGTAACTGGATTACAGGAGGACGCCACCACTCCCGGCGACGAAAGCGTCTCATTTAAGTAATCATAAACTTACTTTCTGTATGTGTTGAGACTTACATTGTGATTTCATTTCTCTGCTAATCAGTACATCGTAACTAAACTTATCCGATATGCCCGAATTTATTTTAAGATGAAAGAGAGCAAAATAGAAAACGGTGAAAGAACAAATGGAAATGTATGAAAATCATCTTTTCATTTGGTCACGTGGTCATCAACCTAATTCAGTCGAGTGTAATGGAGAGTGCTTTCAGTAGTCGATTGATTATATGTGGATAGTCACACTATGTGAGATCGTAACTCGGGACATTCAGGAATTATATTCGTCTAGTTAATTATATCTATCAAATTCATGCATTGAAATGTACACGATTTAGTACATTACTCAAAGGATTCTCGCTTATTTATTTGTAATTCAGCTAAAGAGAAAATTTGTTCAAAAATATTCCCTTTGAAAATAGCTTCATGGATAAGAGTTCTGTTTACAAACAAAGGTGCTTAGTGAGATTGAAATCTTACTGAGAAAGCCATGTTTACTGAACGAATACAAGTCTAAGAAATATTTATTTCATTTCTTGTGCTAACCTTCTCAATGGCACCCGTTACTGTATTATATATACACAGCGGGAAATCAGAACCAATAAAGAAATAATTTCTGTCGTGATTTGAACTCGTCTCAGGAGCTCGATATTTCTAAACCATTCATTCGCTACGGAATGAGATGTGTAAAGTAGTAGCACGCACGCGTTGGTATATAGTCTATTTTATTTGTAATAATTGATATCCTATTGTACGTATGCTACAAATAGTAATAGAAAAAACTTCATGTTGTGCTAAGTTTTGTGAGGTTTCGGCAGTCCAAGCTGATGTTGAACGAAAAGAAGACAGTTTTTGTTTACTTTATTATTGTTCGTTTTCTGCTTTCGGAATCAGTAATTTGTCGTCGACTTCAATTGCATAAATCTCACCAATTCAGATAACAATCAACTTTATGATGATGGCGCTTATTATTTTTAATATCGAAAATGTAGTAATAATATAATTATAATTATTAATAAAAGTACTAATGAGATTAATTATTAGTATTATTATTATTATTATTTTTATTATTATAATAATTATTATTATTATCATTATTATTATTAATGTTTGTATTACCAGTGTCAGCATTAGTAAAAATTTGTGTCATATTTTATGTTTGGACATTAGAAAGATAAATCAGATGTTATATTTGAAGAGTTATGGTAATAAGGATGAAGACGAAGAAGAGTAGCGAAACATAGAAAGTCATAGTATTGCGTACATAATATTAAGCCATATGAATGGGTTGTTTAGTATAATATTTTATATTGTGTAGAGATGTGTTTGTTAAGAGATTGAAATATAGTATGGATTTATTTGTTTTTCTGTTGCAATGAATGTGCTTGAAATTGCAAGATGTATAAAGTTGCGATGTAAAATCCAGTGAAAAGATTACGTAAATTATTGGTAGGAAAATTGAAATCTTTTACACGCGTTTTTGTATTAACTAGACATGTGCTGTGTTTTGTGATAGGTAAAGATTAAATCGTCTGATAGATTTGAATATTTTGAAGGAAGTGAAAATATGTTAGCAGTAGGCAAAAAAAAGTAAACCGAAAAAAAAAAAAAAATTAGAGGGCGGGGTTCGCTTATATTGAACGGAGAGTTGTACGTGCACTATTCACGGGCGCGATCCCACTACTGCTTGACACGGGGACTTTCGTCTGCTGCGTTTCCGCCCTCGACCGGACCGGCCCTCGTTAGTCAACCTGATCAGCTGAAGCTCCCTCCTGCTAATCATATTGAAGCCAAGCTTAGTGCGGACGCCTGATCGACATAACGTACCGTACAACAGAACCCCCGATCTCAAACCGGCCACCCGACCTTGCCTCCGAGTAACTGGATTACAGGAGGACGCCACCACTCCCGGCGACGAAAGCGTCTCATTTAAGTAATCATAAACTTACTTTCTGTATGTGTTGAGACTTACATTGTGATTTCATTTCTCTGCTAATCAGTACATCGTAACTAAACTTATCCGATATGCCCGAATTTATTTTAAGATGAAAGAGAGCAAAATAGAAAACGCTGAAAGAACAAATGGAAATGTATGAAAATCATCTTTTCATTTGGTCACGTGGTCATCAACCTAATTCAGTCGAGTGTAATGGAGAGTGCTTTCAGTAGTCGATTGATTATATGTGGATAGTCACACTATGTGAGATCGTAACTCGGGACATTCAGGAATTATATTCGTCTAGTTAATTATATCTATCAAATTCATGCATTGAAATGTACACGATTTAGTACATTACTCAAAGGATTCTCGCTTATTTATTTGTAATTCAGCTAAAGAGAAAATTTGTTCAAAAATATTCCCTTTGAAAATAGCTTCATGGATAAGAGTTCTGTTTACAAACAAAGGTGCTTAGTGAGATTGAAATCTTACTGAGAAAGCCATGTTTACTGAACGAATACAAGTCTAAGAAATATTTATTTCATTTCTTGTGCTAACCTTCTCAATGGCACCCGTTACTGTATTATATATACACAGCGGGAAATCAGAACCAATAAAGAAATAATTTCTGTCGTGATTTGAACTCGTCTCAGGAGCTCGATATTTCTAAACCATTCATATATAGTCTATTTTATTTGTAATACTAATAATTGATATCCTATTGTACGTATGCTACAAATAGTAATAGAAAAAACTTCATGTTGTGCTAAGTTTTGTGAGCTTTCGGCAGTCCAAGCTGATGTTGAACGAAAAGAAGACAGTTTTTGTTTACTTTATTATTGTTCGTTTTCTGCTTTCGGAATCAGTAATTTGTCGTCGACTTCAATTGCATAAATCTCACCAATTCAGATAACAATCTACTTTATGATGATGGCGCTTATTATTTTTCATATTGAAAATATAGTAATAATATAATTATAATTATTAATAAAAGTACTAATGAGATTAATTATTAGTATTATTATTATTATTATTATTATTATTTTTATTATTATAATTATTATTATTATTATCATTATTATTATTAATGTTTGTATTACCAGTGTCAGCATTAGTAAAAATTTGTGTCATATTTTATGTTTGGACATTAGAAAGATAAATCAGATGTTATATTTGAAGAGTTATGGTAATAAAGATGAAGACGAAGAAGAGTAGCGAAACATAGAAAGTCATAGTATTGCGTACATAATATTAAGCCATATGAATGGGTTGTTTAGTATAATATTTTATATTGTGTAGAGATGTGTTTGTTAAGAGAATGAAATATAGTATGGATTTATTTGTTTTTCTGTTGCAATGAATGTGCTTGAAATTGCAAGATGTATAAAGTTGCGATGTAAAATCCAGTGAAAAGATTACGTAAATTATTGGTAGGAAAATTGAAATGTTTTACACGCGTTTTTGTATTAACTAGACATGTGCTGTGTTTTGTGATAGGTAAAGATTAAATCGTCTGATAGATTTGAATATTTTGAAGGAAGTGAAAATATGTTAGCAGTAGGCAAAAAAAAGTAAACCGAAAAAAAAAAAAAAAAAAATTAGAGGGCGGGGTTCGGTTATATTGAACGGAGAGTTGTACGTGCACTATTCACGGGCGCGATCCCACTACTGCTTGACACGGGGACTTTTGTCTGCTGCGTTTCCGCCCTCGACCGGACCGGCCCTCGTTAGTCAACCTGATCAGCCGAAGCTCCCTCCTGCTAATCATATTGAAGCCAAGCTTAGTGCGGACGCCTGATCGACATAACGCACCGTACAACAGAACCCCCGATCTCAAACCGGCCACCCGACCTTGCCTCCGAGTAACTGGATTACAGGAGGACGCCACCACTCCCGGCGACGAAAGTGTCTCATTTAAGTAATCATAAACTTACTTTCTGTATGTGTTGAGACTTACATTGTGATTTCATTTCTCTGCTAATCAGTACATCGTAACTAAACTTATCCGATATGCCCGAATTTATTTTAAGATGAAAGAGAGCAAAATAGAAAACGGTGAAAGAACAAATGGAAATGTATGAAAATCATCTTTTCATTTGGTCACGTGGTCACCAACCTAATTCAGTCGAGTGTAATGGAGAGTGCTTTCAGTAGTCGATTGATTATATGTGGATAGTCACACTATGTGAGATCGTAACTCGGGACATTCAGGAATTATATTCGTCTAGTTAATTATATCTATCAAATTCATGCATTGAAATGTACACGATTTAGTACATTACTCAAAGGATTCTCGCTTATTTATTTGTAATTCAGCTAAAGAGAAAATTTGTTCAAAAATATTCCCTTTGAAAATAGCTTCATGGATAAGAGTTCTGTTTACAAACAAAGGTGCTTAGTGAGATTGAAATCTTACTGAGAAAGCCATGTTTACTGAACGAATACAAGTCTAAGAAATATTTATTTCATTTCTTGTGCTAACCTTCTCAATGGCACCCGTTACTGTATTATATATACACAGCGGGAAATCAGAACCAATAAAGAAATAATTTCTGTCGTGATTTGAACTCGTCTCAGGAGCTCGATATTTCTAAACCATTCATATATAGTCTATTTTATTTGTAATACTAATAATTGATATCCTATTGTACGTATGCTACAAATAGTAATAGAAAAAACTTCATGTTGTGCTAAGTTTTGTGAGCTTTCGGCAGTCCAAGCTGATGTTGAACGAAAAGAAGACAGTTTTTGTTTACTTTATTATTGTTCGTTTTCTGCTTTCGGAATCAGTAATTTGTCGTCGACTTCAATTGCATAAATCTCACCAATTCAGATAACAATCTACTTTATGATGATGGCGCTTATTATTTTTCATATTGAAAATATAGTAATAATATAATTATAATTATTAATAAAAGTACTAATGAGATTAATTATTAGTATTATTATTATTATTATTATTTTTATTATTATAATTATTATTATTATTATCATTATTATTATTAATGTTTGTATTACCAGTGTCAGCATTAGTAAAAATTTGTGTCATATTTTATGTTTGGACATTAGAAAGATAAATCAGATGTTATATTTGAAGAGTTATGGTAATAAGGATGAAGACGAAGAAGAGTAGCGAAACATAGAAAGTCATAGTATTGCGTACATAATATTAAGCCATATGAATGGGTTGTTTAGTATAATATTTTATATTGTGTAGAGATGTGTTTGTTAAGAGAATGAAATATAGTATGGATTTATTTGTTTTTCTGTTGCAATGAATGTGCTTGAAATTGCAAGATGTATAAAGTTGCGATGTAAAATCCAGTGAAAAGATTACGTAAATTATTGGTAGGAAAATTGAAATCTTTTACACGCGTTTTTGTATTAACTAGACATGTGCTGTGTTTTGTGATAGGTAAAGATTAAATCGTCTGATAGATTTGAATATTTTGAAGGAAGTGAAAATATGTTAGCAGTAGGCAAAAAAAAGTAAACCGAAAAAAAAAAAAAAAAAAAATTAGAGGGCGGGGTTCGGTTATATTGAACGGAGAGTTGTACGTGCACTATTCACGGGCGCGATCCCACTACTGCTTGACACGGGGACTTTTGTCTGCTGCGTTTCCGCCCTCGACCGGACCGGCCCTCGTTAGTCAACCTGATCAGCCGAAGCTCCCTCCTGCTAATCATATTGAAGCCAAGCTTAGTGCGGACGCCTGATCGACATAACGCACCGTACAACAGAACCCCCGATCTCAAACCGGCCACCCGACCTTGCCTCCGAGAAACTGGATGACAGGAGGACGCCACCACTCCCGGCGACGAAAGTGTCTCATTTAAGTAATCATAAACTTACTTTCTGTATGTGTTGAGACTTACATTGTGATTTCATTTCTCTGCTAATCAGTACATCGTAACTAAACTTATCCGATATGCCCGAATTTATTTTAAGATGAAAGAGAGCAAAATAGAAAACGGTGAAAGAACAAATGGAAATGTATGAAAATCATGTTTTCATTTGGTCACGTGGTCATCAACCTAATTCAGTCGAGTGTAATGGAGAGTGCTTTCAGTAGTCGATTGATTATATGTGGATAGTCACACTATGTGAGATCATAACTCGGGACATTCAGGAATTATATTCGTCTAGTTAATTATATCAAATTCATGCATTGAAATGTACACGATTTAGTACATTACTCAAAGGATTCTCGCTTATTTATTTGTAATTCAGCTAAAGAGAAAATTTGTTCAAAAATATTCCCTTTGAAAATAGCTTCATGGATAAGAGTTCTGTTTACAAACAAAGGTGCTTAGTGAGATTGAAATCTTACTGAGAAAGCCATGTTTACTGAACGAATACAAGTCTAAGAAATATTTATTTCATTTCTTGTGCTAACCTTCTCAATGGCACCCGTTACTGTATTATATATACACAGCGGGAAATCAGAACCAATAAAGAAATAATTTCTGTCGTGATTTGAACTCGTCTCAGGAGCTCGATATTTCTAAACCATTCATTCGCTACGGAATGAGATGTGTAAAGTAGTAGCACGCACGCGTTGGTATATAGTCTATTTTATTTGTAATAATTGATATCCTATTGTACGTATGCTACAAATAGTAATAGAAAAAACTTCATGTTGTGCTAAGTTTTGTGAGGTTTCGGAAGTCCAAGCTGATGTTGAACGAAAAGAAGACAGTTTTTGTTTACTTTATTATTGTTCGTTTTCTGCTTTCGGAATCAGTAATTTGTCGTCGACTTCAATTGCATAAATCTCACCAATTCAGATAACAATCAACTTTATGATGATGGCGCTTATTATTTTTAATATCGAAAATGTAGTAATAATATAATTATAATTATTAATAAAAGTACTAATGAGATTAATTATTAGTATTATTATTATTATTATTTTTATTATTATAATAATTATTATTATTATCATTATTATTATTAATGTTTGTATTACCAGTGTCAGCATTAGTAAAAATTTGTGTCATATTTTATGTTTGGACATTAGAAAGATAAATCAGATGTTATATTTGAAGAGTTATGGTAATAAGGATGAAGACGAAGAAGAGTAGCGAAACATAGAAAGTCATAGTATTGCGTACATAATATTAAGCCATATGAATGGGTTGTTTAGTATAATATTTTATATTGTGTAGAGATGTGTTTGTTAAGAGATTGAAATATAGTATGGATTTATTTGTTTTTCTGTTGCAATGAATGTGCTTGAAATTGCAAGATGTATAAAGTTGCGATGTAAAATCCAGTGAAAAGCTTACGTAAATTATTGGTAGGAAAATTGAAATCTTTTACACGCGTTTTTGTATTAACTAGACATGTGCTGTGTTTTGTGATAGGTAAAGATTAAATCGTCTGATAGATTTGAATATTTTGAAGGAAGTGAAAATATGTTAGCAGTAGGCAAAAAAAAGTAAACCGAAAAAAAAAAAAAAAATTAGAGGGCAGGGTTCGGTTATATTGAACGGAGAGTTGTACGTGCACTATTCACGGGCGCGATCCCACTACTGCTTGACACGGGGACTTTCGTCTGCTGCGTTTCCGCCCTCGACCGGACCGGCCCTCGTTAGTCAACCTGATCAGCTGAAGCTCCCTCCTGCTAATCATATTGAAGCCAAGCTTAGTGCGGACGCCTGATCGACATAACGCACCGTACAACAGAACCCCCGATCTCAAACCGGCCACCCGACCTTGCCTCCGAGTAACTGGATTACAGGAGGACGCCACCACTCCCGGCGACGAAAGCGTCTCATTTAAGTAATCATAAACTTACTTTCTGTATGTGTTGAGACTTACATTGTGATTTCATTTCTCTGCTAATCAGTACATCGTAACTAAACTTATCCGATATGCCCGAATTTATTTTAAGATGAAAGAGAGCAAAATAGAAAACGGTGAAAGAACAAATGGAAATGTATGAAAATCATCTTTTCATTTGGTCACGTGGTCATCAACCTAATTCAGTCGAGTGTAATGGAGAGTGCTTTCAGTAGTCGATTGATTATATGTGGATAGTCACACTATGTGAGATCGTAACTCGGGACATTCAGGAATTATATTCGTCTAGTTAATTATATCTATCAAATTCATGCATTGAAATGTACACGATTTAGTACATTACTCAAAGGATTCTCGCTTATTTATTTGTAATTCAGCTAAAGAGAAAATTTGTTCAAAAATATTCCCTTTGAAAATAGCTTCATGGATAAGAGTTCTGTTTACAAACAAAGGTGCTTAGTGAGATTGAAATCTTACTGAGAAAGCCATGTTTACTGAACGAATACAAGTCTAAGAAATATTTATTTCATTTCTTGTGCTAACCTTCTCAATGGCACCCGTTACTGTATTATATATACACAGCGGGAAATCAGAACCAATAAAGAAATAATTTCTGTCGTGATTTGAACTCGTCTCAGGAGCTCGATATTTCTAAACCATTCATTCGCTACGGAATGAGATGTGTAAAGTAGTAGCACGCACGCGTTGGTATATAGTCTATTTTATTTGTAATAATTGATATCCTATTGTACGTATGCTACAAATAGTAATAGAAAAAACTTCATGTTGTGCTAAGTTTTGTGAGGTTTCGGCAGTCCAAGCTGATGTTGAACGAAAAGAAGACAGTTTTTGTTTACTTTATTATTGTTCGTTTTCTGCTTTCGGAATCAGTAATTTGTCGTCGACTTCAATTGCATAAATCTCACCAATTCAGATAACAATCAACTTTATGATGATGGCGCTTATTATTTTTAATATCGAAAATGTAGTAATAATATAATTATAATTATTAATAAAAGTACTAATGAGATTAATTATTAGTATTATTATTATTATTATTTTTATTATTATAATAATTATTATTATTATCATTATTATTATTAATGTTTGTATTACCAGTGTCAGCATTAGTAAAAATTTGTGTCATATTTTATGTTTGGACATTAGAAAGATAAATCAGATGTTATATTTGAAGAGTTATGGTAATAAGGATGAAGACGAAGAAGAGTAGCGAAACATAGAAAGTCATAGTATTGCGTACATAATATTAAGCCATATGAATGGGTTGTTTAGTATAATATTTTATATTGTGTAGAGATGTGTTTGTTAAGAGATTGAAATATAGTATGGATTTATTTGTTTTTCTGTTGCAATGAATGTGCTTGAAATTGCAAGATGTATAAAGTTGCGATGTAAAATCCAGTGAAAAGATTACGTAAATTATTGGTAGGAAAATTGAAATCTTTTACACGCGTTTTTGTATTAACTAGACATGTGCTGTGTTTTGTGATAGGTAAAGATTAAATCGTCTGATAGATTTGAATATTTTGAAGGAAGTGAAAATATGTTAGCAGTAGGCAAAAAAAAGTAAACCGAAAAAAAAAAAAAAAAATTAGAGGGCGGGGTTCGGTTATATTGAACGGAGAGTTGTACGTGCACTATTCACGGGCGCGATCCCACTACTGCTTGACACGGGGACTTTTGTCTGCTGCGTTTCCGCCCTCGACCTGACCGGCCCTCGTTAGTCAACCTGATCAGCTGAAGCTCTCTTCTGTTAATCATATTGAAGCCAAGCTTAGTGCGGACGCCTGATCGACATAACGCACCGTACAACAGAACCCCCGATCTCAAACCGGCCACCCGACCTTGCCTCCGAGTAACTGGATTACAGGAGGACGCCACCACTCCCGGCGACGAAAGCGTCTCATTTAAGTAATCATAAACTTACTTTCTGTATGTGTTGAGACTTACATTGTGATTTCATTTCTCTGCTAATCAGTACATCGTAACTAAACTTATCCGATATGCCCGAATTTATTTTAAGATGAAAGAGAGCAAAATAGAAAACGGTGAAAGAACAAATGGAAATGTATGAAAATCATCTTTTCATTTGGTCACGTGGTCATCAACCTAATTCAGTCGAGTGTAATGGAGAGTGCTTTCAGTAGTCGATTGATTATATGTGGATAGTCACACTATGTGAGATCGTAACTCGGGACATTCAGGAATTATATTCGTCTAGTTAATTATATCTATCAAATTCATGCATTGAAATGTACACGATTTAGTACATTACTCAAAGGATTCTCGCTTATTTATTTGTAATTCAGCTAAAGAGAAAATTTGTTCAAAAATATTCCCTTTGAAAATAGCTTCATGGATAAGAGTTCTGTTTACAAACAAAGGTGCTTAGTGAGATTGAAATCTTACTGAGAAAGCCATGTTTACTGAACGAATACAAGTCTAAGAAATATTTATTTCATTTCTTGTGCTAACCTTCTCAATGGCACCCGTTACTGTATTATATATACACAGCGGGATATCAGAACCAATAAAGAAATAATTTCTGTCGTGATTTGAACTCGTCTCAGGAGCTCGATATTTCTAAACCATTCATTCGCTACGGAATGATATGTGTAAAGTAGTAGCACGCACGCGTTGGTATATAGTCTATATTATTTGTAATAATTGATATACTATTGTACGTATGCTACAAATAGTAATAGAAAAAACTACATGTTGTGCTAAGTTTTGTGAGCTTTCGGCAGTCCAAGCTGATGTTGAACGAAAAGAAGACAGTTTTTGTTTACTTTATTATTGTTCGTTTTCTGCTTTCGGAATCAGTAATTTGTCGTCGACTTCAATTGCATAAATCTCACCAATTCAGATAACAATCAACTTTATGATGATGGCGCTTATTATTTTTCATATTGAAAATATAGTAATAATATAATTATAATTATTAATAAAAGTACTAATGAGATTAATTATTAGTATTATTATTATTATTATTATTATTTTTATTATTATAATAATTATTATTATTATCATTATTATTATTAATGTTTGTATTACCAGTGTCAGCATTAGTAAAAATTTGTGTCATATTTTATGTTTGGACATTAGAAAGATAAATCAGATGTTATATTTGAAGAGTTATGGTAATAAGGATGAAGACGAAGAAGAGTAGCGAAACATAGAAAGTCATAGTATTGCGTACATAATATTAAGCCATATGAATGGGTTGTTTAGTATAATATTTATATTGTGTAGAGATGTGTTTGTTAAGAGATTGAAATATAGTATGGATTTATTTGTTTTTCTGTTGCAATGAATGTGCTTGAAATTGCAAGATGTATAAAGTTGCGATGTAAAATCCAGTGAAAAGATTACGTAAATTATTGGTAGGAAAATTGAAATGTTTTACACGCGTTTTTGTATTAACTAGACATGTGCTGTGTTTTGTGATAGGTAAAGATTAAATCGTCTGATAGATTTGAATATTTTGAAGGAAGTGAAAATATGTTAGCAGTAGGCAAAAAAAAGTAAACCGAAAAAAAAAAAAAAAATTAGAGGGCGGGGTTCGGTTATATTGAACGGAGAGTTGTACGTGCACTATTCACGGGCGCGATCCCACTACTGCTTGACACGGGGACTTTTGTCTGCTGCGTTTCCGCCCTCGACCGGACCGGCCCTCGTTAGTCAACCTGATCAGCTGAAGCTCCCTCCTGCTAATCATATTGAAGCCAAGCTTAGTGCGGACGCCTGATCGACATAACGCACCGTACAACAGAACCCCCGATCTCAAACCGGCCACCCGACCTTGCCTCCGAGTAACTGGATTACAGGAGGACGCCACCACTCCCGGCGACGAAAGCGTCTCATTTAAGTAATCATAAACTTACTTTCTGTATGTGTTGAGACTTACATTGTGATTTCATTTCTCTGCTAATCAGTACATCGTAACTAAACTTATCCGATATGCCCGAATTTATTTTAAGATGAAAGAGAGCAAAATAGAAAACGGTGAAAGAACAAATGGAAATGTATGAAAATCATCTTTTCATTTGGTCACGTGGTCATCAACCTAATTCAGTCGAGTGTAATGGAGAGTGCTTTCAGTAGTCGATTGATTATATGTGGATAGTCACACTATGTGATATCGCAACTCGGGACATTCAGGAATTATATTCGTCTAGTTAATTATATCTATCAAATTCATGCATTGAAATGTACACGATTTAGTACATTACTCAAAGGATTCTCGCTTATTTATTTGTAATTCAGCTAAAGAGAAAATTTGTTCAAAAATATTCCCTTTGAAAATAGCTTCATGGATAAGAGTTCTGTTTACAAACAAAGGTGCTTAGTGAGATTGAAATCTTACTGAGAAAGCCATGTTTACTGAACGAATACAAGTCTAAGAAATATTTATTTCATTTCTTGTGCTAACCTTCTCAATGGCACCCGTTACTGTATTATATATACACAGCGGGAAATCAGAACCAATAAAGAAATAATTTCTGTCGTGATTTGAACACGTCTCAGGAGCTCGATATTTCTAAACCATTCATTCGCTACGGAATGAGATGTGTAAAGTAGTAGCACGCACGCGTTGGTATATAGTCTATTTTATTTGTAATAATTGATATCCTATTGTACGTATGCTACAAATAGTAATAGAAAAAACTTGATGTTGTGCTAAGTTTTGTGAGCTTTCGGAAGTCCAAGCTGATGTTGAACGAAAAGAAGACAGTTTTTGTTTACTTTATTATTGTTCGTTTTCTGCTTTCGGAATCAGTAATTTGTCGTCGACTTCAATTGCATAAATCTCACCAATTCAGATAACAATCAACTTTATGATGATGGCGCTTATTATTTTTAATATCGAAAATGTAGTAATAATATAATTATAATTATTAATAAAAGTACTAATGAGATTAATTATTAGTATTATTATTATTATTATTTTTATTATTATAATAATTATTATTATTATCATTATTATTATTAATGTTTGTATTACCAGTGTCAGCATTAGTAAAAATTTGTGTCATATTTTATGTTTGGACATTAGAAAGATAAATCAGATGTTATATTTGAAGAGTTATGGTAATAAGGATGAAGACGAAGAAGAGTAGCGAAACATAGAAAGTCATAGTATTGCGTACATAATATTAAGCCATATGAATGGGTTGTTTAGTATAATATTTTATATTGTGTAGAGATGTGTTTGTTAAGAGATTGAAATATAGTATGGATTTATTTGTTTTTCTGTTGCAATGAATGTGCTTGAAATTGCAAGATGTATAAAGTTGCGATGTAAAATCCAGTGAAAAGATTACGTAAATTATTGGTAGGAAAATTGAAATCTTTTACACGCGTTTTTGTATTAACTAGACATGTGCTGTGTTTTGTGATAGGTAAAGATTAAATCGTCTGATAGATTTGAATATTTTGAAGGAAGTGAAAATATGTTAGCAGTAGGCAAAAAAAAGTAAACCGAAAAAAAAAAAAAAAAATTAGAGGGCGGGGTTCGGTTATATTGAACGGAGAGTTGTACGTGCACTATTCACGGGCGCGATCCCACTACTGCTTGACACGGGGACTTTTGTCTGCTGCGTTTCCGCTCTCGACCGGACCGGCCCTCGTTAGTCAACCTGATCAGCTGAAGCTCCCTCCTGCTAATCATATTGAAGCCAAGCTTAGTGCGGACGCCTGATCGACATAACGCACCGTACAACAGAACCCCCGATCTCAAACCGGCCACCCGACCTTGCCTCCGAGTAACTGGATTACAGGAGGACGCCACCACTCCCGGCGACGAAAGTGTCTCATTTAAGTAATCATAAACTTACTTTCTGTATGTGTTGAGACTTACATTGTGATTTCATTTCTCTGCTAATCAGTACATCGTAACTAAACTTATCCGATATGCCCGAATTTATTTTAAGATGAAAGAGAGCAAAATAGAAAACGGTGAAAGAACAAATGGAAATGTATGAAAATCATCTTTTCATTTGGTCACGTGGTCATCAACCTAATTCAGTCGAGTGTAATGGAGAGTGCTTTCAGTAGTCGATTGATTATATGTGGATAGTCACACTATGTGAGATCGTAACTCGGGACATTCAGGAATTATATTCGTCTAGTTAATTATATCTATCAAATTCATGCATTGAAATGTACACGATTTAGTACATTACTCAAAGGATTCTCGCTTATTTATTTGTAATTCAGCTAAAGAGAAAATTTGTTCAAAAATATTCCCTTTGAAAATAGCTTCATGGATAAGAGTTCTGTTTACAAACAAAGGTGCTTAGTGAGATTGAAATCTTACTGAGAAAGCCATGTTTACTGAACGAATACAAGTCTAAGAAATATTTATTTCATTTCTTGTGCTAACCTTCTCAATGGCACCCGTTACTGTATTATATATACACAGCGGGAAATCAGAACCAATAAAGAAATAATTTCTGTCGTGATTTGAACTCGTCTCAGGAGCTCGATATTTCTAAACCATTCATATATAGTCTATTTTATTTCTAATACTAATAATTGATATCCCATTGTACGTATGCTACAAATAGTAATAGAAAAAACTTCATGTTGTGCTAAGTTTTGTGAGCTTTCGGCAGTCCAAGCTGATGTTGAACGAAAAGAAGACAGTTTTTGTTTACTTTATTATTGTTCGTTTTCTGCTTTCGGAATCAGTAATTTGTCGTCGACTTCAATTGCATAAATCTCACCAATTCAGATAACAATCTACTTTATGATGATGGCGCTTATTATTTTTCATATTGAAAATATAGTAATAATATAATTATAATTATTAATAAAAGTATTAATGAGATTAATTATTAGTATTATTATTAGTATTATTTTTATTATTATAATAATTATTATTATTATCATTATTATTATTAATGTTTGTATTACCAGTGTCAGCATTAGTAAAAATTTGTGTCATATTTTATGTTTGGACATTAGAAAGATAAATCAGATGTTATATTTGAAGAGTTATGGTAATAAGGATGAAGACGAAGAAGAGTAGCGAAACATAGAAAGTCATAGTATTGCGTACATAATATTAAGCCATATGAATGGGTTGTTTAGTATAATATTTTATATTGTGTAGAGATGTGTTTGTTAAGAGATTGAAATATAGTATGGATTTATTTGTTTTTCTGTTGCAATGAATGTGCTTGAAATTGCAAGATGTATAAAGTTGCGATGTAAAATCCAGTGAAAAGATTACGTAAATTATTGGTAGGAAAATTGAAATCTTTTACACGCGTTTTTGTATTAACTAGACATGTGCTGTGTTTTGTGATAGGTAAAGATTAAATCGTCTGATAGATTTGAATATTTTGAAGGAAGTGAAAATATGTTAGCAGTAGGCAAAAAAAAGTAAACCGAAAAAAAAAAAAAAAAATTAGAGGGCGGGGTTCGGTTATATTGAACGGAGAGTTGTACGTGCACTATTCACGGGCGCGATCCCACTACTGCTTGACACGGGGACTTTTGTCTGCTGCGTTTCCGCCCTCGACCGGACCGGCCCTCGTTAGTCAACCTGATCAGCTGAAGCTCTCTCCTGCTAATCATATTGAAGCCAAGCTTAGTGCGGACGCCTGATCGACATAACGCACCGTACAACAGAACCCCCGATCTCAAACCGGCCACCCGACCTTGCCTCCGAGTAACTGGATTACAGGAGGACGCCACCACTCCCGGCGACGAAAGCGTCTCATTTAAGTAATCATAAACTTACTTTCTGTATGTGTTGAGACTTACATTGTGATTTCATTTCTCTGCTAATCAGTACATCGTAACTAAACTTATCCGATATGCCCGAATTTATTTTAAGATGAAAGAGAGCAAAATAGAAAACGGTGAAAGAACAAATGGAAATGTATGAAAATCATCTTTTCATTTGGTCACGTGGTCATCAACCTAATTCAGTCGAGTGTAATGGAGAGTGCTTTCAGTAGTCGATTGATTATATGTGGATAGTCACACTATGTGAGATCGTAACTCGGGACATTCAGGAATTATATTCGTCTAGTTAATTATATCAAATTCATGCATTGAAATGTACACGATTTAGTACATTACTCAAAGGATTCTCGCTTATTTATTTGTAATTCAGCTAAAGAGAAAATTTGTTCAAAAATATTCCCTTTGAAAATAGCTTCATGGATAAGAGTTCTGTTTACAAACAAAGGTGCTTAGTGAGATTGAAATCTTACTGAGAAAGCCATGTTTACTGAACGAATACAAGTCTAAGAAATATTTATTTCATTTCTTGTGCTAACCTTCTCAATGGCACCCGTTACTGTATTATATATACACAGCGGGAAATCAGAACCAATAAAGAAATAATTTCTGTCGTGATTTGAACTCGTCTCGGGAGCTCGATATTTCTAAACCATTCATTCGCTACGGAATGATATGTGTAAAGTAGTAGCACGCACGCGTTGGTATATAGTCTATATTATTTGTAATAATTGATATACTATTGTACGTATGCTACAAATAGTAATAGAAAAAACTTCATGTTGTGCTAAGTTTTGTGAGCTTTCGGCAGTCCAAGCTGATGTTGAACGAAAAGAAGACAGTTTTTGTTTACTTTATTATTGTTCGTTTTCTGCTTTCGGAATCAGTAATTTGTCGTCGACTTCAATTGCATAAATCTCACCAATTCAGATAACAATCAACTTTATGATGATGGCGCTTATTATTTTTAATATCGAAAATGTAGTAATAATATAATTATAATTATTAATAAAAGTACTAATGAGATTAATTATTAGTATTATTATTATTATTATTTTTATTATTATAATAATTATTATTATTATCATTATTATTATTAATGTTTGTATTACCAGTGTCAGCATTAGTAAAAATTTGTGTCATATTTTATGTTTGGACATTAGAAAGATAAATCAGATGTTATATTTGAAGAGTTATGGTAATAAGGATGAAGACGAAGAAGAGTAGCGAAACATAGAAAGTCATAGTATTGCGTACATAATATTAAGCCATATGAATGGGTTGTTTAGTATAATATTTTATATTGTGTAGAGATGTGTTTGTTAAGAGATTGAAATATAGTATGGATTTATTTGTTTTTCTGTTGCAATGAATGTGCTTGAAATTGCAAGATGTATAAAGTTGCGATGTAAAATCCAGTGAAAAGATTACGTAAATTATTGGTAGGAAAATTGAAATCTTTTACACGCGTTTTTGTATTAACTAGACATGTGCTGTGTTTTGTGATAGGTAAAGATTAAATCGTCTGATAGATTTGAATATTTTGAAGGAAGTGAAAATATGTTAGCAGTAGGCAAAAAAAAGTAAACCGAAAAAAAAAAAAAAAATTAGAGGGCGGGGTTCGGTTATATTGAACGGAGAGTTGTACGTGCACTATTCACGGGCGCGATCCCACTACTGCTTGACACGGGGACTTTTGTCTGCTGCGTTTCCGCCCTCGACCGGACCGGCCCTCGTTAGTCAACCTGATCAGCTGAAGCTCTCTCCTGCTAATCAAATTGAAGCCAAGCTTAGTGCGGACGCCTGATCGACATAACGCACCGTACAACAGAACCCCCGATCTCAAACCGGCCACCCGACCTTGCCTCCGAGTAACTGGATTACAGGAGGACGCCACCACTCCCGGCGACGAAAGCGTCTCATTTAAGTAATCATAAACTTACTTTCTGTATGTGTTGAGACTTACATTGTGATTTCATTTCTCTGCTAATCAGTACATCGTAACTAAACTTATCCGATATGCCCGAATTTATTTTAAGATGAAAGAGAGCAAAATAGAAAACGGTGAAAGAACAAATGGAAATGTATGAAAATCATCTTTTCATTTGGTCACGTGGTCATCAACCTAATTCAGTCGAGTGTAATGGAGAGTGCTTTCAGTAGTCGATTGATTATATGTGGATAGTCACACTATGTGATATCGCAACTCGGGACATTCAGGAATTATATTCGTCTAGTTAATTATATCTATCAAATTCATGCATTGAAATGTACACGATTTAGTACATTACTCAAAGGATTCTCGCTTATTTATTTGTAATTCAGCTAAAGAGAAAATTTGTTCAAAAATATTCCCTTTGAAAATAGCTTCATGGATAAGAGTTCTGTTTACAAACAAAGGTGCTTAGTGAGATTGAAATCTTACTGAGAAAGCCATGTTTACTGAACGAATACAAGTCTAAGAAATATTTATTTCATTTCTTGTGCTAACCTTCTCAATGGCACCCGTTACTGTATTATATATACACAGCGGGAAATCAGAACCAATAAAGAAATAATTTCTGTCGTGATTTGAACACGTCTCAGGAGCTCGATATTTCTAAACCATTCATTCGCTACGGAATGAGATGTGTAAAGTAGTAGCACGCACGCGTTGGTATATAGTCTATTTTATTTGTAATAATTGATATCCTATTGTACGTATGCTACAAATAGTAATAGAAAAAACTTGATGTTGTGCTAAGTTTTGTGAGCTTTCGGAAGTCCAAGCTGATGTTGAACGAAAAGAAGACAGTTTTTGTTTACTTTATTATTGTTCGTTTTCTGCTTTCGGAATCAGTAATTTGTCGTCGACTTCAATTGCATAAATCTCACCAATTCAGATAACAATCAACTTTATGATGATGGCGCTTATTATTTTTAATATCGAAAATGTAGTAATAATATAATTATAATTATTAATAAAAGTACTAATGAGATTAATTATTAGTATTATTATTATTATTATTTTTATTATTATAATAATTATTATTATTATCATTATTATTATTAATGTTTGTATTACCAGTGTCAGCAGTAGTAAAAATTTGTGTCATATTTTATGTTTGGACATTAGAAAGATAAATCAGATGTTATATTTGAAGAGTTATGGTAATAAGGATGAAGACGAAGAAGAGTAGCGAAACATAGAAAGTCATAGTATTGCGTACATAATATTAAGCCATATGAATGGGTTGTTTAGTATAATATTTTATATTGTGTAGAGATGTGTTTGTTAAGAGATTGAAATATAGTATGGATTTATTTGTTTTTCTGTTGCAATGAATGTGCTTGAAATTGCAAGATGTATAAAGTTGCGATGTAAAATCCAGTGAAAAGATTACGTAAATTATTGGTAGGAAAATTGAAATCTTTTACACGCGTTTTTGTATTAACTAGACATGTGCTGTGTTTTGTGATAGGTAAAGATTAAATCGTCTGATAGATTTGAATATTTTGAAGGAAGTGAAAATATGTTAGCAGTAGGCAAAAAAAAGTAAACCGAAAAAAAAAAAAAAAAATTAGAGGGCGGGGTTCGGTTATATTGAACGGAGAGTTGTACGTGCACTATTCACGGGCGCGATCCCACTACTGCTTGACACGGGGACTTTTGTCTGCTGCGTTTCCGCTCTCGACCGGACCGGCCCTCGTTAGTCAACCTGATCAGCTGAAGCTCCCTCCTGCTAATCATATTGAAGCCAAGCTTAGTGCGGACGCCTGATCGACATAACGCACCGTACAACAGAACCCCCGATCTCAAACCGGCCACCCGACCTTGCCTCCGAGTAACTGGATTACAGGAGGACGCCACCACTCCCGGCGACGAAAGCGTCTCATTTAAGTAATCATAAACTTACTTTCTGTATGTGTTGAGACTTACATTGTGATTTCATTTCTCTGCTAATCAGTACATCGTAACTAAACTTATCCGATATGCCCGAATTTATTTTAAGATGAAAGAGAGCAAAATAGAAAACGGTGAAAGAACAAATGGAAATGTATGAAAATCATCTTTTCATTTGGTCACGTGGTCATCAACCTAATTCAGTCGAGTGTAATGGAGAGTGCTTTCAGTAGTCGATTGATTATATGTGGATAGTCACACTATGTGAGATCGTAACTCGGGACATTCAGGAATTATATTCGTCTAGTTAATTATATCTATCAAATTCATGCATTGAAATGTACACGATTTAGTACATTACTCAAAGGATTCTCGCTTATTTATTTGTAATTCAGCTAAAGAGAAAATTTGTTCAAAAATATTCCCTTTGAAAATAGCTTCATGGATAAGAGTTCTGTTTACAAACAAAGGTGCTTAGTGAGATTGAAATCTTACTGAGAAAGCCATGTTTACTGAACGAATACAAGTCTAAGAAATATTTATTTCATTTCTTGTGCTAACCTTCTCAATGGCACCCGTTACTGTATTATATATACACAGCGGGAAATCAGAACCAATAAAGAAATAATTTCTGTCGTGATTTGAACTCGTCTCAGGAGCTCGATATTTCTAAACCATTCATATATAGTCTATTTTATTTCTAATACTAATAATTGATATCCCATTGTACGTATGCTACAAATAGTAATAGAAAAAACTTCATGTTGTGCTAAGTTTTGTGAGCTTTCGGAAGTCCAAGCTGATGTTGAACGAAAAGAAGACAGTTTTTGTTTACTTTATTATTGTTCGTTTTCTGCTTTCGGAATCAGTAATTTGTCGTCGACTTCAATTGCATAAATCTCACCAATTCAGATAACAATCAACTTTATGATGATGGCGCTTATTATTTTTAATATCGAAAATGTAGTAATAATATAATTATAATTATTAATAAAAGTACTAATGAGATTAATTATTAGTATTATTATTATTATTATTTTTATTATTATAATAATTATTATTATTATCATTATTATTATTAATGTTTGTATTACCAGTGTCAGCAGTAGTAAAAATTTGTGTCATATTTTATGTTTGGACATTAGAAAGATAAATCAGATGTTATATTTGAAGAGTTATGGTAATAAGGATGAAGACGAAGAAGAGTAGCGAAACATAGAAAGTCATAGTATTGCGTACATAATATTAAGCCATATGAATGGGTTGTTTAGTATAATATTTATATTGTGTAGAGATGTGTTTGTTAAGAGATTGAAATATAGTATGGATTTATTTGTTTTTCTGTTGCAATGAATGTGCTTGAAATTGCAAGATGTATAAAGTTGCGATGTAAAATCCAGTGAAAAGATTACGTAAATTATTGGTAGGAAAATTGAAATCTTTTACACGCGTTTTTGTATTAACTAGACATGTGCTGTGTTTTGTGATAGGTAAAGATTAAATCGTCTGATAGATTTGAATATTTTGAAGGAAGTGAAAATATGTTAGCAGTAGGCAAAAAAAAGTAAACCGAAAAAAAAAAAAAAAAATTAGAGGGCGGGGTTCGGTTATATTGAACGGAGAGTTGTACGTGCACTATTCACGGGCGCGATCCCACTACTGCTTGACACGGGGACTTTTGTCTGCTGCGTTTCCGCCCTCGACCGGACCGGCCCTCGTTAGTCAACCTGATCAGCTGAAGCTCCCTCCTGCTAATCATATTGAAGCCAAGCTTAGTGCGGACGCCTGATCGACATAACGCACCGTACAACAGAACCCCCGATCTCAAACCGGCCACCCGACCTTGCCTCCGAGTAACTGGATCACAGGAGGACGCCACCACTCCCGGCGACGAAAGCGTCTCATTTAAGTAATCATAAACTTACTTTCTGTATGTGTTGAGACTTACATTGTGATTTCATTTCTCTGCTAATCAGTACATCGTAACTAAACTTATCCGATATGCCCGAATTTATTTTAAGATGAAAGAGAGCAAAATAGAAAACGGTGAAAGAACAAATGGAAATGTATGAAAATCATCTTTTCATTTGGTCACGTGGTCATCAACCTAATTCAGTCGAGTGTAATGGAGAGTGCTTTCAGTAGTCGATTGATTATATGTGGATAGTCACACTATGTGATATCGCAACTCGGGACATTCAGGAATTATATTCGTCTAGTTAATTATATCTATCAAATTCATGCATTGAAATGTACACGATTTAGTACATTACTCAAAGGATTCTCGCTTATTTATTTGTAATTCAGCTAAAGAGAAAATTTGTTCAAAAATATTCCCTTTGAAAATAGCTTCATGGATAAGAGTTCTGTTTACAAACAAAGGTGCTTAGTGAGATTGAAATCTTACTGAGAAAGCCATGTTTACTGAACGAATACAAGTCTAAGAAATATTTATTTCATTTCTTGTGCTAACCTTCTCAATGGCACCCGTTACTGTATTATATATACACAGCGGGAAATCAGAACCAATAAAGAAATAATTTCTGTCGTGATTTGAACACGTCTCAGGAGCTCGATATTTCTAAACCATTCATTCGCTACGGAATGAGATGTGTAAAGTAGTAGCACGCACGCGTTGGTATATAGTCTATTTTATTTGTAATAATTGATATCCTATTGTACGTATGCTACAAATAGTAATAGAAAAAACTTGATGTTGTGCTAAGTTTTGTGAGCTTTCGGAAGTCCAAGCTGATGTTGAACGAAAAGAAGACAGTTTTTGTTTACTTTATTATTGTTCGTTTTCTGCTTTCGGAATCAGTAATTTGTCGTCGACTTCAATTGCATAAATCTCACCAATTCAGATAACAATCAACTTTATGATGATGGCGCTTATTATTTTTAATATCGAAAATGTAGTAATAATATAATTATAATTATTAATAAAAGTACTAATGAGATTAATTATTAGTATTATTATTATTATTATTTTTATTATTATAATAATTATTATTATTATCATTATTATTATTAATGTTTGTATTACCAGTGTCAGCATTAGTAAAAATTTGTGTCATATTTTATGTTTGGACATTAGAAAGATAAATCAGATGTTATATTTGAAGAGTTATGGTAATAAGGATGAAGACGAAGAAGAGTATCGAAACATAGAAAGTCATAGTATTGCGTACATAATATTAAGCCATATGAATGGGTTGTTTAGTATAATATTTTATATTGTGTAGAGATGTGTTTGTTAAGAGATTGAAATATAGTATGGATTTATTTGTTTTTCTGTTGCAATGAATGTGCTTGAAATTGCAAGATGTATAAAGTTGCGATGTAAAATCCAGTGAAAAGATTACGTAAATTATTGGTAGGAAAATTGAAATCTTTTACACGCGTTTTTGTATTAACTAGACATGTGCTGTGTTTTGTGATAGGTAAAGATTAAATCGTCTGATAGATTTGAATATTTTGAAGGAAGTGAAAATATGTTAGCAGTAGGCAAAAAAAAGTAAACCGAAAAAAAAAAAAAAAAATTAGAGGGCGGGGTTCGGTTATATTGAACGGAGAGTTGTACGTGCACTATTCACGGGCGCGATCCCACTACTGCTTGACACGGGGACTTTTGTCTGCTGCGTTTCCGCCCTCGACCGGACCGGCCCTCGTTAGTCAACCTGATCAGCTGAAGCTCCCTCCTGCTAATCATATTGAAGCCAAGCTTAGTGCGGACGCCTGATCGACATAACGCACCGTACAACAGAACCCCCGATCTCAAACCGGCCACCCGACCTTGCCTCCGAGTAACTGGATTACAGGAGGACGCCACCACTCCCGGCGACGAAAGCGTCTCATTTAAGTAATCATAAACTTACTTTCTGTATGTGTTGAGACTTACATTGTGATTTCATTTCTCTGCTAATCAGTACATCGTAACTAAACTTATCCGATATGCCCGAATTTATTTTAAGATGAAAGAGAGCAAAATAGAAAACGGTGAAAGAACAAATGGAAATGTATGAAAATCATCTTTTCATTTGGTCACGTAGTCATCAACCTAATTCAGTCGAGTGTAATGGAGAGTGCTTTCAGTAGTCGATTGATTATATGTGGATAGTCACACTATGTGAGATCGTAACTCGGGACATTCAGGAATTATATTCGTCTAGTTAATTATATCTATCAAATTCATGCATTGAAATGTACACGATTTAGTACATTACTCAAAGGATTCTCGCTTATTTATTTGTAATTCAGCTAAAGAGAAAATTTGTTCAAAAATATTCCCTTTGAAAATAGCTTCATGGATAAGAGTTCTGTTTACAAACAAAGGTGCTTAGTGAGATTGAAATCTTACTGAGAAAGCCATGTTTACTGAACGAATACAAGTCTAAGAAATATTTATTTCATTTCTTGTGCTAACCTTCTCAATGGCACCCGTTACTGTATTATATATACACAGCGGGAAATCAGAACCAATAAAGAAATAATTTCTGTCGTGATTTGAACTCGTCTCAGGAGCTCGATATTTCTAAACCATTCATATATAGTCTATTTTATTTCTAATACTAATAATTGATATCCCATTGTACGTATGCTACAAATAGTAATAGAAAAAACTTCATGTTGTGCTAAGTTTTGTGAGCTTTCGGCAGTCCAAGCTGATGTTGAACGAAAAGAAGACAGTTTTTGTTTACTTTATTATTGTTCGTTTTCTGCTTTCGGAATCAGTAATTTGTCGTCGACTTCAATTGCATAAATCTCACCAATTCAGATAACAATCTACTTTATGATGATGGCGCTTATTATTTTTCATATTGAAAATATAGTAATAATATAATTATAATTATTAATAAAAGTATTAATGAGATTAATTATTAGTATTATTATTATTATTATTATTATTATTATTATTATTATTATTATTATTTTTATTATTATAATTATTATTATTATTATCATTATTATTATTAATGTTTGTATTACCAGTGTCAGCATTAGTAAAAATTTGTGTCATATTTTATGTTTGGACATTAGAAAGATAAATCAGATGTTATATTTGAAGAGTTATGGTAATAAGGATGAAGACGAAGAAGAGTATCGAAACATAGAAAGTCATAGTATTGCGTACATAATATTAAGCCATATGAATGGGTTGTTTAGTATAATATTTTATATTGTGTAGAGATGTGTTTGTTAAGAGAATGAAATATAGTATGGATTTATTTGTTTTTCTGTTGCAATGAATGTGCTTGAAATTGCAAGATGTATAAAGTTGCGATGTAAAATCCAGTGAAAAGCTTACGTAAATTATTGGTAGGAAAATTGAAATCTTTTACACGCGTTTTTGTATTAACTAGACATGTGCTGTGTTTTGTGATAGGTAAAGATTAAATCGTCTGATAGATTTGAATATTTTGAAGGAAGTGAAAATATGTTAGCAGTAGGCAAAAAAAAGTAAACCGAAAAAAAAAAAAAAAAATTAGAGGGCGGGGTTCGGTTATATTGAACGGAGAGTTGTACGTGCACTATTCACGGGCGCGATCCCACTACTGCTTGACACGGGGACTTTTGTCTGCTGCGTTTCCGCCCTCGACCGGACCGGCCCTCGTTAGTCAACCTGATCAGCTGAAGCTCCCTCCTGCTAATCATATTGAAGCCAAGCTTAGTGCGGACGCCTGATCGACATAACGCACCGTACAACAGAACCCCCGATCTCAAACCGGCCACCCGACCTTGCCTCCGAGTAACTGGATCACAGGAGGACGCCACCACTCCCGGCGACGAAAGCGTCTCATTTAAGTAATCATAAACTTACTTTCTGTATGTGTTGAGACTTACATTGTGATTTCATTTCTCTGCTAATCAGTACATCGTAACTAAACTTATCCGATATGCCCGAATTTATTTTAAGATGAAAGAGAGCAAAATAGAAAACGGTGAAAGAACAAATGGAAATGTATGAAAATCATCTTTTCATTTGGTCACGTGGTCATCAACCTAATTCAGTCGAGTGTAATGGAGAGTGCTTTCAGTAGTCGATTGATTATATGTGGATAGTCACACTATGTGAGATCGTAACTCGGGACATTCAGGAATTATATTCGTCTAGTTAATTATATCTATCAAATTCATGCATTGAAATGTACACGATTTAGTACATTACTCAAAGGATTCTCGCTTATTTATTTGTAATTCAGCTAAAGAGAAAATTTGTTCAAAAATATTCCCTTTGAAAATAGCTTCATGGATAAGAGTTCTGTTTACAAACAAAGGTGCTTAGTGAGATTGAAATCTTACTGAGAAAGCCATGTTTACTGAACGAATACAAGTCTAAGAAATATTTATTTCATTTCTTGTGCTAACCTTCTCAATGGCACCCGTTACTGTATTATATATACACAGCGGGAAATCAGAACCAATAAAGAAATAATTTCTGTCGTGATTTGAACTCGTCTCAGGAGCTCGATATTTCTAAACCATTCATTCGCTACGGAATGAGATGTGTAAAGTAGTAGCACGCACGCGTTGGTATATAGTCTATATTATTTGTAATAATTGATATACTATTGTACGTATGCTACAAATAGTAATAGAAAAAACTTCATGTTGTGCTAAGTTTTGTGAGCTTTCGGCAGTCCAAGCTGATGTTGAACGAAAAGAAGACAGTTTTTGTTTACTTTATTATTGTTTGTTTTCTGCTTTCGGAATCAGTAATTTGTCGTCGACTTCAATTGCATAAATCTCACCAATTCAGATAACAATCAACTTTATGATGATGGCGCTTATTATTTTTCATATTGAAAATATAGTAATAATATAATTATAATTATTAATAAAAGTACTAATGAGATTAATTATTAGCATTATTATTATTATTATTATTATTTTTATTATTATAATTATTATTATTATTATCATTATTATTATTAATGTTTGTATTACCAGTGTCAGCATTAGTAAAAATTTGTGTCATATTTTATGTTTGGACATTAGAAAGATAAATCAGATGTTATATTTGAAGAGTTATGGTAATAAGGATGAAGACGAAGAAGAGTAGCGAAACATAGAAAGTCATAGTATTGCGTACATAATATTAAGCCATATGAATGGGTTGTTTAGTATAATATTTTATATTGTGTAGAGATGTGTTTGTTAAGAGATTGAAATATAGTATGGATTTATTTGTTTTTCTGTTGCAATGAATGTGCTTGAAATTGCAAGATGTATAAAGTTGCGATGTAAAATCCAGTGAAAAGCTTACGTAAATTATTGGTAGGAAAATTGAAATCTTTTACACGCGTTTTTGTATTAACTAGACATGTGCTGTGTTTTGTGATAGGTAAAGATTAAATCATCTGATAGATTTGAATATTTTGAAGGAAGTGAAAATATGTTAGCAGTAGGCAAAAAAAAGTAAACCGAAAAAAAAAAAAAAAAATTAGAGGGCGGGGTTCGGTTATATTGAACGGAGAGTTGTACGTGCACTATTCACGAGCGCGATCCCACTACTGCTTGACACGGGGACTTTTGTCTGCTGCGTTTCCGCCCTCGACCGGACCGGCCCTCGTTAGTCAACCTGATCAGCTGAAGCTCCCTCCTGCTAATCATATTGAAGCCAAGCTTAGTGCGGACGCCTGATCGACATAACGCACCGTACAACAGAACCCCCGATCTCAAACCGGCCACCCGACCTTGCCTCCGAGTAACTGGATTACAGGAGGACGCCACCACTCCCGGCGACGAAAGCGTCTCATTTAAGTAATCATAAACTTACTTTCTGTATGTGTTGAGACTTACATTGTGATTTCATTTCTCTGCTAATCAGTACATCGTAACTAAACTTATCCGATATGCCCGAATTTATTTTAAGATGAAAGAGAGCAAAATAGAAAACGGTGAAAGAACAAATGGAAATGTATGAAAATCATCTTTTCATTTGGTCACGTGGTCATCAACCTAATTCAGTCGAGTGTAATGGAGAGTGCTTTCAGTAGTCGATTGATTATATGTGGATAGTCACACTATGTGAGATCGTAACTCGGGACATTCAGGAATTATATTCGTCTAGTTAATTATATCTATCAAATTCATGCATTGAAATGTACACGATTTAGTACATTACTCAAAGGATTCTCGCTTATTTATTTGTAATTCAGCTAAAGAGAAAATTTGTTCAAAAATATTCCCTTTGAAAATAGCTTCATGGATAAGAGTTCTGTTTACAAACAAAGGTGCTTAGTGAGATTGAAATCTTACTGAGAAAGCCATGTTTACTGAACGAATACAAGTCTAAGAAATATTTATTTCATTTCTTGTGCTAACCTTCTCAATGGCACCCGTTACTGTATTATATATACACAGCGGGAAATCAGAACCAATAAAGAAATAATTTCTGTCGTGATTTGAACTCGTCTCAGGAGCTCGATATTTCTAAACCATTCATTCGCTACGGAATGAGATGTGTAAAGTAGTAGCACGCACGCGTTGGTATATAGTCTATTTTATTTGTAATAATTGATATCCTATTGTACGTATGCTACAAATAGTAATAGAAAAAACTTCATGTTGTGCTAAGTTTTGTGAGCTTTCGGCAGTCCAAGCTGATGTTGAACGAAAAGAAGACAGTTTTTGTTTACTTTATTATTGTTCGTTTTCTGCTTTCGGAATCAGTAATTTGTCGTCGACTTCAATTGCATAAATCTCACCAATTCAGATAACAATCAACTTTATGATGATGGCGCTTATTATTTTTCATATCGAAAATGTAGTAATAATATAATTATAATTATTAATAAAAGTACTAATGAGATTAATTATTAGTATTATTATTATTATTATTTTTATTATTATAATAATTATTATTATTATCATTATTATTATTAATGTTTGTATTACCAGTGTCAGCAGTAGTAAAAATTTGTGTCATATTTTATGTTTGGACATTAGAAAGATAAATCAGATGTTATATTTGAAGAGTTATGGTAATAAGGATGAAGACGAAGAAGAGTAGCGAAACATAGAAAGTCATAGTATTGCGTACATAATATTAAGCCATATGAATGGGTTGTTTAGTATAATATTTTATATTGTGTAGAGATGTGTTTGTTAAGAGATTGAAATATAGTATGGATTTATTTGTTTTTCTGTTGCAATGAATGTGCTTGAAATTGCAAGATGTATAAAGTTGCGATGTAAAATCCAGTGAAAAGCTTACGTAAATTATTGGTAGGAAAATTGAAATCTTTTACACGCGTTTTTGTATTAACTAGACATGTGCTGTGTTTTGTGATAGGTAAAGATTAAATCGTCTGATAGATTTGAATATTTTGAAGGAAGTGAAAATATGTTAGCAGTAGGCAAAAAAAAGTAAACCGAAAAAAAAAAAAAAAAATTAGAGGGCGGGGTTCGGTTATATTGAACGGAGAGTTGTACGTGCACTATTCATGGGCGCGATCCCACTACTGCTTGACACGGGGACTTTTGTCTGCTGCGTTTCCGCCCTCGACCGGACCGGCCCTCGTTAGTCAACCTGATCAGCTGAAGCTCCCTCCTGCTAATCATATTGAAGCCAAGCTTAGTGCGGACGCCTGATCGACATAACGCACCGTACAACAGAACCCCCGATCTCAAACCGGCCACCCGACCTTGCCTCCGAGTAACTGGATTACAGGAGGACGCCACCACTCCCGGCGACGAAAGCGTCTCATTTAAGTAATCATAAACTTACTTTCTGTATGTGTTGAGACTTACATTGTGATTTCATTTCTCTGCTAATCAGTACATCGTAACTAAACTTATCCGATATGCCCGAATTTATTTTAAGATGAAAGAGAGCAAAATAGAAAACGGTGAAAGAACAAATGGAAATGTATGAAAATCATCTTTTCATTTGGTCACGTGGTCATCAACCTAATTCAGTCGAGTGTAATGGAGAGTGCTTTCAGTAGTCGATTGATTATATGTGGATAGTCACACTATGTGAGATCGTAACTCGGGACATTCAGGAATTATATTCGTCTAGTTAATTATATCTATCAAATTCATGCATTGAAATGTACACGATTTAGTACATTATTCAAAGGATTCTCGCTTATTTATTTGTAATTCAGCTAAAGAGAAAATTTGTTCAAAAATATTCCCTTTGAAAATAGCTTCATGGATAAGAGTTCTGTTTACAAACAAAGGTGCTTAGTGAGATTGAAATCTTACTGAGAAAGCCATGTTTACTGAACGAATACAAGTCTAAGAAATATTTATTTCATTTCTTGTGCTAACCTTCTCAATGGCACCCGTTACTGTATTATATATACACAGCGGGAAATCAGAACCAATAAAGAAATAATTTCTGTCGTGATTTGAACTCGTCTCAGGAGCTCGATATTTCTAAACCATTCATATATAGTCTATTTTATTTCTAATACTAATAATTGATATCCCATTGTACGTATGCTACAAATAGTAATAGAAAAAACTTCATGTTGTGCTAAGTTTTGTGAGCTTTCGGCAGTCCAAGCTGATGTTGAACGAAAAGAAGACAGTTTTTGTTTACTTTATTATTGTTCGTTTTCTGCTTTCGGAATCAGTAATTTGTCGTCGACTTCAATTGCATAAATCTCACCAATTCAGATAACAATCTACTTTATGATGATGGCGCTTATTATTTTTCATATTGAAAATATAGTAATAATATAATTATAATTATTAATAAAAGTATTAATGAGATTAATTATTAGTATTATTATTATTATTATTATTATTATTATTATTTTTATTATTATAATTATTATTATTATTATCATTATTATTATTAATGTTTGTATTACCAGTGTCAGCAGTAGTAAAAATTTGTGTCATATTTTATGTTTGGACATTAGAAAGATAAATCAGATGTTATATTTGAAGAGTTATGGTAATAAGGATGAAGACGAAGAAGAGTAGCGAAACATAGAAAGTCATAGTATTGCGTACATAATATTAAGCCATATGAATGGGTTGTTTAGTATAATATTTATATTGTGTAGAGATGTGTTTGTTAAGAGATTGAAATATAGTATGGATTTATTTGTTTTTCTGTTGCAATGAATGTGCTTGAAATTGCAAGATGTATAAAGTTGCGATGTAAAATCCAGTGAAAAGCTTACGTAAATTATTGGTAGGAAAATTGAAATCTTTTACACGCGTTTTTGTATTAACTAGACATGTGCTGTGTTTTGTGATAGGTAAAGATTAAATCGTCTGATAGATTTGAATATTTTGAAGGAAGTGAAAATATGTTAGCAGTAGGCAAAAAAAAGTAAACCGAAAAAAAAAAAAAAAAATTAGAGGGCGGGGTTCGGTTATATTGAACGGAGAGTTGTACGTGCACTATTCACGGGCGCGATCCCACTACTGCTTGACACGGGGACTTTTGTCTGCTGCGTTTCCGCCCTCGACCGGACCGGCCCTCGTTAGTCAACCTGATCAGCTGAAGCTCCCTCCTGCTAATCATATTGAAGCCAAGCTTAGTGCGGACGCCTGATCGACATAACGCACCGTACAACAGAACCCCCGATCTCAAACCGGCCACCCGACCTTGCCTCCGAGTAACTGGATCACAGGAGGACGCCACCACTCCCGGCGACGAAAGCGTCTCATTTAAGTAATCATAAACTTACTTTCTGTATGTGTTGAGACTTACATTGTGATTTCATTTCTCTGCTAATCAGTACATCGTAACTAAACTTATCCGATATGCCCGAATTTATTTTAAGATGAAAGAGAGCAAAATAGAAAACGGTGAAAGAACAAATGGAAATGTATGAAAATCATCTTTTCATTTGGTCACGTGGTCATCAACCTAATTCAGTCGAGTGTAATGGAGAGTGCTTTCAGTAGTCGATTGATTATATGTGGATAGTCACACTATGTGAGATCGTAACTCGGGACATTCAGGAATTATATTCGTCTAGTTAATTATATCTATCAAATTCATGCATTGAAATGTACACGATTTAGTACATTACTCAAAGGATTCTCGCTTATTTATTTGTAATTCAGCTAAAGAGAAAATTTGTTCAAAAATATTCCCTTTGAAAATAGCTTCATGGATAAGAGTTCTGTTTACAAACAAAGGTGCTTAGTGAGATTGAAATCTTACTGAGAAAGCCATGTTTACTGAACGAATACAAGTCTAAGAAATATTTATTTCATTTCTTGTGCTAACCTTCTCAATGGCACCCGTTACTGTATTATATATACACAGCGGGAAATCAGAACCAATAAAGAAATAATTTCTGTCGTGATTTGAACTCGTCTCAGGAGCTCGATATTTCTAAACCATTCATTCGCTACGGAATGAGATGTGTAAAGTAGTAGCACGCACGCGTTGGTATATAGTCTATATTATTTGTAATAATTGATATACTATTGTACGTATGCTACAAATAGTAATAGAAAAAACTTCATGTTGTGCTAAGTTTTGTGAGCTTTCGGCAGTCCAAGCTGATGTTGAACGAAAAGAAGACAGTTTTTGTTTACTTTATTATTGTTCGTTTTCTGCTTTCGGAATCAGTAATTTGTCGTCGACTTCAATTGCATAAATCTCACCAATTCAGATAACAATCAACTTTATGATGATGGCGCTTATTATTTTTCATATCGAAAATATAGTAATAATATAATTATAATTATTAATAAAAGTACTAATGAGATTAATTATTAGTATTATTATTATTATTATTATTATTTTTATTATTATAATAATTATTATTATTATCATTATTATTATTAATGTTTGTATTACCAGTGTCAGCATTAGTAAAAATTTGTGTCATATTTTATGTTTGGACATTAGAAAGATAAATCAGATGTTATATTTGAAGAGTTATGGTAATAAGGATGAAGACGAAGAAGAGTAGCGAAACATAGAAAGTCATAGTATTGCGTACATAATATTAAGCCATATGAATGGGTTGTTTAGTATAATATTTTATATTGTGTAGAGATGTGTTTGTTAAGAGAATGAAATATAGTATGGATTTATTTGTTTTTCTGTTGCAATGAATGTGCTTGAAATTGCAAGATGTATAAAGTTGCGATGTAAAATCCAGTGAAAAGCTTACGTAAATTATTGGTAGGAAAATTGAAATCTTTTACACGCGTTTTTGTATTAACTAGACATGTGCTGTGTTTTGTGATAGGTAAAGATTAAATCATCTGATAGATTTGAATATTTTGAAGGAAGTGAACATATGTTAGCAGCAGGCAAAAAAAAGTAAACCGAAAAAAAAAAAAAAAAAAATTAGAGGGCGGGGTTCGGTTATATTGAACGGAGAGTTGTACGTGCACTATTCACGGGCGCGATCCCACTACTGCTTGACACGGGGACTTTTGTCTGCTGCATTTCCGCCCCCGACCGGACCGGCTCTCGTTAGTCAACCTGATCAGCTGAAGCTCCCTCCTGCTAATCATATTGAAGCCAAGCTTAGTGCGGACGCCTGATCGACATAACGCACCGTACAACAGAACCCCCGATCTCAAACCGGCCACCTGACCATGCCTCCGAGTAACTGGATTACAGGAGGACGCCACCACTCCCGGCGACGAAAGCGTCTCATTTAAGTAATTATAAACTTACTTTCTGTATGTGTTGAGACTTACATTGTGATTTCATTTCTCTGCTAATCAGTACATCGTAACTAAACTTATCCGATATGCCCGAATTTATTTTAAGATGAAAGAGAGCAAAATAGAAAACGGTGAAAGAACAAATGGAAATGTATGAAAATCATCTTTTCATTTGGTCACGTGGTCATCAACCTAATTCAGTCGAGTGTAATGGAGAGTGCTTTCAGTAGTCGATTGATTATATGTGGATAGTCACACTATGTGAGATCGTAACTCGGGACATTCAGGAATTATATTCGTCTAGTTAATTATATCTATCAAATTCATGCATTGAAATGTACACGATTTAGTACATTACTCAAAGGATTCTCGCTTATTTATTTGTAATTCAGCTAAAGAGAAAATTTGTTCAAAAATATTCCCTTTGAAAATAGCTTCATGGATAAGAGTTCTGTTTACAAACAAAGGTGCTTAGTGAGATTGAAATCTTACTGAGAAAGCCATGTTTACTGAACGAATACAAGTCTAAGAAATATTTATTTCATTTCTTGTGCTAACCATCTCAATGGCACCCGTTACTGTGTTATATATACACAGCGGGAAATCAGAACCAATAAAGAAATAATTTCTGTCGTGATTTGAACTCGTCTCAGGAGCTCGATATTTCTAAACCATTCATATATAGTCTATTTTATTTGTAATACTAATAATTGATATCCTATTGTACGTATGCTACAAATAGTAATAGAAAAAACTTCATGTTGTGCTAAGTTTTGTGAGCTTTCGGCAGTCCAAGCTGATGTTGAACGAAAAGAAGACAGTTTTTGTTTACTTTATTATTGTTCGTTTTCTGCTTTCGGAATCAGTAATTTGTCGTCGACTTCAATTGCATAAATCTCACCAATTCAGATAACAATCTACTTTATGATGATGGCGCTTATTATTTTTCATATTGAAAATATAGTAATAATATAATTATAATTATTAATAAAAGTATTAATGAGATTAATTATTAGTATTATTATTAGTATTATTATTATTATTATTATTATTTTTATTATTATAATAATTATTATTATTATCATTATTATTATTAATGTTTGTATTACCAGTGTCAGCATTAGTAAAAATTTGTGTCATATTTTATGTTTGGACATTAGAAAGATAAATCAGATGTTATATTTGAAGAGTTATGGTAATAAGGATGAAGACGAAGAAGAGTAGCGAAACATAGAAAGTCATAGTATTGCGTACATAATATTAAGCCATATGAATGGGTTGTTTAGTATAATATTTTATATTGTGTAGAGATGTGTTTGTTAAGAGATTGAAATATAGTATGGATTTATTTGTTTTTCTGTTGCAATGAATGTGCTTGAAATTGCAAGATGTATAAAGTTGCGATGTAAAATCCAGTGAAAAGATTACGTAAATTATTGGTAGGAAAATTGAAATGTTTTACACGCGTTTTTGTATTAACTAGACATGTGCTGTGTTTTGTGATAGGTAAAGATTAAATCGTCTGATAGATTTGAATATTTTGAAGGAAGTGAAAATATGTTAGCAGTAGGCAAAAAAAAGTAAACCGAAAAAAAAAAAAAAAATTAGAGGGCGGGGTTCGGTTATATTGAACGGAGAGTTGTACGTGCACTATTCACGGGCGCGATCCCACTACTGCTTGACACGGGGACTTTTGTCTGCTGCGTTTCCGCCCTCGACCGGACCGGCCCTCGTTAGTCAACCTGATCAGCTGAAGCTCTCTCCTGCTAATCATATTGAAGCCAAGCTTAGTGCGGACGCCTGATCGACATAACGCACCGTACAACAGAACCCCCGATCTCAAACCGGCCACCCGACCTTGCCTCCGAGTAACTGGATTACAGGAGGACGCCACCACTCCCGGCGACGAAAGCGTCTCATTTAAGTAATCATAAACTTACTTTCTGTATGTGTTGAGACTTACATTGTGATTTCATTTCTCTGCTAATCAGTACATCGTAACTAAACTTATCCGATATGCCCGAATTTATTTTAAGATGAAAGAGAGCAAAATAGAAAACGGTGAAAGAACAAATGGAAATGTATGAAAATCATCTTTTCATTTGGTCACGTGGTCATCAACCTAATTCAGTCGAGTGTAATGGAGAGTGCTTTCAGTAGTCGATTGATTATATGTGGATAGTCACACTATGTGAGATCGTAACTCGGGACATTCAGGAATTATATTCGTCTAGTTAATTATATCAAATTCATGCATTGAAATGTACACGATTTAGTACATTACTCAAAGGATTCTCGCTTATTTATTTGTAATTCAGCTAAAGAGAAAATTTGTTCAAAAATATTCCCTTTGAAAATAGCTTCATGGATAAGAGTTCTGTTTACAAACAAAGGTGCTTAGTGAGATTGAAATCTTACTGAGAAAGCCATGTTTACTGAACGAATACAAGTCTAAGAAATATTTATTTCATTTCTTGTGCTAACCTTCTCAATGGCACCCGTTACTGTATTATATATACACAGCGGGAAATCAGAACCAATAAAGAAATAATTTCTGTCGTGATTTGAACTCGTCTCGGGAGCTCGATATTTCTAAACCATTCATTCGCTACGGAATGATATGTGTAAAGTAGTAGCACGCACGCGTTGGTATATAGTCTATATTATTTGTAATAATTGATATACTATTGTACGTATGCTACAAATAGTAATAGAAAAAACTTCATGTTGTGCTAAGTTTTGTGAGCTTTCGGCAGTCCAAGCTGATGTTGAACGAAAAGAAGACAGTTTTTGTTTACTTTATTATTGTTCGTTTTCTGCTTTCGGAATCAGTAATTTGTCGTCGACTTCAATTGCATAAATCTCACCAATTCAGATAACAATCAACTTTATGATGATGGCGCTTATTATTTTTAATATCGAAAATGTAGTAATAATATAATTATAATTATTAATAAAAGTACTAATGAGATTAATTATTAGTATTATTATTATTATTATTTTTATTATTATAATAATTATTATTATTATCATTATTATTATTAATGTTTGTATTACCAGTGTCAGCATTAGTAAAAATTTGTGTCATATTTTATGTTTGGACATTAGAAAGATAAATCAGATGTTATATTTGAAGAGTTATGGTAATAAGGATGAAGACGAAGAAGAGTAGCGAAACATAGAAAGTCATAGTATTGCGTACATAATATTAAGCCATATGAATGGGTTGTTTAGTATAATATTTTATATTGTGTAGAGATGTGTTTGTTAAGAGATTGAAATATAGTATGGATTTATTTGTTTTTCTGTTGCAATGAATGTGCTTGAAATTGCAAGATGTATAAAGTTGCGATGTAAAATCCAGTGAAAAGATTACGTAAATTATTGGTAGGAAAATTGAAATGTTTTACACGCGTTTTTGTATTAACTAGACATGTGCTGTGTTTTGTGATAGGTAAAGATTAAATCGTCTGATAGATTTGAATATTTTGAAGGAAGTGAAAATATGTTAGCAGTAGGCAAAAAAAAGTAAACCGAAAAAAAAAAAAAAAATTAGAGGGCGGGGTTCGGTTATATTGAACGGAGAGTTGTACGTGCACTATTCACGGGCGCGATCCCACTACTGCTTGACACGGGGACTTTTGTCTGCTGCGTTTCCGCCCTCGACCGGACCGGCCCTCGTTAGTCAACCTGATCAGCTGAAGCTCTCTCCTGCTAATCATATTGAAGCCAAGCTTAGTGCGGACGCCTGATCGACATAACGCACCGTACAACAGAACCCCCGATCTCAAACCGGCCACCCGACCTTGCCTCCGAGTAACTGGATTACAGGAGGACGCCACCACTCCCGGCGACGAAAGCGTCTCATTTAAGTAATCATAAACTTACTTTCTGTATGTGTTGAGACTTACATTGTGATTTCATTTCTCTGCTAATCAGTACATCGTAACTAAACTTATCCGATATGCCCGAATTTATTTTAAGATGAAAGAGAGCAAAATAGAAAACGGTGAAAGAACAAATGGAAATGTATGAAAATCATCTTTTCATTTGGTCACGTGGTCATCAACCTAATTCAGTCGAGTGTAATGGAGAGTGCTTTCAGTAGTCGATTGATTATATGTGGATAGTCACACTATGTGAGATCGTAACTCGGGACATTCAGGAATTATATTCGTCTAGTTAATTATATCAAATTCATGCATTGAAATGTACACGATTTAGTACATTACTCAAAGGATTCTCGCTTATTTATTTGTAATTCAGCTAAAGAGAAAATTTGTTCAAAAATATTCCCTTTGAAAATAGCTTCATGGATAAGAGTTCTGTTTACAAACAAAGGTGCTTAGTGAGATTGAAATCTTACTGAGAAAGCCATGTTTACTGAACGAATACAAGTCTAAGAAATATTTATTTCATTTCTTGTGCTAACCTTCTCAATGGCACCCGTTACTGTATTATATATACACAGCGGGAAATCAGAACCAATAAAGAAATAATTTCTGTCGTGATTTGAACTCGTCTCGGGAGCTCGATATTTCTAAACCATTCATTCGCTACGGAATGATATGTGTAAAGTAGTAGCACGCACGCGTTGGTATATAGTCTATATTATTTGTAATAATTGATATACTATTGTACGTATGCTACAAATAGTAATAGAAAAAACTTCATGTTGTGCTAAGTTTTGTGAGCTTTCGGCAGTCCAAGCTGATGTTGAACGAAAAGAAGACAGTTTTTGTTTACTTTATTATTGTTCGTTTTCTGCTTTCGGAATCAGTAATTTGTCGTCGACTTCAATTGCATAAATCTCACCAATTCAGATAACAATCAACTTTATGATGATGGCGCTTATTATTTTTAATATCGAAAATGTAGTAATAATATAATTATAATTATTAATAAAAGTACTAATGAGATTAATTATTAGTATTATTATTATTATTATTTTTATTATTATAATAATTATTATTATTATCATTATTATTATTAATGTTTGTATTACCAGTGTCAGCATTAGTAAAAATTTGTGTCATATTTTATGTTTGGACATTAGAAAGATAAATCAGATGTTATATTTGAAGAGTTATGGTAATAAGGATGAAGACGAAGAAGAGTAGCGAAACATAGAAAGTCATAGTATTGCGTACATAATATTAAGCCATATGAATGGGTTGTTTAGTATAATATTTATATTGTGTAGAGATGTGTTTGTTAAGAGATTGAAATATAGTATGGATTTATTTGTTTTTCTGTTGCAATGAATGTGCTTGAAATTGCAAGATGTATAAAGTTGCGATGTAAAATCCAGTGAAAAGATTACGTAAATTATTGGTAGGAAAATTGAAATGTTTTACACGCGTTTTTGTATTAACTAGACATGTGCTGTGTTTTGTGATAGGTAAAGATTAAATCGTCTGATAGATTTGAATATTTTGAAGGAAGTGAAAATATGTTAGCAGTAGGCAAAAAAAAGTAAACCGAAAAAAAAAAAAAAAATTAGAGGGCGGGGTTCGGTTATATTGAACGGAGAGTTGTACGTGCACTATTCACGGGCGCGATCCCACTACTGCTTGACACGGGGACTTTTGTCTGCTGCGTTTCCGCCCTCGACCGGACCGGCCCTCGTTAGTCAACCTGATCAGCTGAAGCTCCCTCCTGCTAATCATATTGAAGCCAAACTTAGTGCGGACGCCTGATCGACATAACGCACCGTACAACAGAACCCCCGATCTCAAACCGGCCACCCGACCTTGCCTCCGAGTAACTGGATTACAGGAGGACGCCACCACTCCCGGCGACGAAAGCGTCTCATTTAAGTAATCATAAACTTACTTTCTGTATGTGTTGAGACTTACATTGTGATTTCATTTCTCTGCTAATCAGTACATCGTAACTAAACTTATCCGATATGCCCGAATTTATTTTAAGATGAAAGAGAGCAAAATAGAAAACGGTGAAAGAACAAATGGAAATGTATGAAAATCATCTTTTCATTTGGTCACGTGGTCATCAACCTAATTCAGTCGAGTGTAATGGAGAGTGCTTTCAGTAGTCGATTGATTATATGTGGATAGTCACACTATGTGATATCGCAACTCGGGACATTCAGGAATTATATTCGTCTAGTTAATTATATCAAATTCATGCATTGAAATGTACACGATTTAGTACATTACTCAAAGGATTCTCGCTTATTTATTTGTAATTCAGCTAAAGAGAAAATTTGTTCAAAAATATTCCCTTTGAAAATAGCTTCATGGATAAGAGTTCTGTTTACAAACAAAGGTGCTTAGTGAGATTGAAATCTTACTGAGAAAGCCATGTTTACTGAACGAATACAAGTCTAAGAAATATTTATTTCATTTCTTGTGCTAACCTTCTCAATGGCACCCGTTACTGTATTATATATACACAGCGGGAAATCAGAACCAATAAAGAAATAATTTCTGTCGTGATTTGAACACGTCTCGGGAGCTCGATATTTCTAAACCATTCATTCGCTACGGAATGAGATGTGTAAAGTAGTAGCACGCACGCGTTGGTATATAGTCTATTTTATTTGTAATAATTGATATCCTATTGTACGTATGCTACAAATAGTAATAGAAAAAACTTGATGTTGTGCTAAGTTTTGTGAGCTTTCGGCAGTCCAAGCTGATGTTGAACGAAAAGAAGACAGTTTTTGTTTACTTTATTATTGTTCGTTTTCTGCTTTCGGAATCAGTAATTTGTCGTCGACTTCAATTGCATAAATCTCACCAATTCAGATAACAATCAACTTTATGATGATGGCGCTTATTATTTTTAATATCGAAAATGTAGTAATAATATAATTATAATTATTAATAAAAGTACTAATGAGATTAATTATTAGTATTATTATTATTATTATTTTTATTATTATAATAATTATTATTATTATCATTATTATTATTAATGTTTGTATTACCAGTGTCAGCATTAGTAAAAATTTGTGTCATATTTTATGTTTGGACATTAGAAAGATAAATCAGATGTTATATTTGAAGAGTTATGGTAATAAGGATGAAGACGAAGAAGAGTAGCGAAACATAGAAAGTCATAGTATTGCGTACATAATATTAAGCCATATGAATGGGTTGTTTAGTATAATATTTATATTGTGTAGAGATGTGTTTGTTAAGAGATTGAAATATAGTATGGATTTATTTGTTTTTCTGTTGCAATGAATGTGCTTGAAATTGCAAGATGTATAAAGTTGCGATGTAAAATCCAGTGAAAAGATTACGTAAATTATTGGTAGGAAAACTGAAATGTTTTACACGCGTTTTTGTATTAACTAGACATGTGCTGTGTTTTGTGATAGGTAAAGATTAAATCGTCTGATAGATTTGAATATTTTGAAGGAAGTGAAAATATGTTAGCAGTAGGCAAAAAAAAGTAAACCGAAAAAAAAAAAGAAAATTAGAGGGCGGGGTTCGGTTATATTGAACGGAGAGTTGTACGTGCACTATTCACGGGCGCGATCCCACTACTGCTTGACACGGGGACTTTTGTCTGCTGCGTTTCCGCCCTCGACCGGACCGGCCCTCGTTAGTCAACCTGATCAGCTGAAGATCCCTCCTGCTAATCATATTGAAGCCAAGCTTAGTGCGGACGCCTGATCGACATAACGCACCGTACAACAGAACCCCCGATCTCAAACCGGCCACCCGACCTTGCCTCCGAGTAACTGGATTACAGGAGGACGCCACCACTCCCGGCGACGAAAGTGTCTCATTTAAGTAATCATAAACTTACTTTCTGTATGTGTTGAGACTTACATTGTGATTTCATTTCTCTGCTAATCAGTACATCGTAACTAAACTTATCCGATATGCCCGAATTTATTTTAAGATGAAAGAGAGCAAAATAGAAAACGGTGAAAGAACAAATGGAAATGTATGAAAATCATCTTTTCATTTGGTCACGTGGTCATCAACCTAATTCAGTCGAGTGTAATGGAGAGTGCTTTCAGTAGTCGATTGATTATATGTGGATAGTCACACTATGTGAGATCGCAACTCGGGACATTCAGGAATTATATTCGTCTAGTTAATTATATCTATCAAATTCATGCATTGAAATGTACACGATTTAGTACATTACTCAAAGGATTCTCGCTTATTTATTTGTAATTCAGCTAAAGAGAAAATTTGTTCAAAAATATTCCCTTTGAAAATAGCTTCATGGATAAGAGTTCTGTTTACAAACAAAGGTGCTTAGTGAGATTGAAATCTTACTGAGAAAGCCATGTTTACTGAACGAATACAAGTCTAAGAAATATTTATTTCATTTCTTGTGCTAACCTTCTCAATGGCACCCGTTACTGTATTATATATACACAGCGGGATATCAGAACCAATAAAGAAATAATTTCTGTCGTGATTTGAACTCGTCTCAGGAGCTCGATATTTCTAAACCATTCATTCGCTACGGAATGATATGTGTAAAGTAGTAGCACGCACGCGTTGGTATATAGTCTATATTATTTGTAATAATTGATATACTATTGTACGTATGCTACAAATAGTAATAGAAAAAACTACATGTTGTGCTAAGTTTTGTGAGCTTTCGGCAGTCCAAGCTGATGTTGAACGAAAAGAAGACAGTTTTTGTTTACTTTATTATTGTTCGTTTTCTGCTTTCGGAATCAGTAATTTGTCGTCGACTTCAATTGCATAAATCTCACCAATTCAGATAACAATCAACTTTATGATGATGGCGCTTATTATTTTTCATATTGAAAATATAGTAATAATATAATTATAATTATTAATAAAAGTACTAATGAGATTAATTATTAGTATTATTATTATTATTATTATTATTTTTATTATTATAATAATTATTATTATTATCATTATTATTATTAATGTTTGTATTACCAGTGTCAGCATTAGTAAAAATTTGTGTCATATTTTATGTTTGGACATTAGAAAGATAAATCAGATGTTATATTTGAAGAGTTATGGTAATAAGGATGAAGACGAAGAAGAGTAGCGAAACATAGAAAGTCATAGTATTGCGTACATAATATTAAGCCATATGAATGGGTTGTTTAGTATAATATTTATATTGTGTAGAGATGTGTTTGTTAAGAGATTGAAATATAGTATGGATTTATTTGTTTTTCTGTTGCAATGAATGTGCTTGAAATTGCAAGATGTATAAAGTTGCGATGTAAAATCCAGTGAAAAGATTACGTAAATTATTGGTAGGAAAATTGAAATGTTTTACACGCGTTTTTGTATTAACTAGACATGTGCTGTGTTTTGTGATAGGTAAAGATTAAATCGTCTGATAGATTTGAATATTTTGAAGGAAGTGAAAATATGTTAGCAGTAGGCAAAAAAAAGTAAACCGAAAAAAAAAAAAAAAATTAGAGGGCGGGGTTCGGTTATATTGAACGGAGAGTTGTACGTGCACTATTCACGGGCGCGATCCCACTACTGCTTGACACGGGGACTTTTGTCTGCTGCGTTTCCGCCCTCGACCGGACCGGCCCTCGTTAGTCAACCTGATCAGCTGAAGCTCCCTCCTGCTAATCATATTGAAGCCAAGCTTAGTGCGGACGCCTGATCGACATAACGCACCGTACAACAGAACCCCCGATCTCAAACCGGCCACCCGACCTTGCCTCCGAGTAACTGGATTACAGGAGGACGCCACCACTCCCGGCGACGAAAGCGTCTCATTTAAGTAATCATAAACTTACTTTCTGTATGTGTTGAGACTTACATTGTGATTTCATTTCTCTGCTAATCAGTACATCGTAACTAAACTTATCCGATATGCCCGAATTTATTTTAAGATGAAAGAGAGCAAAATAGAAAACGGTGAAAGAACAAATGGAAATGTATGAAAATCATCTTTTCATTTGGTCACGTGGTCATCAACCTAATTCAGTCGAGTGTAATGGAGAGTGCTTTCAGTAGTCGATTGATTATATGTGGATAGTCACACTATGTGATATCGCAACTCGGGACATTCAGGAATTATATTCGTCTAGTTAATTATATCTATCAAATTCATGCATTGAAATGTACACGATTTAGTACATTACTCAAAGGATTCTCGCTTATTTATTTGTAATTCAGCTAAAGAGAAAATTTGTTCAAAAATATTCCCTTTGAAAATAGCTTCATGGATAAGAGTTCTGTTTACAAACAAAGGTGCTTAGTGAGATTGAAATCTTACTGAGAAAGCCATGTTTACTGAACGAATACAAGTCTAAGAAATATTTATTTCATTTCTTGTGCTAACCTTCTCAATGGCACCCGTTACTGTATTATATATACACAGCGGGAAATCAGAACCAATAAAGAAATAATTTCTGTCGTGATTTGAACTCGTCTCAGGAGCTCGATATTTCTAAACCATTCATTCGCTACGGAATGAGATGTGTAAAGTAGTAGCACGCACGCGTTGGTATATAGTCTATTTTATTTGTAATAATTGATATCCTATTGTACGTATGCTACAAATAGTAATAGAAAAAACTTCATGTTGTGCTAAGTTTTGTGAGGTTTCGGCAGTCCAAGCTGATGTTGAACGAAAAGAAGACAGTTTTTGTTTACTTTATTATTGTTCGTTTTCTGCTTTCGGAATCAGTAATTTGTCGTCGACTTCAATTGCATAAATCTCACCAATTCAGATAACAATCAACTTTATGATGATGGCGCTTATTATTTTTAATATCGAAAATGTAGTAATAATATAATTATAATTATTAATAAAAGTACTAATGAGATTAATTATTAGTATTATTATTATTATTATTTTTATTATTATAATAATTATTATTATTATCATTATTATTATTAATGTTTGTATTACCAGTGTCAGCATTAGTAAAAATTTGTGTCATATTTTATGTTTGGACATTAGAAAGATAAATCAGATGTTATATTTGAAGAGTTATGGTAATAAGGATGAAGACGAAGAAGAGTAGCGAAACATAGAAAGTCATAGTATTGCGTACATAATATTAAGCCATATGAATGGGTTGTTTAGTATAATATTTTATATTGTGTAGAGATGTGTTTGTTAAGAGAATGAAATATAGTATGGATTTATTTGTTTTTCTGTTGCAATGAATGTGCTTGAAATTGCAAGATGTATAAAGTTGCGATGTAAAATCCAGTGAAAAGCTTACGTAAATTATTGGTAGGAAAATTGAAATCTTTTACACGCGTTTTTGTATTAACTAGACATGTGCTGTGTTTTGTGATAGGTAAAGATTAAATCGTCTGATAGATTTGAATATTTTGAAGGAAGTGAAAATATGTTAGCAGTAGGCAAAAAAAAGTAAACCGAAAAAAAAAAAAAAAAAAATTAGAGGGCGGGGTTCGGTTATATTGAACGGAGAGTTGTACGTGCACTATTCACGGGCGCGATCCCACTACTGCTTGACACGGGGACTTTTGTCTGCTGCGTTTCCGCCCTCGACCGGACCGGCCCTCGTTAGTCAACCTGATCAGCTGAAGCTCCCTCCTGCTAATCATATTGAAGCCAAGCTTAGTGCGGACGCCTGATCGACATAACGCACCGTACAACAGAACCCCCGATCTCAAACCGGCCACCCGACCTTGCCTCCGAGTAACTGGATCACAGGAGGACGCCACCACTCCCGGCGACGAAAGCGTCTCATTTAAGTAATCATAAACTTTCTTTCTGTATGTGTTGAGACTTACATTGTGATTTCATTTCTCTGCTAATCAGTACATCGTAACTAAACTTATCCGATATGCCCGAATTTATTGTAAGATGAAAGAGAGCAAAATAGAAAACGGTGAAAGAACAAATGGAAATGTATGAAAATCATCTTTTCATTTGGTCACGTGGTCATCAACCTAATTCAGTCGAGTGTAATGGAGAGTGCTTTCAGTAGTCGATTGATTATATGTGGATAGTCACACTATGTGAGATCGTAACTCGGGACATTCAGGAATTATATTCGTCTAGTTAATTATATCTATCAAATTCATGCATTGAAATGTACACGATTTAGTACATTACTCAAAGGATTCTCGCTTATTTATTTGTAATTCAGCTAAAGAGAAAATTTGTTCAAAAATATTCCCTTTGAAAATAGCTTCATGGATAAGAGTTCTGTTTACAAACAAAGGTGCTTAGTGAGATTGAAATCTTACTGAGAAAGCCATGTTTACTGAACGAATACAAGTCTAAGAAATATTTATTTCATTTCTTGTGCTAACCTTCTCAATGGCACCCGTTACTGTATTATATATACACAGCGGGAAATCAGAACCAATAAAGAAATAATTTCTGTCGTGATTTGAACTCGTCTCAGGAGCTCGATATTTCTAAACCATTCATTCGCTACGGAATGAGATGTGTAAAGTAGTAGCACGCACGCGTTGGTATATAGTCTATTTTATTTGTAATAATTGATATCCTATTGTACGTATGCTACAAATAGTAATAGAAAAAACTTCATGTTGTGCTAAGTTTTGTGAGGTTTCGGCAGTCCAAGCTGATGTTGAACGAAAAGAAGACAGTTTTTGTTTACTTTATTATTGTTCGTTTTCTGCTTTCGGAATCAGTAATTTGTCGTCGACTTCAATTGCATAAATCTCACCAATTCAGATAACAATCAACTTTATGATGATGGCGCTTATTATTTTTCATATCGAAAATGTAGTAATAATATAATTATAATTATTAATAAAAGTACTAATGAGATTAATTATTAGTATTATTATTATTATTATTTTTATTATTATAATAATTATTATTATTATCATTATTATTATTAATGTTTGTATTACCAGTGTCAGCATTAGTAAAAATTTGTGTCATATTTTATGTTTGGACATTAGAAAGATAAATCAGATGTTATATTTGAAGAGTTATGGTAATAAGGATGAAGACGAAGAAGAGTAGCGAAACATAGAAAGTCATAGTATTGCGTACATAATATTAAGCCATATGAATGGGTTGTTTAGTATAATATTTTATATTGTGTAGAGATGTGTTTGTTAAGAGATTGAAATATAGTATGGATTTATTTGTTTTTCTGTTGCAATGAATGTGCTTGAAATTGCAAGATGTATAAAGTTGCGATGTAAAATCCAGTGAAAAGATTACGTAAATTATTGGTAGGAAAATTGAAATGTTTTACACGCGTTTTTGTATTAACTAGACATGTGCTGTGTTTTGTGATAGGTAAAGATTAAATCGTCTGATAGATTTGAATATTTTGAAGGAAGTGAAAATATGTTAGCAGTAGGCAAAAAAAAGTAAACCGAAAAAAAAAAAAAAAATTAGAGGGCGGGGTTCGGTTATATTGAACGGAGAGTTGTACGTGCACTATTCACGGGCGCGATCCCACTACTGCTTGACACGGGGACTTTTGTCTGCTGCGTTTCCGCCCTCGACCGGACCGGCCCTCGTTAGTCAACCTGATCAGCTGAAGCTCTCTCCTGCTAATCATATTGAAGCCAAGCTTAGTGCGGACGCCTGATCGACATAACGCACCGTACAACAGAACCCCCGATCTCAAACCGGCCACCCGACCTTGCCTCCGAGTAACTGGATTACAGGAGGACGCCACCACTCCCGGCGACGAAAGCGTCTCATTTAAGTAATCATAAACTTACTTTCTGTATGTGTTGAGACTTACATTGTGATTTCATTTCTCTGCTAATCAGTACATCGTAACTAAACTTATCCGATATGCCCGAATTTATTTTAAGATGAAAGAGAGCAAAATAGAAAACGGTGAAAGAACAAATGGAAATGTATGAAAATCATCTTTTCATTTGGTCACGTGGTCATCAACCTAATTCAGTCGAGTGTAATGGAGAGTGCTTTCAGTAGTCGATTGATTATATGTGGATAGTCACACTATGTGAGATCGTAACTCGGGACATTCAGGAATTATATTCGTCTAGTTAATTATATCAAATTCATGCATTGAAATGTACACGATTTAGTACATTACTCAAAGGATTCTCGCTTATTTATTTGTAATTCAGCTAAAGAGAAAATTTGTTCAAAAATATTCCCTTTGAAAATAGCTTCATGGATAAGAGTTCTGTTTACAAACAAAGGTGCTTAGTGAGATTGAAATCTTACTGAGAAAGCCATGTTTACTGAACGAATACAAGTCTAAGAAATATTTATTTCATTTCTTGTGCTAACCTTCTCAATGGCACCCGTTACTGTATTATATATACACAGCGGGAAATCAGAACCAATAAAGAAATAATTTCTGTCGTGATTTGAACTCGTCTCGGGAGCTCGATATTTCTAAACCATTCATTCGCTACGGAATGATATGTGTAAAGTAGTAGCACGCACGCGTTGGTATATAGTCTATATTATTTGTAATAATTGATATACTATTGTACGTATGCTACAAATAGTAATAGAAAAAACTTCATGTTGTGCTAAGTTTTGTGAGCTTTCGGCAGTCCAAGCTGATGTTGAACGAAAAGAAGACAGTTTTTGTTTACTTTATTATTGTTCGTTTTCTGCTTTCGGAATCAGTAATTTGTCGTCGACTTCAATTGCATAAATCTCACCAATTCAGATAACAATCAACTTTATGATGATGGCGCTTATTATTTTTAATATCGAAAATGTAGTAATAATATAATTATAATTATTAATAAAAGTACTAATGAGATTAATTATTAGTATTATTATTATTATTATTTTTATTATTATAATAATTATTATTATTATCATTATTATTATTAATGTTTGTATTACCAGTGTCAGCATTAGTAAAAATTTGTGTCATATTTTATGTTTGGACATTAGAAAGATAAATCAGATGTTATATTTGAAGAGTTATGGTAATAAGGATGAAGACGAAGAAGAGTAGCGAAACATAGAAAGTCATAGTATTGCGTACATAATATTAAGCCATATGAATGGGTTGTTTAGTATAATATTTATATTGTGTAGAGATGTGTTTGTTAAGAGATTGAAATATAGTATGGATTTATTTGTTTTTCTGTTGCAATGAATGTGCTTGAAATTGCAAGATGTATAAAGTTGCGATGTAAAATCCAGTGAAAAGATTACGTAAATTATTGGTAGGAAAATTGAAATGTTTTACACGCGTTTTTGTATTAACTAGACATGTGCTGTGTTTTGTGATAGGTAAAGATTAAATCGTCTGATAGATTTGAATATTTTGAAGGAAGTGAAAATATGTTAGCAGTAGGCAAAAAAAAGTAAACCGAAAAAAAAAAAAAAAATTAGAGGGCGGGGTTCGGTTATATTGAACGGAGAGTTGTACGTGCACTATTCACGGGCGCGATCCCACTACTGCTTGACACGGGGACTTTTGTCTGCTGCGTTTCCGCCCTCGACCGGACCGGCCCTCGTTAGTCAACCTGATCAGCTGAAGCTCCCTCCTGCTAATCATATTGAAGCCAAACTTAGTGCGGACGCCTGATCGACATAACGCACCGTACAACAGAACCCCCGATCTCAAACCGGCCACCCGACCTTGCCTCCGAGTAACTGGATTACAGGAGGACGCCACCACTCCCGGCGACGAAAGCGTCTCATTTAAGTAATCATAAACTTACTTTCTGTATGTGTTGAGACTTACATTGTGATTTCATTTCTCTGCTAATCAGTACATCGTAACTAAACTTATCCGATATGCCCGAATTTATTTTAAGATGAAAGAGAGCAAAATAGAAAACGGTGAAAGAACAAATGGAAATGTATGAAAATCATCTTTTCATTTGGTCACGTGGTCATCAACCTAATTCAGTCGAGTGTAATGGAGAGTGCTTTCAGTAGTCGATTGATTATATGTGGATAGTCACACTATGTGATATCGCAACTCGGGACATTCAGGAATTATATTCGTCTAGTTAATTATATCAAATTCATGCATTGAAATGTACACGATTTAGTACATTACTCAAAGGATTCTCGCTTATTTATTTGTAATTCAGCTAAAGAGAAAATTTGTTCAAAAATATTCCCTTTGAAAATAGCTTCATGGATAAGAGTTCTGTTTACAAACAAAGGTGCTTAGTGAGATTGAAATCTTACTGAGAAAGCCATGTTTACTGAACGAATACAAGTCTAAGAAATATTTATTTCATTTCTTGTGCTAACCTTCTCAATGGCACCCGTTACTGTATTATATATACACAGCGGGAAATCAGAACCAATAAAGAAATAATTTCTGTCGTGATTTGAACACGTCTCGGGAGCTCGATATTTCTAAACCATTCATTCGCTACGGAATGAGATGTGTAAAGTAGTAGCACGCACGCGTTGGTATATAGTCTATTTTATTTGTAATAATTGATATCCTATTGTACGTATGCTACAAATAGTAATAGAAAAAACTTGATGTTGTGCTAAGTTTTGTGAGCTTTCGGCAGTCCAAGCTGATGTTGAACGAAAAGAAGACAGTTTTTGTTTACTTTATTATTGTTCGTTTTCTGCTTTCGGAATCAGTAATTTGTCGTCGACTTCAATTGCATAAATCTCACCAATTCAGATAACAATCAACTTTATGATGATGGCGCTTATTATTTTTAATATCGAAAATGTAGTAATAATATAATTATAATTATTAATAAAAGTACTAATGAGATTAATTATTAGTATTATTATTATTATTATTTTTATTATTATAATAATTATTATTATTATCATTATTATTATTAATGTTTGTATTACCAGTGTCAGCATTAGTAAAAATTTGTGTCATATTTTATGTTTGGACATTAGAAAGATAAATCAGATGTTATATTTGAAGAGTTATGGTAATAAGGATGAAGACGAAGAAGAGTAGCGAAACATAGAAAGTCATAGTATTGCGTACATAATATTAAGCCATATGAATGGGTTGTTTAGTATAATATTTATATTGTGTAGAGATGTGTTTGTTAAGAGATTGAAATATAGTATGGATTTATTTGTTTTTCTGTTGCAATGAATGTGCTTGAAATTGCAAGATGTATAAAGTTGCGATGTAAAATCCAGTGAAAAGATTACGTAAATTATTGGTAGGAAAATTGAAATGTTTTACACGCGTTTTTGTATTAACTAGACATGTGCTGTGTTTTGTGATAGGTAAAGATTAAATCGTCTGATAGATTTGAATATTTTGAAGGAAGTGAAAATATGTTAGCAGTAGGCAAAAAAAAGTAAACCGAAAAAAAAAAAGAAAATTAGAGGGCGGGGTTCGGTTATATTGAACGGAGAGTTGTACGTGCACTATTCACGGGCGCGATCCCACTACTGCTTGACACGGGGACTTTTGTCTGCTGCGTTTCCGCCCTCGACCGGACCGGCCCTCGTTAGTCAACCTGATCAGCTGAAGATCCCTCCTGCTAATCATATTGAAGCCAAGCTTAGTGCGGACGCCTGATCGACATAACGCACCGTACAACAGAACCCCCGATCTCAAACCGGCCACCCGACCTTGCCTCCGAGTAACTGGATTACAGGAGGACGCCACCACTCCCGGCGACGAAAGTGTCTCATTTAAGTAATCATAAACTTACTTTCTGTATGTGTTGAGACTTACATTGTGATTTCATTTCTCTGCTAATCAGTACATCGTAACTAAACTTATCCGATATGCCCGAATTTATTTTAAGATGAAAGAGAGCAAAATAGAAAACGGTGAAAGAACAAATGGAAATGTATGAAAATCATCTTTTCATTTGGTCACGTGGTCATCAACCTAATTCAGTCGAGTGTAATGGAGAGTGCTTTCAGTAGTCGATTGATTATATGTGGATAGTCACACTATGTGAGATCGCAACTCGGGACATTCAGGAATTATATTCGTCTAGTTAATTATATCTATCAAATTCATGCATTGAAATGTACACGATTTAGTACATTACTCAAAGGATTCTCGCTTATTTATTTGTAATTCAGCTAAAGAGAAAATTTGTTCAAAAATATTCCCTTTGAAAATAGCTTCATGGATAAGAGTTCTGTTTACAAACAAAGGTGCTTAGTGAGATTGAAATCTTACTGAGAAAGCCATGTTTACTGAACGAATACAAGTCTAAGAAATATTTATTTCATTTCTTGTGCTAACCTTCTCAATGGCACCCGTTACTGTATTATATATACACAGCGGGATATCAGAACCAATAAAGAAATAATTTCTGTCGTGATTTGAACTCGTCTCAGGAGCTCGATATTTCTAAACCATTCATTCGCTACGGAATGATATGTGTAAAGTAGTAGCACGCACGCGTTGGTATATAGTCTATATTATTTGTAATAATTGATATACTATTGTACGTATGCTACAAATAGTAATAGAAAAAACTACATGTTGTGCTAAGTTTTGTGAGCTTTCGGCAGTCCAAGCTGATGTTGAACGAAAAGAAGACAGTTTTTGTTTACTTTATTATTGTTCGTTTTCTGCTTTCGGAATCAGTAATTTGTCGTCGACTTCAATTGCATAAATCTCACCAATTCAGATAACAATCAACTTTATGATGATGGCGCTTATTATTTTTCATATTGAAAATATAGTAATAATATAATTATAATTATTAATAAAAGTACTAATGAGATTAATTATTAGTATTATTATTATTATTATTTTCATTATTATAATAATTATTATTATTATCATTATTATTATTAATGTTTGTATTACCAGTGTCAGCAGTAGTAAAAATTTGTGTCATATTTTATGTTTGGACATTAGAAAGATAAATCAGATGTTATATTTGAAGAGTTATGGTAATAAGGATGAAGACGAAGAAGAGTAGCGAAACATAGAAAGTCATAGTATTGCGTACATAATATTAAGCCATATGAATGGGTTGTTTAGTATAATATTTTATATTGTGTAGAGATGTGTTTGTTAAGAGATTGAAATATAGTATGGATTTATTTGTTTTTCTGTTGCAATGAATGTGCTTGAAATTGCAAGATGTATAAAGTTGCGATGTAAAATCCAGTGAAAAGATTACGTAAATTATTGGTAGGAAAATTGAAATCTTTTACACGCGTTTTTGTATTAACTAGACATGTGCTGTGTTTTGTGATAGGTAAAGATTAAATCGTCTGATAGATTTGAATATTTTGAAGGAAGTGAAAATATGTTAGCAGTAGGCAAAAAAAAGTAAACCGAAAAAAAAAAAAAAAATTAGAGGGCGGGGTTCGGTTATATTGAACGGAGAGTTGTACGTGCACTATTCACGGGCGCGATCCCACTACTGCTTGACACGGGGACTTTTGTCTGCTGCGTTTCCGCCCTCGACCGGACCGGCCCTCGTTAGTCAACCTGATCAGCTGAAGCTCCCTCCTGCTAATCATATTGAAGCCAAGCTTAGTGCGGACGCCTGATCGACATAACGCACCGTACAACAGAACCCCCGATCTCAAACCGGCCACCCGACCTTGCCTCCGAGTAACTGGATTACAGGAGGACGCCACCACTCCCGGCGACGAAAGCGTCTCATTTAAGTAATCATAAACTTACTTTCTGTATGTGTTGAGACTTACATTGTGATTTCATTTCTCTGCTAATCAGTACATCGTAACTAAACTTATCCGATATGCCCGAATTTATTTTAAGATGAAAGAGAGCAAAATAGAAAACGGTGAAAGAACAAATGGAAATGTATGAAAATCATCTTTTCATTTGGTCACGTGGTCATCAACCTAATTCAGTCGAGTGTAATGGAGAGTGCTTTCAGTAGTCGATTGATTATATGTGGATAGTCACACTATGTGATATCGCAACTCGGGACATTCAGGAATTATATTCGTCTAGTTAATTATATCTATCAAATTCATGCATTGAAATGTACACGATTTAGTACATTACTCAAAGGATTCTCGCTTATTTATTTGTAATTCAGCTAAAGAGAAAATTTGTTCAAAAATATTCCCTTTGAAAATAGCTTCATGGATAAGAGTTCTGTTTACAAACAAAGGTGCTTAGTGAGATTGAAATCTTACTGAGAAAGCCATGTTTACTGAACGAATACAAGTCTAAGAAATATTTATTTCATTTCTTGTGCTAACCTTCTCAATGGCACCCGTTACTGTATTATATATACACAGCGGGAAATCAGAACCAATAAAGAAATAATTTCTGTCGTGATTTGAACACGTCTCAGGAGCTCGATATTTCTAAACCATTCATTCGCTACGGAATGAGATGTGTAAAGTAGTAGCACGCACGCGTTGGTATATAGTCTATTTTATTTGTAATAATTGATATCCCATTGTACGTATGCTACAAATAGTAATAGAAAAAACTTCATGTTGTGCTAAGTTTTGTGAGCTTTCGGCAGTCCAAGCTGATGTTGAACGAAAAGAAGACAGTTTTTGTTTACTTTATTATTGTTCGTTTTCTGCTTTCGGAATCAGTAATTTGTCGTCGACTTCAATTGCATAAATCTCACCAATTCAGATAACAATCTACTTTATGATGATGGCGCTTATTATTTTTCATATTGAAAATATAGTAATAATATAATTATAATTATTAATAAAAGTATTAATGAGATTAATTATTAGTATTATTATTAGTATTATTATTATTATTATTATTATTTTTATTATTATAATAATTATTATTATTATCATTATTATTATTAATGTTTGTATTACCAGTGTCAGCATTAGTAAAAATTTGTGTCATATTTTATGTTTGGACATTAGAAAGATAAATCAGATGTTATATTTGAAGAGTTATGGTAATAAGGATGAAGACGAAGAAGAGTAGCGAAACATAGAAAGTCATAGTATTGCGTACATAATATTAAGCCATATGAATGGGTTGTTTAGTATAATATTTTATATTGTGTAGAGATGTGTTTGTTAAGAGATTGAAATATAGTATGGATTTATTTGTTTTTCTGTTGCAATGAATGTGCTTGAAATTGCAAGATGTATAAAGTTGCGATGTAAAATCCAGTGAAAAGATTACGTAAATTATTGGTAGGAAAATTGAAATGTTTTACACGCGTTTTTGTATTAACTAGACATGTGCTGTGTTTTGTGATAGGTAAAGATTAAATCGTCTGATAGATTTGAATATTTTGAAGGAAGTGAAAATATGTTAGCAGTAGGCAAAAAAAAGTAAACCGAAAAAAAAAAAAAAAATTAGAGGGCGGGGTTCGGTTATATTGAACGGAGAGTTGTACGTGCACTATTCACGGGCGCGATCCCACTACTGCTTGACACGGGGACTTTTGTCTGCTGCGTTTCCGCCCTCGACCGGACCGGCCCTCGTTAGTCAACCTGATCAGCTGAAGCTCTCTCCTGCTAATCATATTGAAGCCAAGCTTAGTGCGGACGCCTGATCGACATAACGCACCGTACAACAGAACCCCCGATCTCAAACCGGCCACCCGACCTTGCCTCCGAGTAACTGGATTACAGGAGGACGCCACCACTCCCGGCGACGAAAGCGTCTCATTTAAGTAATCATAAACTTACTTTCTGTATGTGTTGAGACTTACATTGTGATTTCATTTCTCTGCTAATCAGTACATCGTAACTAAACTTATCCGATATGCCCGAATTTATTTTAAGATGAAAGAGAGCAAAATAGAAAACGGTGAAAGAACAAATGGAAATGTATGAAAATCATCTTTTCATTTGGTCACGTGGTCATCAACCTAATTCAGTCGAGTGTAATGGAGAGTGCTTTCAGTAGTCGATTGATTATATGTGGATAGTCACACTATGTGAGATCGTAACTCGGGACATTCAGGAATTATATTCGTCTAGTTAATTATATCAAATTCATGCATTGAAATGTACACGATTTAGTACATTACTCAAAGGATTCTCGCTTATTTATTTGTAATTCAGCTAAAGAGAAAATTTGTTCAAAAATATTCCCTTTGAAAATAGCTTCATGGATAAGAGTTCTGTTTACAAACAAAGGTGCTTAGTGAGATTGAAATCTTACTGAGAAAGCCATGTTTACTGAACGAATACAAGTCTAAGAAATATTTATTTCATTTCTTGTGCTAACCTTCTCAATGGCACCCGTTACTGTATTATATATACACAGCGGGAAATCAGAACCAATAAAGAAATAATTTCTGTCGTGATTTGAACTCGTCTCGGGAGCTCGATATTTCTAAACCATTCATTCGCTACGGAATGATATGTGTAAAGTAGTAGCACGCACGCGTTGGTATATAGTCTATATTATTTGTAATAATTGATATACTATTGTACGTATGCTACAAATAGTAATAGAAAAAACTTCATGTTGTGCTAAGTTTTGTGAGCTTTCGGCAGTCCAAGCTGATGTTGAACGAAAAGAAGACAGTTTTTGTTTACTTTATTATTGTTCGTTTTCTGCTTTCGGAATCAGTAATTTGTCGTCGACTTCAATTGCATAAATCTCACCAATTCAGATAACAATCAACTTTATGATGATGGCGCTTATTATTTTTAATATCGAAAATGTAGTAATAATATAATTATAATTATTAATAAAAGTACTAATGAGATTAATTATTAGTATTATTATTATTATTATTTTTATTATTATAATAATTATTATTATTATCATTATTATTATTAATGTTTGTATTACCAGTGTCAGCATTAGTAAAAATTTGTGTCATATTTTATGTTTGGACATTAGAAAGATAAATCAGATGTTATATTTGAAGAGTTATGGTAATAAGGATGAAGACGAAGAAGAGTAGCGAAACATAGAAAGTCATAGTATTGCGTACATAATATTAAGCCATATGAATGGGTTGTTTAGTATAATATTTATATTGTGTAGAGATGTGTTTGTTAAGAGATTGAAATATAGTATGGATTTATTTGTTTTTCTGTTGCAATGAATGTGCTTGAAATTGCAAGATGTATAAAGTTGCGATGTAAAATCCAGTGAAAAGATTACGTAAATTATTGGTAGGAAAATTGAAATGTTTTACACGCGTTTTTGTATTAACTAGACATGTGCTGTGTTTTGTGATAGGTAAAGATTAAATCGTCTGATAGATTTGAATATTTTGAAGGAAGTGAAAATATGTTAGCAGTAGGCAAAAAAAAGTAAACCGAAAAAAAAAAAAAAAATTAGAGGGCGGGGTTCGGTTATATTGAACGGAGAGTTGTACGTGCACTATTCACGGGCGCGATCCCACTACTGCTTGACACGGGGACTTTTGTCTGCTGCGTTTCCGCCCTCGACCGGACCGGCCCTCGTTAGTCAACCTGATCAGCTGAAGATCCCTCCTGCTAATCATATTGAAGCCAAGCTTAGTGCGGACGCCTGATCGACATAACGCACCGTACAACAGAACCCCCGATCTCAAACCGGCCACCCGACCTTGCCTCCGAGTAACTGGATTACAGGAGGACGCCACCACTCCCGGCGACGAAAGCGTCTCATTTAAGTAATCATAAACTTACTTTCTGTATGTGTTGAGACTTACATTGTGATTTCATTTCTCTGCTAATCAGTACATCGTAACTAAACTTATCCGATATGCCCGAATTTATTTTAAGATGAAAGAGAGCAAAATAGAAAACGGTGAAAGAACAAATGGAAATGTATGAAAATCATCTTTTCATTTGGTCACGTGGTCATCAACCTAATTCAGTCGAGTGTAATGGAGAGTGCTTTCAGTAGTCGATTGATTATATGTGGATAGTCACACTATGTGATATCGCAACTCGGGACATTCAGGAATTATATTCGTCTAGTTAATTATATCTATCAAATTCATGCATTGAAATGTACACGATTTAGTACATTACTCAAAGGATTCTCACTTATTTATTTGTAATTCAGCTAAAGAGAAAATTTGTTCAAAAATATTCCCTTTGAAAATAGCTTCATGGATAAGAGTTCTGTTTACAAACAAAGGTGCTTAGTGAGATTGAAATCTTACTGAGAAAGCCATGTTTACTGAACGAATACAAGTCTAAGAAATATTTATTTCATTTCTTGTGCTAACCTTCTCAATGGCACCCGTTACTGTATTATATATACACAGCGGGAAATCAGAACCAATAAAGAAATAATTTCTGTCGTGATTTGAACACGTCTCAGGAGCTCGATATTTCTAAACCATTCATTCGCTACGGAATGAGATGTGTAAAGTAGTAGCACGCACGCGTTGGTATATAGTCTATTTTATTTGTAATAATTGATATCCTATTGTACGTATGCTACAAATAGTAATAGAAAAAACTTGATGTTGTGCTAAGTTTTGTGAGCTTTCGGAAGTCCAAGCTGATGTTGAACGAAAAGAAGACAGTTTTTGTTTACTTTATTATTGTTCGTTTTCTGCTTTCGGAATCAGTAATTTGTCGTCGACTTCAATTGCATAAATCTCACCAATTCAGATAACAATCAACTTTATGATGATGGCGCTTATTATTTTTAATATCGAAAATGTAGTAATAATATAATTATAATTATTAATAAAAGTACTAATGAGATTAATTATTAGTATTATTATTATTATTATTTTTATTATTATAATAATTATTATTATTATCATTATTATTATTAATGTTTGTATTACCAGTGTCAGCATTAGTAAAAATTTGTGTCATATTTTATGTTTGGACATTAGAAAGATAAATCAGATGTTATATTTGAAGAGTTATGGTAATAAGGATGAAGACGAAGAAGAGTAGCGAAACATAGAAAGTCATAGTATTGCGTACATAATATTAAGCCATATGAATGGGTTGTTTAGTATAATATTTTATATTGTGTAGAGATGTGTTTGTTAAGAGATTGAAATATAGTATGGATTTATTTGTTTTTCTGTTGCAATGAATGTGCTTGAAATTGCAAGATGTATAAAGTTGCGATGTAAAATCCAGTGAAAAGATTACGTAAATTATTGGTAGGAAAATTGAAATGTTTTACACGCGTTTTTGTATTAACTAGACATGTGCTGTGTTTTGTGATAGGTAAAGATTAAATCGTCTGATAGATTTGAATATTTTGAAGGAAGTGAAAATATGTTAGCAGTAGGCAAAAAAAAGTAAACCGAAAAAAAAAAAAAAAAATTAGAGGGCGGGGTTCGGTTATATTGAACGGAGAGTTGTACGTGCACTATTCACGGGCGCGATCCCACTACTGCTTGACACGGGGACTTTTGTCTGCTGCGTTTCCGCCCTCGACCGGACCGGCCCTCGTTAGTCAACCTGATCAGCTGAAGCTCCCTCCTGCTAATCATATTGAAGCCAAGCTTAGTGCGGACGCCTGATCGACATAACGCACCGTACAACAGAACCCCCGATCTCAAACCGGCCACCCGACCTTGCCTCCGAGTAACTGGATTACAGGAGGACGCCACCACTCCCGGCGACGAAAGCGTCTCATTTAAGTAATCATAAACTTACTTTCTGTATGTGTTGAGACTTACATTGTGATTTCATTTCTCTGCTAATCAGTACATCGTAACTAAACTTATCCGATATGCCCGAATTTATTTTAAGATGAAAGAGAGCAAAATAGAAAACGGTGAAAGAACAAATGGAAATGTATGAAAATCATCTTTTCATTTGGTCACGTGGTCATCAACCTAATTCAGTCGAGTGTAATGGAGAGTGCTTTCAGTAGTCGATTGATTATATGTGGATAGTCACACTATGTGAGATCGTAACTCGGGACATTCAGGAATTATATTCGTCTAGTTAATTATATCTATCAAATTCATGCATTGAAATGTACACGATTTAGTACATTACTCAAAGGATTCTCGCTTATTTATTTGTAATTCAGCTAAAGAGAAAATTTGTTCAAAAATATTCCCTTTGAAAATAGCTTCATGGATAAGAGTTCTGTTTACAAACAAAGGTGCTTAGTGAGATTGAAATCTTACTGAGAAAGCCATGTTTACTGAACGAATACAAGTCTAAGAAATATTTATTTCATTTCTTGTGCTAACCTTCTCAATGGCACCCGTTACTGTATTATATATACACAGCGGGAAATCAGAACCAATAAAGAAATAATTTCTGTCGTGATTTGAACTCGTCTCAGGAGCTCGATATTTCTAAACCATTCATATATAGTCTATTTTATTTCTAATACTAATAATTGATATCCCATTGTACGTATGCTACAAATAGTAATAGAAAAAACTTCATGTTGTGCTAAGTTTTGTGAGCTTTCGGCAGTCCAAGCTGATGTTGAACGAAAAGAAGACAGTTTTTGTTTACTTTATTATTGTTCGTTTTCTGCTTTCGGAATCAGTAATTTGTCGTCGACTTCAATTGCATAAATCTCACCAATTCAGATAACAATCTACTTTATGATGATGGCGCTTATTATTTTTCATATTGAAAATATAGTAATAATATAATTATAATTATTAATAAAAGTATTAATGAGATTAATTATTAGTATTATTATTATTATTATTATTATTATTATTATTATTATTATTATTATTTTTATTATTATAATAATTATTATTATTATCATTATTATTATTAATGTTTGTATTACCAGTGTCAGCAGTAGTAAAAATTTGTGTCATATTTTATGTTTGGACATTAGAAAGATAAATCAGATGTTATATTTGAAGAGTTATGGTAATAAGGATGAAGACGAAGAAGAGTAGCGAAACATAGAAAGTCATAGTATTGCGTACATAATATTAAGCCATATGAATGGGTTGTTTAGTATAATATTTTATATTGTGTAGAGATGTGTTTGTTAAGAGATTGAAATATAGTATGGATTTATTTGTTTTTCTGTTGCAATGAATGTGCTTGAAATTGCAAGATGTATAAAGTTGCGATGTAAAATCCAGTGAAAAGCTTACGTAAATTATTGGTAGGAAAATTGAAATCTTTTACACGCGTTTTTGTATTAACTAGACATGTGCTGTGTTTTGTGATAGGTAAAGATTAAATCGTCTGATAGATTTGAATATTTTGAAGGAAGTGAAAATATGTTAGCAGTAGGCAAAAAAAAGTAAACCGAAAAAAAAAAAAAAAATTTAGAGGGCGGGGTTCGGTTATATTGAACGGAGAGTTGTACGTGCACTATTCACGGGCGCGATCCCACTACTGCTTGACACGGGGACTTTTGTCTGCTGCGTTTCCGCCCTCGACCGGACCGGCCCTCGTTAGTCAACCTGATCAGCTGAAGCTCCCTCCTGCTAATCATATTGAAGCCAAGCTTAGTGCGGACGCCTGATCGACATAACGCACCGTACAACAGAACCCCCGATCTCAAACCGGCCACCCGACCTTGCCTCCGAGTAACTGGATCACAGGAGGACGCCACCACTCCCGGCGACGAAAGCGTCTCATTTAAGTAATCATAAACTTACTTTCTGTATGTGTTGAGACTTACATTGTGATTTCATTTCTCTGCTAATCAGTACATCGTAACTAAACTTATCCGATATGCCCGAATTTATTTTAAGATGAAAGAGAGCAAAATAGAAAACGGTGAAAGAACAAATGGAAATGTATGAAAATCATCTTTTCATTTGGTCACGTGGTCATCAACCTAATTCAGTCGAGTGTAATGGAGAGTGCTTTCAGTAGTCGATTGATTATATGTGGATAGTCACACTATGTGAGATCGTAACTCGGGACATTCAGGAATTATATTCGTCTAGTTAATTATATCTATCAAATTCATGCATTGAAATGTACACGATTTAGTACATTACTCAAAGGATTCTCGCTTATTTATTTGTAATTCAGCTAAAGAGAAAATTTGTTCAAAAATATTCCCTTTGAAAATAGCTTCATGGATAAGAGTTCTGTTTACAAACAAAGGTGCTTAGTGAGATTGAAATCTTACTGAGAAAGCCATGTTTACTGAACGAATACAAGTCTAAGAAATATTTATTTCATTTCTTGTGCTAACCTTCTCAATGGCACCCGTTACTGTATTATATATACACAGCGGGAAATCAGAACCAATAAAGAAATAATTTCTGTCGTGATTTGAACTCGTCTCAGGAGCTCGATATTTCTAAACCATTCATTCGCTACGGAATGAGATGTGTAAAGTAGTAGCACGCACGCGTTGGTATATAGTCTATATTATTTGTAATAATTGATATACTATTGTACGTATGCTACAAATAGTAATAGAAAAAACTTCATGTTGTGCTAAGTTTTGTGAGCTTTCGGCAGTCCAAGCTGATGTTGAACGAAAAGAAGACAGTTTTTGTTTACTTTATTATTGTTTGTTTTCTGCTTTCGGAATCAGTAATTTGTCGTCGACTTCAATTGCATAAATCTCACCAATTCAGATAACAATCAACTTTATGATGATGGCGCTTATTATTTTTCATATTGAAAATATAGTAATAATATAATTATAATTATTAATAAAAGTACTAATGAGATTAATTATTAGCATTATTATTATTATTATTATTATTTTTATTATTATAATTATTATTATTATTATCATTATTATTATTAATGTTTGTATTACCAGTGTCAGCATTAGTAAAAATTTGTGTCATATTTTATGTTTGGACATTAGAAAGATAAATCAGATGTTATATTTGAAGAGTTATGGTAATAAGGATGAAGACGAAGAAGAGTAGCGAAACATAGAAAGTCATAGTATTGCGTACATAATATTAAGCCATATGAATGGGTTGTTTAGTATAATAATTTATATTGTGTAGAGATGTGTTTGTTAAGAGAATGAAATATAGTATGGATTTATTTGTTTTTCTGTTGCAATGAATGTGCTTGAAATTGCAAGATGTATAAAGTTGCGATGTAAAATCCAGTGAAAAGCTTACGTAAATTATTGGTAGGAAAATTGAAATCTTTTACACGCGTTTTTGTATTAACTAGACATGTGCTGTGTTTTGTGATAGGTAAAGATTAAATCGTCTGATAGATTTGAATATTTTGAAGGAAGTGAAAATATGTTAGCAGTAGGCAAAAAAAAGTAAACCGAAAAAAAAAAAAAAAAATTAGAGGGCGGGGTTCGGTTATATTGAACGGAGAGTTGTACGTGCACTATTCACGAGCGCGATCCCACTACTGCTTGACACGGGGACTTTTGTCTGCTGCGTTTCCGCCCTCGACCGGACCGGCCCTCGTTAGTCAACCTGATCAGCTGAAGCTCCCTCCTGCTAATCATATTGAAGCCAAGCTTAGTGCGGACGCCTGATCGACATAACGCACCGTACAACAGAACCCCCGATCTCAAACCGGCCACCCGACCTTGCCTCCGAGTAACTGGATTACAGGAGGACGCCACCACTCCCGGCGACGAAAGCGTCTCATTTAAGTAATCATAAACTTACTTTCTGTATGTGTTGAGACTTACATTGTGATTTCATTTCTCTGCTAATCAGTACATCGTAACTAAACTTATCCGATATGCCCGAATTTATTTTAAGATGAAAGAGAGCAAAATAGAAAACGGTGAAAGAACAAATGGAAATGTATGAAAATCATCTTTTCATTTGGTCACGTGGTCATCAACCTAATTCAGTCGAGTGTAATGGAGAGTGCTTTCAGTAGTCGATTGATTATATGTGGATAGTCACACTATGTGAGATCGTAACTCGGGACATTCAGGAATTATATTCGTCTAGTTAATTATATCTATCAAATTCATGCATTGAAATGTACACGATTTAGTACATTACTCAAAGGATTCTCGCTTATTTATTTGTAATTCAGCTAAAGAGAAAATTTGTTCAAAAATATTCCCTTTGAAAATAGCTTCATGGATAAGAGTTCTGTTTACAAACAAAGGTGCTTAGTGAGATTGAAATCTTACTGAGAAAGCCATGTTTACTGAACGAATACAAGTCTAAGAAATATTTATTTCATTTCTTGTGCTAACCTTCTCAATGGCACCCGTTACTGTATTATATATACACAGCGGGAAATCAGAACCAATAAAGAAATAATTTCTGTCGTGATTTGAACTCGTCTCAGGAGCTCGATATTTCTAAACCATTCATTCGCTACGGAATGAGATGTGTAAAGTAGTAGCACGCACGCGTTGGTATATAGTCTATTTTATTTGTAATAATTGATATCCTATTGTACGTATGCTACAAATAGTAATAGAAAAAACTACATGTTGTGCTAAGTTTTGTGAGCTTTCGGCAGTCCAAGCTGATGTTGAACGAAAAGAAGACAGTTTTTGTTTACTTTATTATTGTTCGTTTTCTGCTTTCGGAATCAGTAATTTGTCGTCGACTTCAATTGCATAAATCTCACCAATTCAGATAACAATCAACTTTATGATGATGGCGCTTATTATTTTTCATATTGAAAATATAGTAATAATATAATTATAATTATTAATAAAAGTACTAATGAGATTAATTATTAGTATTATTATTATTATTATTATTATTATTTTTATTATTATAATTATTATTATTATTATCATTATTATTATTAATGTTTGTATTACCAGTGTCAGCATTAGTAAAAATTTGTGTCATATTTTATGTTTGGACATTAGAAAGATAAATCAGATGTTATATTTGAAGAGTTATGGTAATAAGGATGAAGACGAAGAAGAGTAGCGAAACATAGAAAGTCATAGTATTGCGTACATAATATTAAGCCATATGAATGGGTTGTTTAGTATAATATTTATATTGTGTAGAGATGTGTTTGTTAAGAGAATGAAATATAGTATGGATTTATTTGTTTTTCTGTTGCAATGAATGTGCTTGAAATTGCAAGATGTATAAAGTTGCGATGTAAAATCCAGTGAAAAGCTTACGTAAATTATTGGTAGGAAAATTGAAATCTTTTACACGCGTTTTTGTATTAACTAGACATGTGCTGTGTTTTGTGATAGGTAAAGATTAAATCGTCTGATAGATTTGAATATTTTGAAGGAAGTGAAAATATGTTAGCAGTAGGCAAAAAAAAGTAAACCGAAAAAAAAAAAAAAAAATTAGAGGGCGGGGTTCGGTTATATTGAACGGAGAGTTGTACGTGCACTATTCATGGGCGCGATCCCACTACTGCTTGACACGGGGACTTTTGTCTGCTGCGTTTCCGCCCTCGACCGGACCGGCCCTCGTTAGTCAACCTGATCAGCTGAAGCTCCCTCCTGCTAATCATATTGAAGCCAAGCTTAGTGCGGACGCCTGATCGACATAACGCACCGTACAACAGAACCCCCGATCTCAAACCGGCCACCCGACCTTGCCTCCGAGTAACTGGATTACAGGAGGACGCCACCACTCCCGGCGACGAAAGCGTCTCATTTAAGTAATCATAAACTTACTTTCTGTATGTGTTGAGACTTACATTGTGATTTCATTTCTCTGCTAATCAGTACATCGTAACTAAACTTATCCGATATGCCCGAATTTATTTTAAGATGAAAGAGAGCAAAATAGAAAACGGTGAAAGAACAAATGGAAATGTATGAAAATCATCTTTTCATTTGGTCACGTGGTCATCAACCTAATTCAGTCGAGTGTAATGGAGAGTGCTTTCAGTAGTCGATTGATTATATGTGGATAGTCACACTATGTGAGATCGTAACTCGGGACATTCAGGAATTATATTCGTCTAGTTAATTATATCTATCAAATTCATGCATTGAAATGTACACGATTTAGTACATTATTCAAAGGATTCTCGCTTATTTATTTGTAATTCAGCTAAAGAGAAAATTTGTTCAAAAATATTCCCTTTGAAAATAGCTTCATGGATAAGAGTTCTGTTTACAAACAAAGGTGCTTAGTGAGATTGAAATCTTACTGAGAAAGCCATGTTTACTGAACGAATACAAGTCTAAGAAATATTTATTTCATTTCTTGTGCTAACCTTCTCAATGGCACCCGTTACTGTATTATATATACACAGCGGGAAATCAGAACCAATAAAGAAATAATTTCTGTCGTGATTTGAACTCGTCTCAGGAGCTCGATATTTCTAAACCATTCATATATAGTCTATTTTATTTCTAATACTAATAATTGATATCCCATTGTACGTATGCTACAAATAGTAATAGAAAAAACTTCATGTTGTGCTAAGTTTTGTGAGCTTTCGGCAGTCCAAGCTGATGTTGAACGAAAAGAAGACAGTTTTTGTTTACTTTATTATTGTTCGTTTTCTGCTTTCGGAATCAGTAATTTGTCGTCGACTTCAATTGCATAAATCTCACCAATTCAGATAACAATCTACTTTATGATGATGGCGCTTATTATTTTTCATATTGAAAATATAGTAATAATATAATTATAATTATTAATAAAAGTATTAATGAGATTAATTATTAGTATTATTATTATTATTATTATTATTATTATTATTTTTATTATTATAATTATTATTATTATTATCATTATTATTATTAATGTTTGTATTACCAGTGTCAGCATTAGTAAAAATTTGTGTCATATTTTATGTTTGGACATTAGAAAGATAAATCAGATGTTATATTTGAAGAGTTATGGTAATAAGGATGAAGACGAAGAAGAGTAGCGAAACATAGAAAGTCATAGTATTGCGTACATAATATTAAGCCATATGAATGGGTTGTTTAGTATAATATTTATATTGTGTAGAGATGTGTTTGTTAAGAGATTGAAATATAGTATGGATTTATTTGTTTTTCTGTTGCAATGAATGTGCTTGAAATTGCAAGATGTATAAAGTTGCGATGTAAAATCCAGTGAAAAGCTTACGTAAATTATTGGTAGGAAAATTGAAATCTTTTACACGCGTTTTTGTATTAACTAGACATGTGCTGTGTTTTGTGATAGGTAAAGATTAAATCGTCTGATAGATTTGAATATTTTGAAGGAAGTGAAAATATGTTAGCAGTAGGCAAAAAAAAGTAAACCGAAAAAAAAAAAAAAAAATTAGAGGGCGGGGTTCGGTTATATTGAACGGAGAGTTGTACGTGCACTATTCACGGGCGCGATCCCACTACTGCTTGACACGGGGACTTTTGTCTGCTGCGTTTCCGCCCTCGACCGGACCGGCCCTCGTTAGTCAACCTGATCAGCTGAAGCTCCCTCCTGCTAATCATATTGAAGCCAAGCTTAGTGCGGACGCCTGATCGACATAACGCACCGTACAACAGAACCCCCGATCTCAAACCGGCCACCCGACCTTGCCTCCGAGTAACTGGATCACAGGAGGACGCCACCACTCCCGGCGACGAAAGCGTCTCATTTAAGTAATCATAAACTTACTTTCTGTATGTGTTGAGACTTACATTGTGATTTCATTTCTCTGCTAATCAGTACATCGTAACTAAACTTATCCGATATGCCCGAATTTATTTTAAGATGAAAGAGAGCAAAATAGAAAACGGTGAAAGAACAAATGGAAATGTATGAAAATCATCTTTTCATTTGGTCACGTGGTCATCAACCTAATTCAGTCGAGTGTAATGGAGAGTGCTTTCAGTAGTCGATTGATTATATGTGGATAGTCACACTATGTGAGATCGTAACTCGGGACATTCAGGAATTATATTCGTCTAGTTAATTATATCTATCAAATTCATGCATTGAAATGTACACGATTTAGTACATTACTCAAAGGATTCTCGCTTATTTATTTGTAATTCAGCTAAAGAGAAAATTTGTTCAAAAATATTCCCTTTGAAAATAGCTTCATGGATAAGAGTTCTGTTTACAAACAAAGGTGCTTAGTGAGATTGAAATCTTACTGAGAAAGCCATGTTTACTGAACGAATACAAGTCTAAGAAATATTTATTTCATTTCTTGTGCTAACCTTCTCAATGGCACCCGTTACTGTATTATATATACACAGCGGGAAATCAGAACCAATAAAGAAATAATTTCTGTCGTGATTTGAACTCGTCTCAGGAGCTCGATATTTCTAAACCATTCATTCGCTACGGAATGAGATGTGTAAAGTAGTAGCACGCACGCGTTGGTATATAGTCTATATTATTTGTAATAATTGATATACTATTGTACGTATGCTACAAATAGTAATAGAAAAAACTTCATGTTGTGCTAAGTTTTGTGAGCTTTCGGCAGTCCAAGCTGATGTTGAACGAAAAGAAGACAGTTTTTGTTTACTTTATTATTGTTCGTTTTCTGCTTTCGGAATCAGTAATTTGTCGTCGACTTCAATTGCATAAATCTCACCAATTCAGATAACAATCAACTTTATGATGATGGCGCTTATTATTTTTCATATTGAAAATATAGTAATAATATAATTATAATTATTAATAAAAGTACTAATGAGATTAATTATTAGTATTATTATTATTATTATTATTATTTTTATTATTATAATAATTATTATTATTATCATTATTATTATTAATGTTTGTATTACCAGTGTCAGCATTAGTAAAAATTTGTGTCATATTTTATGTTTGGACATTAGAAAGATAAATCAGATGTTATATTTGAAGAGTTATGGTAATAAGGATGAAGACGAAGAAGAGTAGCGAAACATAGAAAGTCATAGTATTGCGTACATAATATTAAGCCATATGAATGGGTTGTTTAGTATAATATTTATATTGTGTAGAGATGTGTTTGTTAAGAGATTGAAATATAGTATGGATTTATTTGTTTTTCTGTTGCAATGAATGTGCTTGAAATTGCAAGATGTATAAAGTTGCGATGTAAAATCCAGTGAAAAGCTTACGTAAATTATTGGTAGGAAAATTGAAATCTTTTACACGCGTTTTTGTATTAACTAGACATGTGCTGTGTTTTGTGATAGGTAAAGATTAAATCGTCTGATAGATTTGAATATTTTGAAGGAAGTGAAAATATGTTAGCAGTAGGCAAAAAAAAGTAAACCGAAAAAAAAAAAAAAAATTAGAGGGCGGGGTTCGGTTATATTGAACGGAGAGTTGTACGTGCACTATTCACGGGCGCGATCCCACTACTGCTTGACACGGGGACTTTTGTCTGCTGCGTTTCCGCCCTCGACCGGACCGGCCCTCGTTAGTCAACCTGATCAGCTGAAGCTCCCTCCTGCTAATCATATTGAAGCCAAGCTTAGTGCGGACGACTGATCGACATAACGCAACGTACAACAGAACCCCCGATCTCAAACCGGCCACCCGACCTTGCCTCCGAGTAACTGGATTACAGGAGGACGCCACCACTCCCGGCGACGAAAGCGTCTCATTTAAGTAATCATAAACTTACTTTCTGTATGTGTTGAGACTTACATTGTGATTTCATTTCTCTGCTAATCAGTACATCGTAACTAAACTTATCCGATATGCACGAATTTATTTTAAGATGAAAGAGAGCAAAATAGAAAACGGTGAAAGAACAAATGGAAATGTATGAAAATCATCTTTTCATTTGGTCACGTGGTCATCAACCTAATTCAGTCGAGTGTAATGGAGAGTGCTTTCAGTAGTCGATTGATTATATGTGGATAGTCACACTATGTGAGATCGTAACTCGGGACATTCAGGAATTATATTCGTCTAGTTAATTATATCTATCAAATTCATGCATTGAAATGTACACGATTTAGTACATTACTCAAAGGATTCTCGCTTATTTATTTGTAATTCAGCTAAAGAGAAAATTTGTTCAAAAATATTCCCTTTGAAAATAGCTTCATGGATAAGAGTTCTGTTTACAAACAAAGGTGCTTAGTGAGATTGAAATCTTACTGAGAAAGCCATGTTTACTGAACGAATACAAGTCTAAGAAATATTTATTTCATTTCTTGTGCTAACCTTCTCAATGGCACCCGTTACTGTATTATATATACACAGCGGGAAATCAGAACCAATAAAGAAATAATTTCTGTCGTGATTTGAACTCGTCTCAGGAGCTCGATATTTCTAAACCATTCATTCGCTACGGAATGAGATGTGTAAAGTAGTAGCACGCACGCGTTGGTATATAGTCTATTTTATTTGTAATAATTGATATCCTATTGTACGTATGCTACAAATAGTAATAGAAAAAACTTCATGTTGTGCTAAGTTTTGTGAGCTTTCGGCAGTCCAAGCTGATGTTGAACGAAAAGAAGACAGTTTTTGTTTACTTTATTATTGTTCGTTTTCTGCTTTCGGAATCAGTAATTTGTCGTCGACTTCAATTGCATAAATCTCACCAATTCAGATAACAATCAACTTTATGATGATGGCGCTTATTATTTTTCATATCGAAAATGTAGTAATAATATAATTATAATTATTAATAAAAGTACTAATGAGATTAATTATTAGTATTATTATTATTATTATTTTTATTATTATAATAATTATTATTATTATCATTATTATTATTAATGTTTGTATTACCAGTGTCAGCATTAGTAAAAATTTGTGTCATATTTTATGTTTGGACATTAGAAAGATAAATCAGATGTTATATTTGAAGAGTTATGGTAATAAGGATGAAGACGAAGAAGAGTAGCGAAACATAGAAAGTCATAGTATTGCGTACATAATATTAAGCCATATGAATGGGTTGTTTAGTATAATATTTTATATTGTGTAGAGATGTGTTTGTTAAGAGATTGAAATATAGTATGGATTTATTTGTTTTTCTGTTGCAATGAATGTGCTTGAAATTGCAAGATGTATAAAGTTGCGATGTAAAATCCAGTGAAAAGCTTACGTAAATTATTGGTAGGAAAATTGAAATCTTTTACACGCGTTTTTGTATTAACTAGACATGTGCTGTGTTTTGTGATAGGTAAAGATTAAATCATCTGATAGATTTGAATATTTTGAAGGAAGTGAACATATGTTAGCAGCAGGCAAAAAAAAGTAAACCGAAAAAAAAAAAAAAAAAAATTAGAGGGCGGGGTTCGGTTATATTGAACGGAGAGTTGTACGTGCACTATTCACGGGCGCGATCCCACTACTGCTTGACACGGGGACTTTTGTCTGCTGCATTTCCGCCCCCGACCGGACCGGCTCTCGTTAGTCAACCTGATCAGCTGAAGCTCCCTCCTGCTAATCATATTGAAGCCAAGCTTAGTGCGGACGCCTGATCGACATAACGCACCGTACAACAGAACCCCCGATCTCAAACCGGCCACCCGACCATGCCTCCGAGTAACTGGATTACAGGAGGACGCCACCACTCCCGGCGACGAAAGCGTCTCATTTAAGTAATTATAAACTTACTTTCTGTATGTGTTGAGACTTACATTGTGATTTCATTTCTCTGCTAATCAGTACATCGTAACTAAACTTATCCGATATGCCCGAATTTATTTTAAGATGAAAGAGAGCAAAATAGAAAACGGTGAAAGAACAAATGGAAATGTATGAAAATCATCTTTTCATTTGGTCACGTGGTCATCAACCTAATTCAGTCGAGTGTAATGGAGAGTGCTTTCAGTAGTCGATTGATTATATGTGGATAGTCACACTATGTGAGATCGTAACTCGGGACATTCAGGAATTATATTCGTCTAGTTAATTATATCTATCAAATTCATGCATTGAAATGTACACGATTTAGTACATTACTCAAAGGATTCTCGCTTATTTATTTGTAATTCAGCTAAAGAGAAAATTTGTTCAAAAATATTCCCTTTGAAAATAGCTTCATGGATAAGAGTTCTGTTTACAAACAAAGGTGCTTAGTGAGATTGAAATCTTACTGAGAAAGCCATGTTTACTGAACGAATACAAGTCTAAGAAATATTTATTTCATTTCTTGTGCTAACCATCTCAATGGCACCCGTTACTGTGTTATATATACACAGCGGGAAATCAGAACCAATAAAGAAATAATTTCTGTCGTGATTTGAACTCGTCTCAGGAGCTCGATATTTCTAAACCATTCATATATAGTCTATTTTATTTGTAATACTAATAATTGATATCCTATTGTACGTATGCTACAAATAGTAATAGAAAAAACTTCATGTTGTGCTAAGTTTTGTGAGCTTTCGGCAGTCCAAGCTGATGTTGGACGAAAAGAAGACAGTTTTTGTTTACTTTATTATTGTTCGTTTTCTGCTTTCGGAATCAGTAATTTGTCGTCGACTTCAATTGCATAAATCTCACCAATTCAGATAACAATCAACTTTATGATGATGGCGCTTATTATTTTTCATATTGAAAATATAGTAATAATATAATTATAATTATTAATAAAAGTACTAATGAGATTAATTATTAGTATTATTATTATTATTATTATTATTATTTTTATTATTATAATTATTATTATTATTATCATTATTATTATTAATGTTTGTATTACCAGTGTCAGCATTAGTAAAAATTTGTGTCATATTTTATGTTTGGACATTAGAAAGATAAATCAGATGTTATATTTGAAGAGTTATGGTAATAAGGATGAAGACGAAGAAGAGTAGCGAAACATAGAAAGTCATAGTATTGCGTACATAATATTAAGCCATATGAATGGGTTGTTTAGTATAATATTTATATTGTGTAGAGATGTGTTTGTTAAGAGAATGAAATATAGTATGGATTTATTTGTTTTTCTGTTGCAATGAATGTGCTTGAAATTGCAAGATGTATAAAGTTGCGATGTAAAATCCAGTGAAAAGCTTACGTAAATTATTGGTAGGAAAATTGAAATCTTTTACACGCGTTTTTGTATTAACTAGACATGTGCTGTGTTTTGTGATAGGTAAAGATTAAATCATCTGATAGATTTGAATATTTTGAAGGAAGTGAACATATGTTAGCAGCAGGCAAAAAAAAGTAAACCGAAAAAAAAAAAAAAAAAAATTAGAGGGCGGGGTTCGGTTATATTGAACGGAGAGTTGTACGTGCACTATTCACGGGCGCGATCCCACTACTGCTTGACACGGGGACTTTCGTCTGCTGCATTTCCGCCCCCGACCGGACCGGCCCTCGTTAGTCAACCTGATCAGCTGAAGCTCCCTCCTGCTAAACATATTGAAGCCAAGCTTAGTGCGGACGCCTGATCGACATAACGCACCGTACAACAGAACCCCCGATCTCAAACCGGCCACCCGACCTTGCCTCCGAGTAACTGGATTACAGGAGGACGCCACCACTCCCGGCGACGAAAGCGTCTCATTTAAGTAATTATAAACTTACTTTCTGTATGTGTTGAGACTTACATTGTGATTTCATTTCTCTGCTAATCAGTACATCGTAACTAAACTTATCCGATATGCCCGAATTTATTTTAAGATGAAAGAGAGCAAAATAGAAAACGGTGAAAGAACAAATGGAAATGTATGAAAATCATCTTTTCATTTGGTCACGTGGTCATCAACCTAATTCAGTCGAGTGTAATGGAGAGTGCTTTCAGTAGTCGATTGATTATATGTGGATAGTCACACTATGTGAGATCGTAACTCGGGACATTCAGGAATTATATTCGTCTAGTTAATTATATCTATCAAATTCATGCATTGAAATGTACACGATTTAGTACATTACTCAAAGGATTCTCGCTTATTTATTTGTAATTCAGCTAAAGAGAAAATTTGTTCAAAAATATTCCCTTTGAAAATAGCTTCATGGATAAGAGTTCTGTTTACAAACAAAGGTGCTTAGTGAGATTGAAATCTTACTGAGAAAGCCATGTTTACTGAACGAATACAAGTCTAAGAAATATTTATTTCATTTCTTGTGCTAACCATCTCAATGGCACCCGTTACTGTGTTATATATACACAGCGGGAAATCAGAACCAATAAAGAAATAATTTCTGTCGTGATTTGAACTCGTCTCAGGAGCTCGATATTTCTAAACCATTCATATATAGTCTATTTTATTTGTAATACTAATAATTGATATCCTATTGTACGTATGCTACAAATAGTAATAGAAAAAACTTCATGTTGTGCTAAGTTTTGTGAGCTTTCGGCAGTCCAAGCTGATGTTGAACGAAAAGAAGACAGTTTTTGTTTACTTTATTATTGTTCGTTTTCTGCTTTCGGAATCAGTAATTTGTCGTCGACTTCAATTGCATAAATCTCACCAATTCAGATAACAATCAACTTTATGATGATGGCGCTTATTATTTTTCATATTGAAAATATAGTAATAATATAATTATAATTATTAATAAAAGTACTAATGAGATTAATTATTAGTATTATTATTATTATTATTATTATTTTTATTATTATAATTATTATTATTATTATCATTATTATTATTAATGTTTGTATTACCAGTGTCAGCAGTAGTAAAAATTTGTGTCATATTTTATGTTTGGACATTAGAAAGATAAATCAGATGTTATATTTGAAGAGTTATGGTAATAAGGATGAAGACGAAGAAGAGTAGCGAAACATAGAAAGTCATAGTATTGCGTACATAATATTAAGCCATATGAATGGGTTGTTTAGTATAATATTTTATATTGTGTAGAGATGTGTTTGTTAAGAGAATGAAATATAGTATGGATTTATTTGTTTTTCTGTTGCAATGAATGTGCTTGAAATTGCAAGATGTATAAAGTTGCGATGTAAAATCCAGTGAAAAGATTACGTAAATTATTGGTAGGAAAATTGAAATGTTTTACACGCGTTTTTGTATTAACTAGACATGTGCTGTGTTTTGTGATAGGTAAAGATTAAATCATCTGATAGATTTGAATATTTTGAAGGAAGTGAAAATATGTTAGCAGTAGGCAAAAAAAAGTAAACCGAAAAAAAAAAAAAAAATTAGAGGGCGGGGTTCGGTTATATTGAACGGAGAGTTGTACGTGCACTATTCACGGGCGCGATCCCACTACTGCTTGACACGGGGACTTTTGTCTGCTGCGTTTCCGCCCTCGACCGGACCGGCCCTCGTTAGTCAACCTGATCAGCTGAAGCTCTCTCCTGCTAATCATATTGAAGCCAAGCTTAGTGCGGACGCCTGATCGACATAACGCACCGTACAACAGAACCCCCGATCTCAAACCGGCCACCCGACCTTGCCTCCGAGTAACTGGATTACAGGAGGACGCCACCACTCCCGGCGACGAAAGCGTCTCATTTAAGTAATCATAAACTTACTTTCTGTATGTGTTGAGACTTACATTGTGATTTCATTTCTCTGCTAATCAGTACATCGTAACTAAACTTATCCGATATGCCCGAATTTATTTTAAGATGAAAGAGAGCAAAATAGAAAACGGTGAAAGAACAAATGGAAATGTATGAAAATCATCTTTTCATTTGGTCACGTGGTCATCAACCTAATTCAGTCGAGTGTAATGGAGAGTGCTTTCAGTAGTCGATTGATTATATGTGGATAGTCACACTATGTGAGATCGTAACTCGGGACATTCAGGAATTATATTCGTCTAGTTAATTATATCAAATTCATGCATTGAAATGTACACGATTTAGTACATTACTCAAAGGATTCTCGCTTATTTATTTGTAATTCAGCTAAAGAGAAAATTTGTTCAAAAATATTCCCTTTGAAAATAGCTTCATGGATAAGAGTTCTGTTTACAAACAAAGGTGCTTAGTGAGATTGAAATCTTACTGAGAAAGCCATGTTTACTGAACGAATACAAGTCTAAGAAATATTTATTTCATTTCTTGTGCTAACCTTCTCAATGGCACCCGTTACTGTATTATATATACACAGCGGGAAATCAGAACCAATAAAGAAATAATTTCTGTCGTGATTTGAACTCGTCTCGGGAGCTCGATATTTCTAAACCATTCATTCGCTACGGAATGATATGTGTAAAGTAGTAGCACGCACGCGTTGGTATATAGTCTATATTATTTGTAATAATTGATATACTATTGTACGTATGCTACAAATAGTAATAGAAAAAACTTCATGTTGTGCTAAGTTTTGTGAGCTTTCGGCAGTCCAAGCTGATGTTGAACGAAAAGAAGACAGTTTTTGTTTACTTTATTATTGTTCGTTTTCTGCTTTCGGAATCAGTAATTTGTCGTCGACTTCAATTGCATAAATCTCACCAATTCAGATAACAATCAACTTTATGATGATGGCGCTTATTATTTTTAATATCGAAAATGTAGTAATAATATAATTATAATTATTAATAAAAGTACTAATGAGATTAATTATTAGTATTATTATTATTATTATTTTTATTATTATAATAATTATTATTATTATCATTATTATTATTAATGTTTGTATTACCAGTGTCAGCATTAGTAAAAATTTGTGTCATATTTTATGTTTGGACATTAGAAAGATAAATCAGATGTTATATTTGAAGAGTTATGGTAATAAGGATGAAGACGAAGAAGAGTAGCGAAACATAGAAAGTCATAGTATTGCGTACATAATATTAAGCCATATGAATGGGTTGTTTAGTATAATATTTATATTGTGTAGAGATGTGTTTGTTAAGAGATTGAAATATAGTATGGATTTATTTGTTTTTCTGTTGCAATGAATGTGCTTGAAATTGCAAGATGTATAAAGTTGCGATGTAAAATCCAGTGAAAAGATTACGTAAATTATTGGTAGGAAAATTGAAATGTTTTACACGCGTTTTTGTATTAACTAGACATGTGCTGTGTTTTGTGATAGGTAAAGATTAAATCGTCTGATAGATTTGAATATTTTGAAGGAAGTGAAAATATGTTAGCAGTAGGCAAAAAAAAGTAAACCGAAAAAAAAAAAAAAAATTAGAGGGCGGGGTTCGGTTATATTGAACGGAGAGTTGTACGTGCACTATTCACGGGCGCGATCCCACTACTGCTTGACACGGGGACTTTTGTCTGCTGCGTTTCCGCCCTCGACCGGACCGGCCCTCGTTAGTCAACCTGATCAGCTGAAGATCCCTCCTGCTAATCATATTGAAGCCAAGCTTAGTGCGGACGCCTGATCGACATAACGCACCGTACAACAGAACCCCCGATCTCAAACCGGCCACCCGACCTTGCCTCCGAGTAACTGGATTACAGGAGGACGCCACCACTCCCGGCGACGAAAGCGTCTCATTTAAGTAATCATAAACTTACTTTCTGTATGTGTTGAGACTTACATTGTGATTTCATTTCTCTGCTAATCAGTACATCGTAACTAAACTTATCCGATATGCCCGAATTTATTTTAAGATGAAAGAGAGCAAAATAGAAAACGGTGAAAGAACAAATGGAAATGTATGAAAATCATCTTTTCATTTGGTCACGTGGTCATCAACCTAATTCAGTCGAGTGTAATGGAGAGTGCTTTCAGTAGTCGATTGATTATATGTGGATAGTCACACTATGTGATATCGCAACTCGGGACATTCAGGAATTATATTCGTCTAGTTAATTATATCTATCAAATTCATGCATTGAAATGTACACGATTTAGTACATTACTCAAAGGATTCTCACTTATTTATTTGTAATTCAGCTAAAGAGAAAATTTGTTCAAAAATATTCCCTTTGAAAATAGCTTCATGGATAAGAGTTCTGTTTACAAACAAAGGTGCTTAGTGAGATTGAAATCTTACTGAGAAAGCCATGTTTACTGAACGAATACAAGTCTAAGAAATATTTATTTCATTTCTTGTGCTAACCTTCTCAATGGCACCCGTTACTGTATTATATATACACAGCGGGAAATCAGAACCAATAAAGAAATAATTTCTGTCGTGATTTGAACACGTCTCAGGAGCTCGATATTTCTAAACCATTCATTCGCTACGGAATGAGATGTGTAAAGTAGTAGCACGCACGCGTTGGTATATAGTCTATTTTATTTGTAATAATTGATATCCTATTGTACGTATGCTACAAATAGTAATAGAAAAAACTTGATGTTGTGCTAAGTTTTGTGAGCTTTCGGAAGTCCAAGCTGATGTTGAACGAAAAGAAGACAGTTTTTGTTTACTTTATTATTGTTCGTTTTCTGCTTTCGGAATCAGTAATTTGTCGTCGACTTCAATTGCATAAATCTCACCAATTCAGATAACAATCAACTTTATGATGATGGCGCTTATTATTTTTAATATCGAAAATGTAGTAATAATATAATTATAATTATTAATAAAAGTACTAATGAGATTAATTATTAGTATTATTATTATTATTATTTTTATTATTATAATAATTATTATTATTATCATTATTATTATTAATGTTTGTATTACCAGTGTCAGCATTAGTAAAAATTTGTGTCATATTTTATGTTTGGACATTAGAAAGATAAATCAGATGTTATATTTGAAGAGTTATGGTAATAAGGATGAAGACGAAGAAGAGTAGCGAAACATAGAAAGTCATAGTATTGCGTACATAATATTAAGCCATATGAATGGGTTGTTTAGTATAATATTTTATATTGTGTAGAGATGTGTTTGTTAAGAGATTGAAATATAGTATGGATTTATTTGTTTTTCTGTTGCAATGAATGTGCTTGAAATTGCAAGATGTATAAAGTTGCGATGTAAAATCCAGTGAAAAGATTACGTAAATTATTGGTAGGAAAATTGAAATGTTTTACACGCGTTTTTGTATTAACTAGACATGTGCTGTGTTTTGTGATAGGTAAAGATTAAATCGTCTGATAGATTTGAATATTTTGAAGGAAGTGAAAATATGTTAGCAGTAGGCAAAAAAAAGTAAACCGAAAAAAAAAAAAAAAATTAGAGGGCGGGGTTCGGTTATATTGAACGGAGAGTTGTACGTGCACTATTCACGGGCGCGATCCCACTACTGCTTGACACGGGGACTTTTGTCTGCTGCGTTTCCGCCCTCGACCGGACCGGCCCTCGTTAGTCAACCTGATCAGCTGAAGCTCTCTCCTGCTAATCATATTGAAGCCAAGCTTAGTGCGGACGCCTGATCGACATAACGCACCGTACAACAGAACCCCCGATCTCAAACCGGCCACCCGACCTTGCCTCCGAGTAACTGGATTACAGGAGGACGCCACCACTCCCGGCGACGAAAGCGTCTCATTTAAGTAATCATAAACTTACTTTCTGTATGTGTTGAGACTTACATTGTGATTTCATTTCTCTGCTAATCAGTACATCGTAACTAAACTTATCCGATATGCCCGAATTTATTTTAAGATGAAAGAGAGCAAAATAGAAAACGGTGAAAGAACAAATGGAAATGTATGAAAATCATCTTTTCATTTGGTCACGTGGTCATCAACCTAATTCAGTCGAGTGTAATGGAGAGTGCTTTCAGTAGTCGATTGATTATATGTGGATAGTCACACTATGTGAGATCGTAACTCGGGACATTCAGGAATTATATTCGTCTAGTTAATTATATCTATCAAATTCATGCATTGAAATGTACACGATTTAGTACATTACTCAAAGGATTCTCGCTTATTTATTTGTAATTCAGCTAAAGAGAAAATTTGTTCAAAAATATTCCCTTTGAAAATAGCTTCATGGATAAGAGTTCTGTTTACAAACAAAGGTGCTTAGTGAGATTGAAATCTTACTGAGAAAGCCATGTTTACTGAACGAATACAAGTCTAAGAAATATTTATTTCATTTCTTGTGCTAACCTTCTCAATGGCACCCGTTACTGTATTATATATACACAGCGGGAAATCAGAACCAATAAAGAAATAATTTCTGTCGTGATTTGAACTCGTCTCGGGAGCTCGATATTTCTAAACCATTCATTCGCTACGGAATGATATGTGTAAAGTAGTAGCACGCACGCGTTGGTATATAGTCTATATTATTTGTAATAATTGATATACTATTGTACGTATGCTACAAATAGTAATAGAAAAAACTTCATGTTGTGCTAAGTTTTGTGAGCTTTCGGCAGTCCAAGCTGATGTTGAACGAAAAGAAGACAGTTTTTGTTTACTTTATTATTGTTCGTTTTCTGCTTTCGGAATCAGTAATTTGTCGTCGACTTCAATTGCATAAATCTCACCAATTCAGATAACAATCAACTTTATGATGATGGCGCTTATTATTTTTAATATCGAAAATGTAGTAATAATATAATTATAATTATTAATAAAAGTACTAATGAGATTAATTATTAGTATTATTATTATTATTATTTTTATTATTATAATAATTATTATTATTATCATTATTATTATTAATGTTTGTATTACCAGTGTCAGCATTAGTAAAAATTTGTGTCATATTTTATGTTTGGACATTAGAAAGATAAATCAGATGTTATATTTGAAGAGTTATGGTAATAAGGATGAAGACGAAGAAGAGTAGCGAAACATAGAAAGTCATAGTATTGCGTACATAATATTAAGCCATATGAATGGGTTGTTTAGTATAATATTTATATTGTGTAGAGATGTGTTTGTTAAGAGATTGAAATATAGTATGGATTTATTTGTTTTTCTGTTGCAATGAATGTGCTTGAAATTGCAAGATGTATAAAGTTGCGATGTAAAATCCAGTGAAAAGATTACGTAAATTATTGGTAGGAAAATTGAAATGTTTTACACGCGTTTTTGTATTAACTAGACATGTGCTGTGTTTTGTGATAGGTAAAGATTAAATCGTCTGATAGATTTGAATATTTTGAAGGAAGTGAAAATATGTTAGCAGTAGGCAAAAAAAAGTAAACCGAAAAAAAAAAAAAAAATTAGAGGGCGGGGTTCGGTTATATTGAACGGAGAGTTGTACGTGCACTATTCACGGGCGCGATCCCACTACTGCTTGACACGGGGACTTTTGTCTGCTGCGTTTCCGCCCTCGACCGGACCGGCCCTCGTTAGTCAACCTGATCAGCTGAAGCTCCCTCCTGCTAATCATATTGAAGCCAAGCTTAGTGCGGACGCCTGATCGACATAACGCACCGTACAACAGAACCCCCGATCTCAAACCGGCCACCCGACCTTGCCTCCGAGTAACTGGATTACAGGAGGACGCCACCACTCCCGGCGACGAAAGCGTCTCATTTAAGTAATCATAAACTTACTTTCTGTATGTGTTGAGACTTACATTGTGATTTCATTTCTCTGCTAATCAGTACATCGTAACTAAACTTATCCGATATGCCCGAATTTATTTTAAGATGAAAGAGAGCAAAATAGAAAACGGTGAAAGAACAAATGGAAATGTATGAAAATCATCTTTTCATTTGGTCACGTGGTCATCAACCTAATTCAGTCGAGTGTAATGGAGAGTGCTTTCAGTAGTCGATTGATTATATGTGGATAGTCACACTATGTGATATCGCAACTCGGGACATTCAGGAATTATATTCGTCTAGTTAATTATATCTATCAAATTCATGCATTGAAATGTACACGATTTAGTACATTACTCAAAGGATTCTCGCTTATTTATTTGTAATTCAGCTAAAGAGAAAATTTGTTCAAAAATATTCCCTTTGAAAATAGCTTCATGGATAAGAGTTCTGTTTACAAACAAAGGTGCTTAGTGAGATTGAAATCTTACTGAGAAAGCCATGTTTACTGAACGAATACAAGTCTAAGAAATATTTATTTCATTTCTTGTGCTAACCTTCTCAATGGCACCCGTTACTGTATTATATATACACAGCGGGAAATCAGAACCAATAAAGAAATAATTTCTGTCGTGATTTGAACACGTCTCAGGAGCTCGATATTTCTAAACCATTCATTCGCTACGGAATGAGATGTGTAAAGTAGTAGCACGCACGCGTTGGTATATAGTCTATTTTATTTGTAATAATTGATATCCTATTGTACGTATGCTACAAATAGTAATAGAAAAAACTTGATGTTGTGCTAAGTTTTGTGAGCTTTCGGAAGTCCAAGCTGATGTTGAACGAAAAGAAGACAGTTTTTGTTTACTTTATTATTGTTCGTTTTCTGCTTTCGGAATCAGTAATTTGTCGTCGACTTCAATTGCATAAATCTCACCAATTCAGATAACAATCAACTTTATGATGATGGCGCTTATTATTTTTAATATCGAAAATGTAGTAATAATATAATTATAATTATTAATAAAAGTACTAATGAGATTAATTATTAGTATTATTATTATTATTATTTTCATTATTATAATAATTATTATTATTATCATTATTATTATTAATGTTTGTATTACCAGTGTCAGCAGTAGTAAAAATTTGTGTCATATTTTATGTTTGGACATTAGAAAGATAAATCAGATGTTATATTTGAAGAGTTATGGTAATAAGGATGAAGACGAAGAAGAGTAGCGAAACATAGAAAGTCATAGTATTGCGTACATAATATTAAGCCATATGAATGGGTTGTTTAGTATAATATTTTATATTGTGTAGAGATGTGTTTGTTAAGAGATTGAAATATAGTATGGATTTATTTGTTTTTCTGTTGCAATGAATGTGCTTGAAATTGCAAGATGTATAAAGTTGCGATGTAAAATCCAGTGAAAAGATTACGTAAATTATTGGTAGGAAAATTGAAATCTTTTACACGCGTTTTTGTATTAACTAGACATGTGCTGTGTTTTGTGATAGGTAAAGATTAAATCGTCTGATAGATTTGAATATTTTGAAGGAAGTGAAAATATGTTAGCAGTAGGCAAAAAAAAGTAAACCGAAAAAAAAAAAAAAAAATTAGAGGGCGGGGTTCGGTTATATTGAACGGAGAGTTGTACGTGCACTATTCACGGGCGCGATCCCACTACTCCTTGACACGGGGACTTTTGTCTGCTGCGTTTCCGCTCTCGACCGGACCGGCCCTCGTTAGTCAACCTGATCAGCTGAAGCTCCCTCCTGCTAATCATATTGAAGCCAAGCTTAGTGCGGACGCCTGATCGACATAACGCACCGTACAACAGAACCCCCGATCTCAAACCGGCCACCCGACCTTGCCTCCGAGTAACTGGATTACAGGAGGACGCCACCACTCCCGGCGACGAAAGCGTCTCATTTAAGTAATCATAAACTTACTTTCTGTATGTGTTGAGACTTACATTGTGATTTCATTTCTCTGCTAATCAGTACATCGTAACTAAACTTATCCGATATGCCCGAATTTATTTTAAGATGAAAGAGAGCAAAATAGAAAACGGTGAAAGAACAAATGGAAATGTATGAAAATCATCTTTTCATTTGGTCACGTGGTCATCAACCTAATTCAGTCGAGTGTAATGGAGAGTGCTTTCAGTAGTCGATTGATTATATGTGGATAGTCACACTATGTGAGATCGTAACTCGGGACATTCAGGAATTATATTCGTCTAGTTAATTATATCTATCAAATTCATGCATTGAAATGTACACGATTTAGTACATTACTCAAAGGATTCTCGCTTATTTATTTGTAATTCAGCTAAAGAGAAAATTTGTTCAAAAATATTCCCTTTGAAAATAGCTTCATGGATAAGAGTTCTGTTTACAAACAAAGGTGCTTAGTGAGATTGAAATCTTACTGAGAAAGCCATGTTTACTGAACGAATACAAGTCTAAGAAATATTTATTTCATTTCTTGTGCTAACCTTCTCAATGGCACCCGTTACTGTATTATATATACACAGCGGGAAATCAGAACCAATAAAGAAATAATTTCTGTCGTGATTTGAACTCGTCTCAGGAGCTCGATATTTCTAAACCATTCATATATAGTCTATTTTATTTCTAATACTAATAATTGATATCCCATTGTACGTATGCTACAAATAGTAATAGAAAAAACTTCATGTTGTGCTAAGTTTTGTGAGCTTTCGGCAGTCCAAGCTGATGTTGAACGAAAAGAAGACAGTTTTTGTTTACTTTATTATTGTTCGTTTTCTGCTTTCGGAATCAGTAATTTGTCGTCGACTTCAATTGCATAAATCTCACCAATTCAGATAACAATCTACTTTATGATGATGGCGCTTATTATTTTTCATATTGAAAATATAGTAATAATATAATTATAATTATTAATAAAAGTATTAATGAGATTAATTATTAGTATTATTATTAGTATTATTATTATTATTATTATTATTTTTATTATTATAATTATTATTATTATTATCATTATTATTATTAATGTTTGTATTACCAGTGTCAGCAGTAGTAAAAATTTGTGTCATATTTTATGTTTGGACATTAGAAAGATAAATCAGATGTTATATTTGAAGAGTTATGGTAATAAGGATGAAGACGAAGAAGAGTAGCGAAACATAGAAAGTCATAGTATTGCGTACATAATATTAAGCCATATGAATGGGTTGTTTAGTATAATATTTTATATTGTGTAGAGATGTGTTTGTTAAGAGAATGAAATATAGTATGGATTTATTTGTTTTTCTGTTGCAATGAATGTGCTTGAAATTGCAAGATGTATAAAGTTGCGATGTAAAATCCAGTGAAAAGCTTACGTAAATTATTGGTAGGAAAATTGAAATCTTTTACACGCGTTTTTGTATTAACTAGACATGTGCTGTGTTTTGTGATAGGTAAAGATTAAATCGTCTGATAGATTTGAATATTTTGAAGGAAGTGAAAATATGTTAGCAGTAGGCAAAAAAAAGTAAACCGAAAAAAAAAAAAAAAAATTAGAGGGCGGGGTTCGGTTATATTGAACGGAGAGTTGTACGTGCACTATTCACGGGCGCGATCCCACTACTGCTTGACACGGGGACTTTTGTCTGCTGCGTTTCCGCCCTCGACCGGACCGGCCCTCGTTAGTCAACCTGATCAGCTGAAGCTCCCTCCTGCTAATCATATTGAAGCCAAGCTTAGTGCGGACGCCTGATCGACATAACGCACCGTACAACAGAACCCCCGATCTCAAACCGGCCACCCGACCTTGCCTCCGAGTAACTGGATCACAGGAGGACGCCACCACTCCCGGCGACGAAAGCGTCTCATTTAAGTAATCATAAACTTACTTTCTGTATGTGTTGAGACTTACATTGTGATTTCATTTCTCTGCTAATCAGTACATCGTAACTAAACTTATCCGATATGCCCGAATTTATTTTAAGATGAAAGAGAGCAAAATAGAAAACGGTGAAAGAACAAATGGAAATGTATGAAAATCATCTTTTCATTTGGTCACGTGGTCATCAACCTAATTCAGTCGAGTGTAATGGAGAGTGCTTTCAGTAGTCGATTGATTATATGTGGATAGTCACACTATGTGATATCGCAACTCGGGACATTCAGGAATTATATTCGTCTAGTTAATTATATCTATCAAATTCATGCATTGAAATGTACACGATTTAGTACATTACTCAAAGGATTCTCGCTTATTTATTTGTAATTCAGCTAAAGAGAAAATTTGTTCAAAAATATTCCCTTTGAAAATAGCTTCATGGATAAGAGTTCTGTTTACAAACAAAGGTGCTTAGTGAGATTGAAATCTTACTGAGAAAGCCATGTTTACTGAACGAATACAAGTCTAAGAAATATTTATTTCATTTCTTGTGCTAACCTTCTCAATGGCACCCGTTACTGTATTATATATACACAGCGGGAAATCAGAACCAATAAAGAAATAATTTCTGTCGTGATTTGAACACGTCTCAGGAGCTCGATATTTCTAAACCATTCATTCGCTACGGAATGAGATGTGTAAAGTAGTAGCACGCACGCGTTGGTATATAGTCTATTTTATTTGTAATAATTGATATCCTATTGTACGTATGCTACAAATAGTAATAGAAAAAACTTGATGTTGTGCTAAGTTTTGTGAGCTTTCGGAAGTCCAAGCTGATGTTGAACGAAAAGAAGACAGTTTTTGTTTACTTTATTATTGTTCGTTTTCTGCTTTCGGAATCAGTAATTTGTCGTCGACTTCAATTGCATAAATCTCACCAATTCAGATAACAATCAACTTTATGATGATGGCGCTTATTATTTTTAATATCGAAAATGTAGTAATAATATAATTATAATTATTAATAAAAGTACTAATGAGATTAATTATTAGTATTATTATTATTATTATTTTTATTATTATAATAATTATTATTATTATCATTATTATTATTAATGTTTGTATTACCAGTGTCAGCATTAGTAAAAATTTGTGTCATATTTTATGTTTGGACATTAGAAAGATAAATCAGATGTTATATTTGAAGAGTTATGGTAATAAGGATGAAGACGAAGAAGAGTAGCGAAACATAGAAAGTCATAGTATTGCGTACATAATATTAAGCCATATGAATGGGTTGTTTAGTATAATATTTTATATTGTGTAGAGATGTGTTTGTTAAGAGATTGAAATATAGTATGGATTTATTTGTTTTTCTGTTGCAATGAATGTGCTTGAAATTGCAAGATGTATAAAGTTGCGATGTAAAATCCAGTGAAAAGCTTACGTAAATTATTGGTAGGAAAATTGAAATCTTTTACACGCGTTTTTGTATTAACTAGACATGTGCTGTGTTTTGTGATAGGTAAAGATTAAATCGTCTGATAGATTTGAATATTTTGAAGGAAGTGAAAATATGTTAGCAGTAGGCAAAAAAAAGTAAACCGAAAAAAAAAAAAAAAAATTAGAGGGCGGGGTTCGGTTATATTGAACGGAGAGTTGTACGTGCACTATTCACGGGCGCGATCCCACTACTGCTTGACACGGGGACTTTTGTCTGCTGCGTTTCCGCCCTCGACCGGACCGGCCCTCGTTAGTCAACCTGATCAGCTGAAGCTCCCTCCTGCTAATCATATTGAAGCCAAGCTTAGTGCGGACGCCTGATCGACATAACGCACCGTACAACAGAACCCCCGATCTCAAACCGGCCACCCGACCTTGCCTCCGAGTAACTGGATCACAGGAGGACGCCACCACTCCCGGCGACGAAAGCGTCTCATTTAAGTAATCATAAACTTACTTTCTGTATGTGTTGAGACTTACATTGTGATTTCATTTCTCTGCTAATCAGTACATCGTAACTAAACTTATCCGATATGCCCGAATTTATTTTAAGATGAAAGAGAGCAAAATAGAAAACGGTGAAAGAACAAATGGAAATGTATGAAAATCATCTTTTCATTTGGTCACGTGGTCATCAACCTAATTCAGTCGAGTGTAATGGAGAGTGCTTTCAGTAGTCGATTGATTATATGTGGATAGTCACACTATGTGATATCGCAACTCGGGACATTCAGGAATTATATTCGTCTAGTTAATTATATCTATCAAATTCATGCATTGAAATGTACACGATTTAGTACATTACTCAAAGGATTCTCGCTTATTTATTTGTAATTCAGCTAAAGAGAAAATTTGTTCAAAAATATTCCCTTTGAAAATAGCTTCATGGATAAGAGTTCTGTTTACAAACAAAGGTGCTTAGTGAGATTGAAATCTTACTGAGAAAGCCATGTTTACTGAACGAATACAAGTCTAAGAAATATTTATTTCATTTCTTGTGCTAACCTTCTCAATGGCACCCGTTACTGTATTATATATACACAGCGGGAAATCAGAACCAATAAAGAAATAATTTCTGTCGTGATTTGAACACGTCTCAGGAGCTCGATATTTCTAAACCATTCATTCGCTACGGAATGAGATGTGTAAAGTAGTAGCACGCACGCGTTGGTATATAGTCTATTTTATTTGTAATAATTGATATCCTATTGTACGTATGCTACAAATAGTAATAGAAAAAACTTGATGTTGTGCTAAGTTTTGTGAGCTTTCGGAAGTCCAAGCTGATGTTGAACGAAAAGAAGACAGTTTTTGTTTACTTTATTATTGTTCGTTTTCTGCTTTCGGAATCAGTAATTTGTCGTCGACTTCAATTGCATAAATCTCACCAATTCAGATAACAATCAACTTTATGATGATGGCGCTTATTATTTTTAATATCGAAAATGTAGTAATAATATAATTATAATTATTAATAAAAGTACTAATGAGATTAATTATTAGTATTATTATTATTATTATTTTTATTATTATAATAATTATTATTATTATCATTATTATTATTAATGTTTGTATTACCAGTGTCAGCATTAGTAAAAATTTGTGTCATATTTTATGTTTGGACATTAGAAAGATAAATCAGATGTTATATTTGAAGAGTTATGGTAATAAGGATGAAGACGAAGAAGAGTAGCGAAACATAGAAAGTCATAGTATTGCGTACATAATATTAAGCCATATGAATGGGTTGTTTAGTATAATATTTTATATTGTGTAGAGATGTGTTTGTTAAGAGATTGAAATATAGTATGGATTTATTTGTTTTTCTGTTGCAATGAATGTGCTTGAAATTGCAAGATGTATAAAGTTGCGATGTAAAATCCAGTGAAAAGATTACGTAAATTATTGGTAGGAAAATTGAAATCTTTTACACGCGTTTTTGTATTAACTAGACATGTGCTGTGTTTTGTGATAGGTAAAGATTAAATCGTCTGATAGATTTGAATATTTTGAAGGAAGTGAAAATATGTTAGCAGTAGGCAAAAAAAAGTAAACCGAAAAAAAAAAAAAAAAATTAGAGGGCGGGGTTCGGTTATATTGAACGGAGAGTTGTACGTGCACTATTCACGGGCGCGATCCCACTACTGCTTGACACGGGGACTTTTGTCTGCTGCGTTTCCGCCCTCGACCGGACCGGCCCTCGTTAGTCAACCTGATCAGCTGAAGCTCCCTCCTGCTAATCATATTGAAGCCAAGCTTAGTGCGGACGCCTGATCGACATAACGCACCGTACAACAGAACCCCCGATCTCAAACCGGCCACCCGACCTTGCCTCCGAGTAACTGGATTACAGGAGGACGCCACCACTCCCGGCGACGAAAGCGTCTCATTTAAGTAATCATAAACTTACTTTCTGTATGTGTTGAGACTTACATTGTGATTTCATTTCTCTGCTAATCAGTACATCGTAACTAAACTTATCCGATATGCCCGAATTTATTTTAAGATGAAAGAGAGCAAAATAGAAAACGGTGAAAGAACAAATGGAAATGTATGAAAATCATCTTTTCATTTGGTCACGTGGTCATCAACCTAATTCAGTCGAGTGTAATGGAGAGTGCTTTCAGTAGTCGATTGATTATATGTGGATAGTCACACTATGTGAGATCGTAACTCGGGACATTCAGGAATTATATTCGTCTAGTTAATTATATCTATCAAATTCATGCATTGAAATGTACACGATTTAGTACATTACTCAAAGGATTCTCGCTTATTTATTTGTAATTCAGCTAAAGAGAAAATTTGTTCAAAAATATTCCCTTTGAAAATAGCTTCATGGATAAGAGTTCTGTTTACAAACAAAGGTGCTTAGTGAGATTGAAATCTTACTGAGAAAGCCATGTTTACTGAACGAATACAAGTCTAAGAAATATTTATTTCATTTCTTGTGCTAACCTTCTCAATGGCACCCGTTACTGTATTATATATACACAGCGGGAAATCAGAACCAATAAAGAAATAATTTCTGTCGTGATTTGAACTCGTCTCAGGAGCTCGATATTTCTAAACCATTCATATATAGTCTATTTTATTTCTAATACTAATAATTGATATCCCATTGTACGTATGCTACAAATAGTAATAGAAAAAACTTCATGTTGTGCTAAGTTTTGTGAGCTTTCGGCAGTCCAAGCTGATGTTGAACGAAAAGAAGACAGTTTTTGTTTACTTTATTATTGTTCGTTTTCTGCTTTCGGAATCAGTAATTTGTCGTCGACTTCAATTGCATAAATCTCACCAATTCAGATAACAATCTACTTTATGATGATGGCGCTTATTATTTTTCATATTGAAAATATAGTAATAATATAATTATAATTATTAATAAAAGTATTAATGAGATTAATTATTAGTATTATTATTAGTATTATTATTATTATTATTATTATTTTTATTATTATAATAATTATTATTATTATCATTATTATTATTAATGTTTGTATTACCAGTGTCAGCATTAGTAAAAATTTGTGTCATATTTTATGTTTGGACATTAGAAAGATAAATCAGATGTTATATTTGAAGAGTTATGGTAATAAGGATGAAGACGAAGAAGAGTAGCGAAACATAGAAAGTCATAGTATTGCGTACATAATATTAAGCCATATGAATGGGTTGTTTAGTATAATATTTTATATTGTGTAGAGATGTGTTTGTTAAGAGAATGAAATATAGTATGGATTTATTTGTTTTTCTGTTGCAATGAATGTGCTTGAAATTGCAAGATGTATAAAGTTGCGATGTAAAATCCAGTGAAAAGATTACGTAAATTATTGGTAGGAAAATTGAAATGTTTTACACGCGTTTTTGTATTAACTAGACATGTGCTGTGTTTTGTGATAGGTAAAGATTAAATCGTCTGATAGATTTGAATATTTTGAAGGAAGTGAAAATATGTTAGCAGTAGGCAAAAAAAAGTAAACCGAAAAAAAAAAAAAAAATTAGAGGGCGGGGTTCGGTTATATTGAACGGAGAGTTGTACGTGCACTATTCACGGGCGCGATCCCACTACTGCTTGACACGGGGACTTTTGTCTGCTGCGTTTCCGCCCTCGACCGGACCGGCCCTCGTTAGTCAACCTGATCAGCTGAAGCTCTCTCCTGCTAATCATATTGAAGCCAAGCTTAGTGCGGACGCCTGATCGACATAACGCACCGTACAACAGAACCCCCGATCTCAAACCGGCCACCCGACCTTGCCTCCGAGTAACTGGATTACAGGAGGACGCCACCACTCCCGGCGACGAAAGCGTCTCATTTAAGTAATCATAAACTTACTTTCTGTATGTGTTGAGACTTACATTGTGATTTCATTTCTCTGCTAATCAGTACATCGTAACTAAACTTATCCGATATGCCCGAATTTATTTTAAGATGAAAGAGAGCAAAATAGAAAACGGTGAAAGAACAAATGGAAATGTATGAAAATCATCTTTTCATTTGGTCACGTGGTCATCAACCTAATTCAGTCGAGTGTAATGGAGAGTGCTTTCAGTAGTCGATTGATTATATGTGGATAGTCACACTATGTGAGATCGTAACTCGGGACATTCAGGAATTATATTCGTCTAGTTAATTATATCAAATTCATGCATTGAAATGTACACGATTTAGTACATTACTCAAAGGATTCTCGCTTATTTATTTGTAATTCAGCTAAAGAGAAAATTTGTTCAAAAATATTCCCTTTGAAAATAGCTTCATGGATAAGAGTTCTGTTTACAAACAAAGGTGCTTAGTGAGATTGAAATCTTACTGAGAAAGCCATGTTTACTGAACGAATACAAGTCTAAGAAATATTTATTTCATTTCTTGTGCTAACCTTCTCAATGGCACCCGTTACTGTATTATATATACACAGCGGGAAATCAGAACCAATAAAGAAATAATTTCTGTCGTGATTTGAACTCGTCTCGGGAGCTCGATATTTCTAAACCATTCATTCGCTACGGAATGATATGTGTAAAGTAGTAGCACGCACGCGTTGGTATATAGTCTATATTATTTGTAATAATTGATATACTATTGTACGTATGCTACAAATAGTAATAGAAAAAACTTCATGTTGTGCTAAGTTTTGTGAGCTTTCGGCAGTCCAAGCTGATGTTGAACGAAAAGAAGACAGTTTTTGTTTACTTTATTATTGTTCGTTTTCTGCTTTCGGAATCAGTAATTTGTCGTCGACTTCAATTGCATAAATCTCACCAATTCAGATAACAATCAACTTTATGATGATGGCGCTTATTATTTTTCATATCGAAAATGTAGTAATAATATAATTATAATTATTAATAAAAGTACTAATGAGATTAATTATTAGTATTATTATTATTATTATTTTTATTATTATAATAATTATTATTATTATCATTATTATTATTAATGTTTGTATTACCAGTGTCAGCATTAGTAAAAATTTGTGTCATATTTTATGTTTGGACATTAGAAAGATAAATCAGATGTTATATTTGAAGAGTTATGGTAATAAGGATGAAGACGAAGAAGAGTAGCGAAACATAGAAAGTCATAGTATTGCGTACATAATATTAAGCCATATGAATGGGTTGTTTAGTATAATATTTTATATTGTGTAGAGATGTGTTTGTTAAGAGATTGAAATATAGTATGGATTTATTTGTTTTTCTGTTGCAATGAATGTGCTTGAAATTGCAAGATGTATAAAGTTGCGATGTAAAATCCAGTGAAAAGATTACGTAAATTATTGGTAGGAAAATTGAAATGTTTTACACGCGTTTTTGTATTAACTAGACATGTGCTGTGTTTTGTGATAGGTAAAGATTAAATCGTCTGATAGATTTGAATATTTTGAAGGAAGTGAAAATATGTTAGCAGTAGGCAAAAAAAAGTAAACCGAAAAAAAAAAAAAAAATTAGAGGGCGGGGTTCGGTTATATTGAACGGAGAGTTGTACGTGCACTATTCACGGGCGCGATCCCACTACTGCTTGACACGGGGACTTTTGTCTGCTGCGTTTCCGCCCTCGACCGGACCGGCCCTCGTTAGTCAACCTGATCAGCTGAAGATCCCTCCTGCTAATCATATTGAAGCCAAGCTTAGTGCGGACGCCTGATCGACATAACGCACCGTACAACAGAACCCCCGATCTCAAACCGGCCACCCGACCTTGCCTCCGAGTAACTGGATTACAGGAGGACGCCACCACTCCCGGCGACGAAAGCGTCTCATTTAAGTAATCATAAACTTACTTTCTGTATGTGTTGAGACTTACATTGTGATTTCATTTCTCTGCTAATCAGTACATCGTAACTAAACTTATCCGATATGCCCGAATTTATTTTAAGATGAAAGAGAGCAAAATAGAAAACGGTGAAAGAACAAATGGAAATGTATGAAAATCATCTTTTCATTTGGTCACGTGGTCATCAACCTAATTCAGTCGAGTGTAATGGAGAGTGCTTTCAGTAGTCGATTGATTATATGTGGATAGTCACACTATGTGATATCGCAACTCGGGACATTCAGGAATTATATTCGTCTAGTTAATTATATCTATCAAATTCATGCATTGAAATGTACACGATTTAGTACATTACTCAAAGGATTCTCACTTATTTATTTGTAATTCAGCTAAAGAGAAAATTTGTTCAAAAATATTCCCTTTGAAAATAGCTTCATGGATAAGAGTTCTGTTTACAAACAAAGGTGCTTAGTGAGATTGAAATCTTACTGAGAAAGCCATGTTTACTGAACGAATACAAGTCTAAGAAATATTTATTTCATTTCTTGTGCTAACCTTCTCAATGGCACCCGTTACTGTATTATATATACACAGCGGGAAATCAGAACCAATAAAGAAATAATTTCTGTCGTGATTTGAACACGTCTCAGGAGCTCGATATTTCTAAACCATTCATTCGCTACGGAATGAGATGTGTAAAGTAGTAGCACGCACGCGTTGGTATATAGTCTATTTTATTTGTAATAATTGATATCCTATTGTACGTATGCTACAAATAGTAATAGAAAAAACTTGATGTTGTGCTAAGTTTTGTGAGCTTTCGGAAGTCCAAGCTGATGTTGAACGAAAAGAAGACAGTTTTTGTTTACTTTATTATTGTTCGTTTTCTGCTTTCGGAATCAGTAATTTGTCGTCGACTTCAATTGCATAAATCTCACCAATTCAGATAACAATCAACTTTATGATGATGGCGCTTATTATTTTTAATATCGAAAATGTAGTAATAATATAATTATAATTATTAATAAAAGTACTAATGAGATTAATTATTATTATTATTATTATTATTATTATTATTATTATTATTATTATTATTATTATTTTTATTATTATAATAATTATTATTATTATCATTATTATTATTAATGTTTGTATTACCAGTGTCAGCATTAGTAAAAATTTGTGTCATATTTTATGTTTGGACATTAGAAAGATAAATCAGATGTTATATTTGAAGAGTTATGGTAATAAGGATGAAGACGAAGAAGAGTAGCGAAACATAGAAAGTCATAGTATTGCGTACATAATATTAAGCCATATGAATGGGTTGTTTAGTATAATATTTTATATTGTGTAGAGATGTGTTTGTTAAGAGATTGAAATATAGTATGGATTTATTTGTTTTTCTGTTGCAATGAATGTGCTTGAAATTGCAAGATGTATAAAGTTGCGATGTAAAATCCAGTGAAAAGATTACGTAAATTATTGGTAGGAAAATTGAAATGTTTTACACGCGTTTTTGTATTAACTAGACATGTGCTGTGTTTTGTGATAGGTAAAGATTAAATCGTCTGATAGATTTGAATATTTTGAAGGAAGTGAAAATATGTTAGCAGTAGGCAAAAAAAAGTAAACCGAAAAAAAAAAAAAAAATTAGAGGGCGGGGTTCGGTTATATTGAACGGAGAGTTGTACGTGCACTATTCACGGGCGCGATCCCACTACTGCTTGACACGGGGACTTTTGTCTGCTGCGTTTCCGCCCTCGACCGGACCGGCCCTCGTTAGTCAACCTGATCAGCTGAAGCTCTCTCCTGCTAATCATATTGAAGCCAAGCTTAGTGCGGACGCCTGATCGACATAACGCACCGTACAACAGGACCCCCGATCTCAAACCGGCCACCCGACCTTGCCTCCGAGTAACTGGATTACAGGAGGACGCCACCACTCCCGGCGACGAAAGCGTCTCATTTAAGTAATCATAAACTTACTTTCTGTATGTGTTGAGACTTACATTGTGATTTCATTTCTCTGCTAATCAGTACATCGTAACTAAACTTATCCGATATGCCCGAATTTATTTTAAGATGAAAGAGAGCAAAATAGAAAACGGTGAAAGAACAAATGGAAATGTATGAAAATCATCTTTTCATTTGGTCACGTGGTCATCAACCTAATTCAGTCGAGTGTAATGGAGAGTGCTTTCAGTAGTCGATTGATTATATGTGGATAGTCACACTATGTGAGATCGTAACTCGGGACATTCAGGAATTATATTCGTCTAGTTAATTATATCAAATTCATGCATTGAAATGTACACGATTTAGTACATTACTCAAAGGATTCTCGCTTATTTATTTGTAATTCAGCTAAAGAGAAAATTTGTTCAAAAATATTCCCTTTGAAAATAGCTTCATGGATAAGAGTTCTGTTTACAAACAAAGGTGCTTAGTGAGATTGAAATCTTACTGAGAAAGCCATGTTTACTGAACGAATACAAGTCTAAGAAATATTTATTTCATTTCTTGTGCTAACCTTCTCAATGGCACCCGTTACTGTATTATATATACACAGCGGGAAATCAGAACCAATAAAGAAATAATTTCTGTCGTGATTTGAACTCGTCTCGGGAGCTCGATATTTCTAAACCATTCATTCGCTACGGAATGATATGTGTAAAGTAGTAGCACGCACGCGTTGGTATATAGTCTATATTATTTGTAATAATTGATATACTATTGTACGTATGCTACAAATAGTAATAGAAAAAACTTCATGTTGTGCTAAGTTTTGTGAGCTTTCGGCAGTCCAAGCTGATGTTGAACGAAAAGAAGACAGTTTTTGTTTACTTTATTATTGTTCGTTTTCTGCTTTCGGAATCAGTAATTTGTCGTCGACTTCAATTGCATAAATCTCACCAATTCAGATAACAATCAACTTTATGATGATGGCGCTTATTATTTTTAATATCGAAAATGTAGTAATAATATAATTATAATTATTAATAAAAGTACTAATGAGATTAATTATTAGTATTATTATTATTATTATTTTTATTATTATAATAATTATTATTATTATCATTATTATTATTAATGTTTGTATTACCAGTGTCAGCATTAGTAAAAATTTGTGTCATATTTTATGTTTGGACATTAGAAAGATAAATCAGATGTTATATTTGAAGAGTTATGGTAATAAGGATGAAGACGAAGAAGAGTAGCGAAACATAGAAAGTCATAGTATTGCGTACATAATATTAAGCCATATGAATGGGTTGTTTAGTATAATATTTTATATTGTGTAGAGATGTGTTTGTTAAGAGAATGAAATATAGTAAGGATTTATTTGTTTTTCTGTTGCAATGAATGTGCTTGAAATTGCAAGATATATAAAGTTGCGATGTAAAATCCAGTGAAAAGCTTACGTAAATTATTGGTAAGAAAATTGAAATCTTTTACACGCGTTTTTGTATTAACTAGACATGTGCTGTGTTTTGTGATAGGTAAAGATTAAATCGTCTGATAGATTTGAATATTTTGAAGGATGTGAAAATATGTTAGCAGTAGGCAAAAAAAAGAATACCGAAAAAAAAAAATTAGAGGGGCGGGTTTCGGTTATATTGAACGGTGAGTTGTACATGCACTATTCACGGGTGCTATCCCACTACTGCTTGACACGGGTACTTTTGTCTGCTGCGTTTCCGCCCTCGACCGGGCCGGCCCTCGTTAGTCAACCTGATCAGCTGAAGCTCCCTCTTGCTAATCATATTGAAGCCAGGATTAGTGCGGACGCCTGATCGACATAACGCACCATACAACAGAACCCCCGATCTCAAACCGGCCACCCGACCTTGCCTCCGAGTAACTGGATTACAGGAGGACGCCACCACTCCCGGCGACGAAAGCGTCTCATTTAAGTAATCATAAACTTACTTTCTGTATGTGTTGAGACTTACATTGTGATTTCATTTCTCTGCTAATCAGTACATCGTAACTAAACTTATCCGATATGCCCGAATTTATTTTAAGATGAAAGAGAGCAAAATAGAAAACGGTGAAAGAACAAATGGAAATGTATGAAAATCATCTTTTCATTTGGTCACGTGGTCATCAACCTAATTCAGTCGAGTGTAATGGAGAGTGCTTTCAGTAGTCGATTGATTATATGTGGATAGTCACACTATGTGAGATCGTAACTCGGGACATTCAGGAATTATATTCGTCTAGTTAATTATATCTATCAAATTCATGCATTGAAATGTACACGATTTAGTACATCACTCAAAGGATTCTCGCTTATTTATTTGTAATTCAGCTAAAGAGAAAATTTGTTCAAAAATATTCCCTTTGAAAATAGCTTCATGGATAAGAGTTCTGTTTACAAACAAAGGTGCTTAGTGAGATTGAAATCTTACTGAGAAATCCATGTTTACTGAACGAATACAAGTCTAAGAAATATTTATTTCATTTCTTGTGCTAACCTTCTCAATGGCACCCGTTACTGTGTTATATATACACAGCGGGAAATCAGAACCAATGAAGAAATAACTTCTGTCGTGATTTGAACTCGTCTCAGGAGCTCGATATTTCTAAACCATTCATATATAGTCTATTTTATTTGTAATACTAATAATTGATATCCTATTGTACGTATGCTACAAATAGTAATAGAAAAAACTTCATGTTGTGCTAAGTTTTGTGAGGTTTCGGCAGTCCAAGCTGATGTTGAACGAAAAGAAGACAGTTTTTGTTTACTTTATTATTGTTCGTTTTCTGCTTTCGGAATCAGTAATTTGTCGTCGACTTCAATTGCATAAATCTCACCAATTCAGATAACAATCAACTTTATGATGATGGCGCTTATTATTTTTAATATTGAAATTGTAGTAATAATATAATTATAGAAAGGGGTTACTCAGATGATTACAATTTATTTATTTACTTACTTATGGTGTATGTATCACAGGGCAACATGATGGCCGCGGCGATTGTCCATCATTCTAGGAATTTTGGGGGTTTTATTTTTCGGACATTAATATATCCCAACATGACAAAATATGGAGGCAAGTACAGTTATGATGACAGAAGTCTTCTACATCAGCGACGTGTTGGTGGATTAAAATTTGGTTCTAGCCTTCCTCCATTGGCGGGTGAAGGGTGACGAAGGTAATTGCTTCCCATGTAAGCAACATGGACTGTCTCAGCAGTTGACACATCTTTCCTTCCTTAGTATTTAAAGAGTGAAGAATTTCACCTAACATCTTTAACAAATGGGTTCAGATTTATCTGATATAACAATTGTTTATTATATTTTGTGATGGCACTTGTATTCCGCAATTTTATTGGTTCTTACCTGGCATCACGACTTCAATCACTTTCCAACTGCCGTAACGTAGCTTCCCTGTACCTTTTCCATAAATACTTTCATGGTAATTGTTCTGATGAACTTTCATGGTAATTGTTCTATGGTATTTAGGCTTTATGAGTTTAAGCGAATTATTAGATTGGCGGCAAGGTCTCATCTTTTTACAGTTGAAATTGGCGAGATGTAACCGTAAGTTCTATGCTAATAGTTTCTTCTATTGCACTCCTCGCTTATGAACGTCTCTTTCAGTTACTTGCCTTCCAACCAACTTTGATCTTTATAACTTTAAATAGATTGTCAGTCATTATCTTCTGTAGTCTTAATTCTTGTTCTTTTAATGTTCTCTCTCCTTAAAAGTTGTTTTTCTCATTCTCTCACACTCAATTGCCTTGCTTGGGGTAAAATTATTAAAAAAAATTCAGCTGTGTAGTCATCTCCAAAATTGAAAATTTTCTACCCCACCCCCCTCTCTCTCTCTCCATCTCTCTCTCTCTCTCTCTCTCTCTCTCTCTCTCTCTCTCTATATATATATATATATATATATATATATATATATATATATATATATAGTGGACTCTACCGTCGTATACTACGTATGAGGGTCAGCAACTCAGCTCCTAGGAACTGACAGCCTGACACAAGCACATATGATTTGATTATAGCAGTGAAGGCTTTGTGCAGAACCAACCACACTTTTTGAAGGGCCGAATACGGGCCACAAGATCCCCAAAACGACTCTCCGCAGGTTTTGAATTCCGAGCTGTCCTTCTCCTAGACCAGTTGCCATCCAAGGCTGTGAATCCACTCTATCCTGGTATTTACCCATATCTGGAGGGAGAAGAAGAGGATTCATACCTTTTCCAATATATATATATATATATATATATATATATATATATATATATATATATATATATATATATATATATAGCTCAATGTAAAAACAGAGCAAATATTAATTAAATAATTAAAAAACAGACAACCTTAAGTTTCTATGACTATAATTTATTTACCCAGGTATCTAGGGGATGATATTTCAGCGATTTGAAGGCATCGACCTGAATCTAATATCTAGAGTAACTAGAGATGTGACCTGATGGACCAGGAAAAATATATTTTCTGTGGAAATAAATTATAGTCATGGAAACTTAACGTTGTCTATTTTTTTAATCATATATATATATATATGAAAATTTCTCCGAATTAATCAGTAGAGAGACAATATTTATGAATAAAAATGACAATAGAAAAACAGTTGCTAGGTACATCCTGTTTTTGTTTTTATTAGTTACTTTGTTCATTTAATTTCATTTTCGTATTTTGCTTTGATAAAGTCCACATTGGACGAAACGCGTCAGCAATTACCAGTTTTCCTATTGTCATTTTTATTCATAAATATATATATATATATATATATATATATATATATATATATATATATATATATATATATATCACTTTCTCTATATATATTTGATAAAAATAATGTACGCTCTATTTATTTTATTTTTTAAGTACGCTATATCTCTGACATTGAGCTCTTTTCTTGAATATCAGGAATGCAAATATAAAAGTGGACAATGAGGTCAATACGAGTGCAATCTTCAGATGGCTTGAGAATTGCGTTCAAGCTCGGTGTTGACCACAGTGTCCACTTTTATATTTGTATACGCTCTATTCCTGATATATATATATATATATATATATATATATATATATATATATATATATATATATATATATATATATATATGAAGTCAAATAGTGAATTATATTGTTGCAACAGAATATCTTTTCAATAGATTGTATGGTCCGGATAACAGAGACCAACTTTGAATTTCTGCTTTTGATATTTTGATTTTGTGTTACTTATTTGGCCCCAGAGAAAAGCTTTTTCATGCTTGTAACTTGTTCTTTTTTCTCAAAGTTTGGTAATATCTCCAATTCCTTTGCAATCTCAGCAACATCTGTCAAAACGTTGAAATCTTTCATTATACCCGCAGTCCACAAGATAATTCGTTGTCATCTGCAGTTGTCGCCGAATATAAATAAGCTTCCTTTATTTTTACTTGCTTGTTGTAGTATTGACTTGTCCCATGTCATAACTGTAATAAGAAATACCACAAACTTAGCATCGATTTTGCAAGTATTTCCAGATGAAAACTTTAATCATGTGTCATCACATATCTCTATTAGAACATCATATATATCACCAAGATGATATTTCAGTGAATTTGGAGTCATCGACCTGAATCTAATATCTTGTTATTTTATGGTGGTTAGGAGGTTTTTATGTTATGGCCCAGTAGATAAAAGGGTTGGTTGAAATAATCCAGTGACTTGAACCAAAGTGTTGTGAGTTCAACATCTGGCCATAGTAGAGGTGAACAAAAAGTTGAGTTACTAAAGGGAAATAACTGAAACTGAGATATCCAGAAAAGGCATGGCACGTGGAACTAGAAGGATCTACTCCCGTAGACGAAATAAAGGGTTCAGACCGAAATTCCAACGTATATCACCTGAAGAAGGCTGGACCGTATAACGGCCGCAACGCCGTGAATATGACAATAAAGATAAGGACAATAGTCTGAACTGTAAGTGTAAATAGTTACAATGCCTCATCTCAGAGATATAGACAGATATGGATGTGTTGTTTCTCTTACAACAACATCCGTTTCCACCATGTCGCGGAATAATTGACTTGGGTGTATATTGTCTAGTATAATGATTAAAAGAAAATGCTCAAAATGTTGATAAATACAAAGTAATTATTTTATACATAATATAATAATACAGTAAGACAAGGTGAAAGTTGAAGTGTCAAGAGTTCAAATTTAAAAGTCATAGTACATGAGAGTGATAGAAAGACAGAAAAAGAGTCCGGAACGAAGTAATATATATGTATGTGTGTATGTGTTCAAATATAGTAGACACCGCTTGAGAATGTGGTGAAGGAAGGTATGTTTGTTTTCAATGTAGCAATGATGTTTTAGCTGTGTAAGGGCGCCAGATAATCGTGTAAATGTCGTATTTCATCTCTGGGTATGTTATGATGATCCCAGCATCGGAGAAAGGAAAAATAATTTATCGACTTTGGTCTTAGTTGATTTTCCATCTGTTTACGTACACATCTATAAATCCATCCGCTTTGAAAAATCCGCTCGTTTCTCATTCGCGGTTCGCGGCCTTATATCCTGAATGGGAAAGCTTTCTGATTGGTTGTTCGAACTATCTATTTTTAGAGATGGCAAAAGTATGGTCTCCTTGTTACTATTTCTTTATTTCTTTTCTTACATCGTGATTGTGAAAGCTATCTGATTGATTAGTTCAACTATGGCTTTGTTTGCCTGGCGATTTTTATTATCCGTCTATATTTAAAGATAGTGAAATGATGGCATTCTAGTCATTACTTATTTCTATTTAGTTATTTCTCTACTAACACAATTTAACAGTTAATGAATTAACTGAATTGAGGCTTGCTAGAATTTGTCAACGCTGAGTTATGTAGACAAATGTAGATTTGTTGTATCAACTTGAAGAAATTAGTTGCTTCCACACAACCCTTATTAGCATTATTGATTAATAATTTTAAACGGTATACATTGCACGGCAAAAGAAAGAGACGTGGATTTATATCCAAGGTTCTCCTTTTTTCGCCATTTTCTTTGATATTCATATTAGTCTCATTAACATAATATCAGAGAGATATTCAATCGGTAATCCTATTTTCCGAAGCTGTTCGAAAGTAATTTCTGCAATAAAGGTATCTGTAGTCTCTTTTAATGACTGAATCTGAAGAATTGTTCTCTTATGATAAAACTCATTATCTAATAAAATAATTGAATACTATTTGCCTAAGTTTGTAAATGTTAAAATTGACTGCTTTTATAGTAATGACTAGAAGCTGCAGAAGCCCACTTTCAATATATTTTTCTAGCTACTGAAATATTGTGCCTTTATGCAAATGTTCATTCATAATAGAATCAATAAACTTTAGGCATTTTATAAACTTTAAAACATTTCCATTGTCAGCTCTGTAGTCATTTATATTTACTTACTTTATATTCATTTATACCAAGTAATAGCAAATTTTGCATGCCAAGCACTTTTACCAAAACAAACGTCGCAAACTACCAGTATGGTTCTGTTTTAATTTTCAGCTGGATAATAATAAGATAAACGAGCTCCTCGCACCCAATAAAACAAAGTTTTCTAGTCTTTGGGGAAAATCATGTGATACAATCTGTTGTAGATTATATTATGCTGGAAGGATACGCAAATAATCAGTGAAATAAATGATGATATTTGGAAGGCTCACTGGCATTTAGTTCTGGCAGGATATCATCATTTGTATTTCGTTTATTCTCTCTATTCGCTTTCCTTTCAGGTTTACGACTATATCACATTGAAGCACGAGTTCCCGTCCGATCACGAAATTTAAGCAAACCTGATTAGTACCTAAATGGGTGACCGCTTGGGAATACAAGGTGCTGTAAGGTTGTAGGTGCGAGTGGTGTAATGATTAACGGTTGGCAAATAGAAATTGCAGAGCCGACTTCCTATTCCAGTCGTCCATTTGTATTACAGAAGTCTTCGCACTTACGTGCAAATACTCTCAGCAAAGGTATGAATCCAACTCTTCTCCCCAAGCTATGGGTTAGTTAGTAAAACTTGTATCAGCAAACCATTATAATATCCCCCCAAAATTCTTACAATCTAAAAATATATTCTGGCTTTAAATAACACGCGAAAAGTTGACAATCTGTAAAAACAACCAATCAATCAAATTTAGGTACATCATTTTCTCACGTTTCGTTTTCATTGTCATTTATTCAAGCTGCCTGGGTAGGCTCAGTTGATATAGTTGCCAAACCAATTCGTCTGTCAAAAATATTTTCTGTCTTTAAATAACACGCGAAAAGTTGACTATCCGTAAAAACAACCAATCAATCAAATTTAGGTACATCATAATCTCACGTTTCGTTTTCATTGTCATTTATTCAAGCTCCCTTTTTATGCACAGTTGATATAGTTGCCAAACGAATTTGTATGTCAAAAATATTTTCTGGCTTTAAATAACACGCGAAATGTTGACAATCAGCAAAAATAACCAATCAATCAAATTTAGGCACGTCATAATCTCACGTTTCGTTTTCATTTTCATTTATTCAAACTGACTGGGTATGCTCAGTTGATATAGTTGCCAAACGAATTTGTATGTCTAAAATATTTTCTGGCTTTAAATAACACGCGAAATGTTGACAATCCGTAAAAATAAGCAATCAATCAAATTTAGGCACATCATAATCTCACGTTTCGTTTTCATTGTCATTTATTCAAGCTGTCTGGTTATGCTCAGTTGATATAGTTGCCAAACGAATTTGTATGTCAAAAATATATTCTGGCTTTAAATAACACGCGCAATGTTGACAATCCATAAAAACAACCAATCAATCAAATATAGGCACATCATAATCTCACGGTTCGATTTCATTTTCATTTATTCAAACTGACTGGGTATGCTCAGTTGATATAGTTGCCAAACCAATTTGTCCGTCAAAATATTTTATGTCTTTAAATAACACGCGAAATGTTGACATTCATTAAAAACCACCAATCAAATTTAGGCACAGCATAATCTCACATTTCGTTTTCATTGTCACTTATTCAAGCTGCCTGGATATGCGCAGTTGACATTGTTGCCAAACAAATTTGTCTGTCAAAAATATATTCTGGCATTAAATAACACGCGAAAAGTTGACTATCCTTAAAAAACATCTAATCTATAAAATTTAGGCCCATCATAATCTCACGTTTCGTTTTCATTGTCACTTATTCAAACTGCCTGGGTATGCTTAGTTGATATATTTGCCAAACCAATTTGTCTGTCAAGAACATTTTCTGGCTTTAAATAACCCACGACAAATTGACAATCCGTAAAAAAAAAATCAATCAAATTTAGGCACATCATAAACCCACGTTTCGTTTTCAATACCGTTTATTCAAGCTGCCTGTGTATGCTCAGTTGATATAGTTGCGAAACGAATTTGTATGTCAAAAAAATATTCTGGCTTTAAATAACCCGCGAAATGTTGACAATCCGTAAAAACAACCAATCAATCAAATTTAGGCACATCATAATCTCACGTTTCGTTTTCATTGTCATTTATTCAAGCTGCCTGTGTATGCTCAATTGATATAGTTGCCAAACGAATTTGTCTGTCAAAAATATATTCTGGCTTTAAATAACACGGGAAATGTTGACAATCCGTAAAAACAACCAATCAATCAAATTTAGGCACATCATAAACCCACGTTTCGTTTTCATTGCCGTTTATTCAAGCTGCCTGTGTATGCTCAGTTGATATAGTTGCGAAACGAATTTGTCTGTCAAAAATATATTCTGGCTTTAAATAACACGCGAAATGTTGACAATCCGTAAAAACAACAAATCAATCAAATTTAGGCACATCATAATCTCACGTTTCGTTTTCATTGTCATTTATTGAAGCTGCCTGGGCATGCTCAATTGATATAGTTGCCAAACGAATTTGTCTGTCAAAAATATATTCTGGCTTTAAATAACACGCGATATGTTGACAATGCGTAAAAACAACCAATTAATCAAATTTAGGCACATCATAAACCCACGTTTCGTTTTCATTGCCGTTTATTCAAGCTGCCTGTGTATGCTCAGTTGATATAGTTGCGAAACGAATTTGTATGTCAAAAAATATTCTGGCTTTAAATAACCGGCGAAATGTTGACAATTCGTAAAAACAACCAATCAATCAAATTGAGGCACATCATAATCTCACGTTTCGTTTTCATTGTCATTTATTCAAGCTGCCTGTGTATGCTCAGTTGATATAGTTGCCAAACGAATTTCTCTTTTAAAAATATATTCTGGCTTTAAATAACACGCGTAATGTTGACAATCCGTAAAAACAACAAATCAATCAAATTTAGGCGCAGCATAATCTTACGTTTCGTTTTTATTGTCCCTTAGTGAAGCTGCCTGGGTATGCTCAGTTGATATAGTTGCTAAACAAATTTGTCTGTCAAAAATATTCTCTGGCTTTAAATAACACGCGAAATGTTGACAATCCGTAAAAACAACCAATCACTCAAATTTACGATATCATAATCTCACGTTTCGTTTTCATCGTCATTTATTCAAACTGACTGGGTATGCTCAGTTGATATAGTTGCCAAACGAATTTGTATGTCTAAAATATTTTCTGGCTTTAAATAACACGCGAAATGTTGACAATCCGTAAAAATAAGCAATCAATCAAATTTAGGCACATCATAATCTCACGTTTCGTTTTCATTGTCATTTATTCAAGCTGTCTGGTTATGCTCAGTTGATATAGTTGCCAAACGAATTTGTATGTCAAAAATATATTCTGGCTTTAAATAACACGCGCAATGTTGACAATCCATAAAACAACCAATCAATCAAATATAGGCACATCATAATCTCACGGTTCGATTTCATTTTCATTTATTCAAACTGACTGGGTATGCTCAGTTGATATAGTTGCCAAACCAATTTGTCCGTCAAAATATTTTATGTCTTTAAATAACACGCGAAATGTTGACATTCATTAAAAACCACCAATCAAATTTAGGCACAGCATAATCTCACATTTCGTTTTCATTGTCACTTATTCAAGCTGCCTGGATATGCGCAGTTGACATTGTTGCCAAACAAATTTGTCTGTCAAAAATATATTCTGGCATTAAATAACACGCGAAAAGTTGACTATCCTTAAAAAACATCTAATCTATAAAATTTAGGCCCATCATAATCTCACGTTTCGTTTTCATTGTCACTTATTCAAACTGCCTGGGTATGCTTAGTTGATATATTTGCCAAACCAATTTGTCTGTCAAAAACATTTTCTGGCTTTAAATAACCCACGACAAATTGACAATCCGTAAAAAAAAAATCAATCAAATTTAGGCACATCATAAACCCACGTTTCGTTTTGATTACCGTTTATTCAAGCTGCCTGTGTATGCTCAGTTGATATAGTTGCGAAACGAATTTGTATGTCAAAAAAATATTCTGGCTTTAAATAACCCGCGAAATGTTGACAATCCGTAAAAACAACCAATCAATCAAATTTAGGCACATCATAATCTCACGTTTCGTTTTCATTGTCATTTATTCAAGCTGCCTGTGTATGCTCAATTGATATAGTTGCCAAACGAATTTGTCTGTCAAAAATATATTCTGGCTTTAAATAACACGGGAAATGTTGACAATCCGTAAAAACAACCAATCAATCAAATTTAGGCACATCATAAACCCACGTTTCGTTTTCATTGCCGTTTATTCAAGCTGCCTGTGTATGCTCAGTTGATATAGTTGCGAAACGAATTTGTCTGTCAAAAATATATTCTGGCTTTAAATAACACGCGAAATGTTGACAATCCGTAAAAACAACCAATCAATCAAATTGAGGCACATCATAATCTCACGTTTCGTTTTCATTGTCATTTATTCAAGCTGCCTGTGTATGCTCAGTTGATATAGTTGCCAAACGAATTTGTCTGTCAAAAATATATTCTGGCTTTAAATAACACGCGTAATGTTGACAATCCGTAAAAACAACAAATCAATCAAATTTAGGCGCAGCATAATCTTACGTTTCGTTTTTATTGTCCCTTAGTGAAGCTGCCTGGGTATGCTCAGTTGATATAGTTGCTAAACAAATTTGTCTGTCAAAAATATTCTCTGGCTTTAAATAACACGCGAAATGTTGACAATCCGTAAAAACAACCAATCACTCAAATTTACGATATCATAATCTCACGTTTCGTTTTCATCGTCATTTATTCAAGGTGCCTGGGTATGCTCAGTTGATATAGTTGCCAAAAGAATTTGTATGTCAAAAATATTTTCTGGCTTTAAATAACACGCGAAATGTTGACAATCCGTAAAAACAACCAATCAATCAAATTTAGGCTCATCATAATCTCACGTTTCGTTTTCATTGTCATTTATTCAAGCTGCCTGTTTATGCTCAGTTGATATAGTTGCCAAACGAATTTATCTGTCAAAAATATTTTCTGGCTTTAAATAACACGCGAAATGTTGACAATCAGCAAAAACAACCAACCAATCAAATTTAGGCACATCATAAACTCACGTTTCGTTATCATTTTCATTTATTCAAACTGAGTGGGTATGCTCAGTTGATATAGTTGCCAAACGAATTTGTCTGTCAAAAATATTTTCTGGCTTTAAATAACACGCGAAATGTTGACAAGCAGCAAAAACAACCAACCAATCAAATTTAGGCACATCATAATCTCACGTTTCGTTATCATTTTCATTTATTCAAACTGCCTGGGTATGCTCAGTTGATATAGTTGCCAAACGAATTTGTCTGTCAAAAATATTTTCTGGCTTTAAATAACACGCGAAATGTTGACAATCCGTAAAAACAAACAATCAATCAAACCTAGGCACATCATAATCTCACGTTTCGTTTTCATTTTCATTTATTCAAGCTGCCTGTGTATGTGCAGTTGATATAGTTGCCAAACCAATTTGTCTGTCTAAAATATTTCTCGCTTTAAAAAACACGCGAAATGTTGACAATCCGTAAACACAAACAATCAATCAAATTTAGGCACATCAAAATATCACGTTTCATTTTCATTGTCATTTATTCAAGCTGCCTGCTCAGTTGATATAGTTGCCAAACCAATTTGACAGTCAAAAATTTTTTCCGGCTTTAAATAATACGCGAAATGTTGACAATCCGTAAAAACAAACAATCAATCAAATTTAGGCACATCATAATCTCACGTTTCGTTTTCATTGTCATTTATTGAAGCTGCCTGGGCATGCTCAACTGATATAATTGCCAAACGAATTTGTATGTCAAAAATATTTTCTGGCTTTAAATAACACGCGAAATGTTGACAATCCGTAAAAACAACCAATCAATCAAATTTAGGCTCATCATAATCTCACGTTTCGTTTTCATTGTCATTTATTCAAGCTGCCTGTTTATGCTCAGTTGATATAGTTGCCAAACGAATTTATCTGTCAAAAATATTTTCTGGCTTTAAATAACACGCGAAATGTTGACAATCAGCAAAAACAACCAAGCAATCAAATTTAGGCACATCATAATCTCACGTTTCGTTATCATTTTCATTTATTCAAACTGCCTGGGTATGCTCAGTTGATATAGTTGCCAAACCAATTTGTCTGTCAAAAATATTTCTCGCTTTAAAAAACACGCGAAATGTTGACAATCCGTAAACACAAACAATCAATCAAATTTAGGCACATCAAAATATCACGTTTCATTTTCATTGTCATTTATTCAAGCTGCCTGCTCAGTTGATATAGTTGCCAAACCAATTTGACAGTCAAAAATTTTTTCCGGCTTTAAATAATACGCGAAATGTTGACAATCGGTAAAAACAACCAATCAATCAAATTTAGGCACATCATAATCTCACGTTTCGTTTTCATTGTCATTTATTGAAGCTGCCTGGGCATGCTCAATTGATATAATTGCCAAACGAATTTGTCTGTCAAAAATATATTCTGGCATTAAATAACACGCGAAATGTTGACAATCCGTAAACACAAAAAATCAATCAAATTTACGCACATCATAATATCACGTTTCGTTTTCATTTTCATTTAATCAAGCTTCCTGTGTATGCTAAGTTGATATAGTTGCCAAACGAACTTGTCTGTCAAAAATATTTTCTGGCTTTAAATAACACGCGAAATGTTGACAATCCGTAAAAACAACCAATCAATCAAATTTAGACACATCATAATCTCACGTTTCGTTTTCATTGTCATTTATTCAAGCTGCCTGTGTATGCTCAGTTGATATAGTTGCCAAACGAATTTGTCTGTCAAACATATATTCTGGCTTTAAATAACAAGCGAAATATTGACAATCCGTAAAAACAACCAATCAAACAAATTTAGGCATATCATAATCTCACGTTTCGTTTTCATTGTCATTTATTCAAGCTGCCTGTTCATGCTCAGTTGATATAGTTGCCAAACGAATTTGTATGTCAAAAATATTTTTTGGCAGTTGACATTGTTGCCAAACCAAAGTTTCTGTCAAAAATATATTCTGGCCTTAAATAACACGCGAAAAGTTGACTCTCCGTAAAAACATCTAATCTATCAAATTTAGGCCCATCATAATCTCACCTTTCGTTTTCATTGTCACTTATTCAAACTGCCTGGGTATGCTTAGTTGATATATTTGCCAAACTAATTATGTCTGTCAAAAACATTTTCTGGCTTTAAACAACCCACGACAAATTGACAATCCGTAAAAAAAAACAATCAATCAAATTTAGGCACATCATAATCTCACGTGTCGTTTTCATTGTCATTTATTCAAGCTGCCTGCTTAGTTGATATAGTTGCCAAACCAATTTGTCTGTCAAAAATATTTTCCGGCTTTAAATAATACGCGATATATTGACAATCCGTAAAAACAACCAATCCATCAAATTTAGGCACATCATAATCTCACGTTTCGTTTTCATTTTCATTTATTCAAACTGCCTGTGTATGATCAGTTGATATAGTTGCCAAACGAATTTGTATGTCAAAAATATTTTCTGGGTTTAAATAACACGCAAAATGTTGACAATCCATAAAAACAACCAATCAGTCAAATTTAGGCACATCATAATCTCACGTTTCGTTTTCATTTTCATTTATTCAAACTGCCTGTGTATGCCCAGTTGATATAGTTGCCAAACAAATTTGCCTGTCAAAAATATATTCTGGCTTTAAACAACACGCGAAATGTTGACAATCCGTAAAAACAACCAATCAGTCAAATTTAGGCACATCATAATCTCACGTTTCGTTTTCATTGTCCCTTATTCAAGCTGCCTGTGTATGCGCAGTTGACATTGTTGCCAAACTAATGTTTCTTTCAAAAATATATTCTGGCCTTAAATAACACGCGAAAAGTTGACTATCCGTAAAAACATCTAATCTATCAAATTTAGGCCCATCATAATCTCACCTTTCGTTTTCATTGTCACTTATTCAAACTGCCTGGGTATGCTTAGTTGATATATTTGCCAAACCAATTTGTCTGTCAAAAACATTTTCTGGCTTTAAACAACCCACGACAAATTGACAATCCGTAAAAAAAAAAACAATCAATCAAATTTAGGCACATCATAATCTCACGTGTCGTTTTCATTGTCATTTATTCAAGCTGCCTGCTTAGTTGATATAGTTGCCAAACCAATTTGTCTGTCAAAAATATTTTCCGGCTTTAAATAATACGCGATATATTGACAATCCGTAAAAACAACCAATCCATCAAATTTAGGCACATCATAATCTCACGTTTCGTTTTCATTTTCATTTATTCAAACTGCCTGGGTATGCTCAGTTGATATAGTTGCCAAACGAATTTGTATGTCAAAAATATTTTCTGGCTTTAAATAACACGCAAAATGTTGACAATCCATAAAAACAACCAATCAGTCAAATTTAGGCACATCATAATCTCACGTTTCGTTTCCATTTTCATTTATTCAAACTGCCTGGGTATGCTCAGTTGATATAGTTGCCAAACCAATTTGCCTGTCAAAAATATATTCTGGCTTTAAATAACACGCGAAATGTTGACAATCCGTAAAAACAACCAATCAGTCAAATTTAGGCACATCATAATCTCACGTTTCGTTTTCATTGTCGTTTATTCAAGCTGCCTGTGTATGCTCAGTTGATATAGTTGCCAAACGAATTTGTATGTCAAAAATATTTTCTGGCTTTAAATAACATGCGAAATGTTGACAATCAGCAAAAATAACCAATCAATCAAATTTAGGCACATCATAATCTCACGTTTCGTTTTCATTTTCATTTATTCAAAGTGACTGGTTATGCTCAGTTCATATAGTTGCCAAAAGAATTTGTATGTCCAAAATATTTTCTGGCTTTAAATAAGACGCGAAATGTTGACAATCCGAAAAAACAACCGATCAATCAAATTTAGGCACATCATAATCTCACGTTTCGTTTTCATTGTCATTTATTCCAGCTTCCTGGGCATGCTATGTTGATATAGTTGCCAAACGAATTTGCATGTCAAAAATATTTTCTGGCTTTAAATAACACGCGAAATGTTGACAATCCGTAAAAACAACCAATCAAATTTAGGCTCATCATAATCTCACGTTTCGTTTTCATTGTCATTTATTCAAGCTGCCTGTTTATGCTCAGTTGATATAGTTGCCAAACGAATTTGTATGTCAAAAATATTTTCTGGTTTTAAATAACACGCGAAATTTTGACAATCCGTAAAAACAACCAATCAATCAAATATAGGCACATCATAATCTCACGTTTCGTTTTTATTTTCATTTATTCAAGGTGCCTTGGTATGCTTAGTTGATATAGTTACCAAACCAATTTGTCTGTCAAAAATATTTTCTGGCTTTAAATAACACGCGAAATGTTGACAATCAGCAAAAATAACCAATCAATCAAATTTAGGCACATCATAATCTCACGTTTCGTTTTCATTGTCATTTATTCAAGCTGCCTGTTTATGCTCTGTTGATATAGTTGCCAAACTAATTTGTCTGTCAAAAATATTTTCTGGCTTTATATAACACGCGAAATGTTGACAATCCGTAAAAACAACCAATCAATCAAATTAGGCACATCAGAATCTCACGATTCGTTTTCATTGTCACTTGTTCAAGCTGCCTGGGTATGCTCAGTTGACATTGTTGCCAAACATATTTGTCTGTCAAAAATATATTCTGGCTTTAAATAACACGCGAAAAGTTGACTATCCGTAAAAACATCTAATCTATCAAATTTAGGCCCATCATAATCTCACGTTTCGTTTTCATTGTCACTTATTTAAACTGCCTGGGTATGCTCAGTTGATATATTTGCCAAACCAATTTGTCTGTCAAAAACATTTTCTGGCTTTTAATGACCCACGACAAATTGACAATCCGTAAAAAAAAAAAACAATCAATCAAATTTAGGCACATCATAATCTTACGTTTTCATTGTCACTTGTTCAAGCTGCCTGGGTATGTTCAGTTGATATAGTTGCCAAACCAATTTGTCTGTCAAAAATATTTTCTGGCTCTAAATAACACGCGAAATTTTGACAATCTGTAAAAACAACCAATCCGTCAAATTTAGGCACATCATAATCTCACGTTTCGTTTTCATTGTCACTTATTCAAGCTGCCTGTGTATGCTCAGTTGATATAGTTGCCAAAACAATTTGTATGTCCAAAATATTTTCCGGCTTTAAATAACTCCCGAAATTTTGACAATCCTTAAAATCATCCAATCAATCAAATTAATTACATCATAATCTCACGTTTCGTTTTCATTGTCACTTATTCAAGCTGCCTGGATATGCTCCGTTTATATAGTTGCGAAAGCAATTTGTCTGTCAAAAATATTTTCTGTCTTGAAATAACACGCGAAAATTTGACAAACCCTAAAAACAAACAATCAATTAAATTTTGGCACATCATGACCTCACGTTTCGTTTTCATTGACACTTTTTCAAGTTGGCTGGGTATGCTCAGTTGATATAGTTGCCAAACCAAGTTATCTGTCAAAAACATTTTCTGGCTTTAAATAACACGCGAAATTTGACAATCCGTAAAAAGAACCAATGAATCAAATTTAGGCACATCATAATCTCACGTTTCGCTTTCAATGTCACTTATTCAAGCTGCCTGGGTCTTCTCACTTGATATAGTTCCGAAACCAATTTTTCTCTCAAAAATATTTTCTGGCTTTAAATAACACGCGAAATGTTGACAATCAGTAAAAACAACCAATCAATTAAATTTAGGCACATCATAATCTCACGTTTCGTTTTCATTGTAATTTATTCAAGCTGCCTGTTTATGCACAGTTGATGTAGTTGCTAAACCAATTTGTTTATCAAAAATATCTTCTGGGTTCAAATAAGACTAACTACTTACAAGTTCCTGTCTTTGTTTGAGATACTGGGCCACATAAAGTAATTTTTTTTATCAGCCATAGATTTTTGGAAGAAATAAATAAAAAAGTTGTTTCACAGAACTTTTACACGAAACACCTAATAAGTCTCCCATCAATGTATTATCTTCATCCAGCATATGCTTTCCGAAAAAAGAAATTTAAAGTAAATAAATATAACGACTTTTTCTTACGTAGAAATCAAATATATGACTTTTCTTTTAGGTAGAAATCCAAGAAATTTTCCCACCATTATTTTGTCCTGCACATTATCACTTTTTCTACGATCTCCTTACAAACGAACACATTGTGCAGAATCGGACATCTCTGACAGCTCTGGGTTAAATGATAGCGACGTCCTAATTATGTACCTAGAGAGAATTTCTTATTAATCAGCATGAATTTATCAGTTACTCTATCTGAAATTTTGTAGTCATTTACTAATAAAAAAAAAAAAATAAAAATTTGAGAATTCTTCTTCTTCATGTGCCATGACCACTCAGGATGTTGGAGATCATGGCTCTCCACAATTTCCTGTCACTTACAGCTCTAAATAATTTTTTTTTCATTATTTCTAAACCCGGTTTCGCCATCAATTATCTTAAGATCGTCAAATATGTTATGCGTTGTTTTATTCTATCCCTCTTTTCCCCAATATGTCCCTGTGAGTATTAGATTTTCCAAGCTCCCCTTCCCCATTATTTGCTCCAGAAATTTCAACTGTCTCTTCCTGGTCTTAAGTAGAAGTTTTTTTTGTTTCCATTTTCTCTAAAATCTCGTCGTTGATCACACGTTCGGTCCATCGTATTCTCGGCAGCTTTCTGTAGAACCACGCTTCTGTTGCTTCAAGTCTCTTCTACATCTTTGAGAAAATTGTCCAGCATTCAGTGCCATACAGTAGGACAGATATCATGGAAAAATACAGTACTCTTTTCTTTGTCTCTAATGAAGGTTTTCTATCTCTTAATACAATGTTTAGCATTTGGAATGCATCATTGGCTATCCCAATGTGTTTTTGGATTTCAATATCGCATTTTCCATCTTCTATTAAAACACTTGCCAAATATTTAAATTTTTCTGCTTGGTTGACGTTGCTATCTACGATTTGTCATTTGCATTTTGGGTCCATCCTTTTGCTAATAACAATGCATTCTGTATTGGGGTAAAATTTAAAAACCAAACTTAAAACTTCCGAATAACGTTTCTCCAGAAACTTTTCATATATTTGTGTAAATATCCATTTGTGCACGGTTTTTTGTTTGATTATTGATATATAAAGATTCGCCGTTGTTATTTACGATATCTACAGTTTTGTTTTCTCATTCAATCTTGGTCTTCGTCTCCGGTACTGGGCTCCAGGTCATTTCTTATCGGCCATATGGAGAAATAGAATTTTAACAAATTTTGTTCCATAGAATTTTAACAAAAGAAAAAAACCTCCCATCAACGTTGTGGTCTATAAACAAAAAAACAAAAAAAACAAAAACAAAAAAAACAAAAAAAAACAAAACAAAAAACAACACTTGCGCAAAGTTTCTAGACTAAAATGAAAATCGGCTTCAAGTTAGCCGGTCTGGTCACGTATGTGTTTGTTCAGACAGAATAATTAACGAATCAAATGATTCTATTTAGTTTAAAAAAAAAAAGGCTGAGCCGCTAGTCATTCTGAAAATAAATAAAATGCAAATCCGCAACTGAAAAGTGTAACATCAATAACATCTGCTTCTTTTAGGTTTGTTTTCATGCTTATGTCGAATTCCATATTTTTGAAAATTTTTATGATTATTTATCTGTTTTTTTATTTTGTTTTTGTCTGTTACGGTTTTTTGTAGAGACCTATGTATTTTTTATCGATTATTTTACCTACTTCACGTATACATGTAAACTCGCATAATATACTATCAAAACTTCCCATTGTAATATCGAAGGTTCCTTCTTTTTTCACGCGTCTTTGTTATCGAATAATAGTGATTTTGGGGAGTGTTTAATGATTTTTACTTCGTTTGTACTTATTTTTGTTTCTTCTTGAGCTAGGGCGTTGTATTCGGTTATAGAAGGGTAGAAATCTTCTATATCTAGTTATATAAATTGTTTTTTTTTTTGCTGGGGTGGGGACTGCGGAACCAGTCTATGATTGTTTTTGTGTTTTGTCCACTGGTTTACACCTAACTTTGTCATTAGTTCTGACTTAATTATTTCTAGCATTGTTTTGATTATTTTACCTCAGTCACTTTCGGTTGGTTTTAATTGTTTGCGTGTCGGGTTTCTTTTGAAGTTTTTTTTTTGTAGTATTTATGGGCGCACGCGCGTGAACGGACACACGCACACATACACTATGAAAAAATACACCAATGAAAATTTCGTACAAAAAATAAAAAATCGAGAAGTATAAGCAATCAGTTGCTGATATCTTCTGACGAGTGGACGGTGTAATTCACGGAGGTTCCGTCTACGAAACTCTGAAGTCGGAATGCTGAAGGTAACATCAATCAGCTAAGTGACAAATCTTTTGCTTAAATCTATCTATCTATGATATTGTGCTATTGGGAAATTTAGGCGCATAATGGCCTCTTCAAAAGAAAATGATAAAAACACATTGTTTTTAAATTTCTGTTGGTTTAGAGAAATGTGTGAAATGTCTAGTGAGGCACAAAAAAACGTTGAGTAATGAGACGGATGAACACTCAATCTGCTAAAATTTTCTGAACATTTTAGGGAGACACCGACTTACCTTGCGTGCATCTGTGTTCGTGTGCACACACGCGTGTGCACACACACGCGTCTGCGTATATAGAGAGAAATAAACCCATGTCAAGGATGGGAAATATGAAAAGAATCTTTCTTTCTAAACCGATATTAACGACGCACAGACGTATGATTATTGACTTAACACCGTCTAGTGCACGGTGAGGATCGAAATCGTTTCTCTGACGGAGTTGGGTTATAAGACAACAGTGTGGACATTGTTGACCCAAAATTCTAACGAACTATCAACAGCGACTTCCGTGAAGACAGTTATAAGAGAACCCAGTAAAATGAAAAGATTGTCGTAATATAAGTAGATTTGAAGGCTTCTTTTTTTTTTATAGAACTCTTGTTTGCCTGTGAGCAATAGAACGCCTGCACGCTAAAGTTAGTGAGCACATTCTGTAAAATTCCAGCTTGTAGTCGGATCATATGACCGTGGTGGGTTTATTATTGCAATTGGCGATAGCAATAGAACTATATCTTTCTATGGCTTTCGCCAATTGCAATAATAAATCCACTACGCTCATAGACTAGATATATCTAGTACCGTTGGTGTTTATTTTGCCCTGATCCGTCGAATTAATTACTCTCTTCAGAGACTAGTCATTGGCACGTTTCTCTGATTCTAATCTGAATAAGACGTTTAAATATCTTTTTCAGAAATAACTTGACCTTTGTTTCTTACGTGAAATTATGACTAATTTTACAAATAATCAAAATCTACAATCTGTAATAATAGAATTAGATTTATAAGTTTGTTTTTAAAAATCAATTCACCGCAAGTAAGGCGATAATGCCCATAAGAAGCAAGGGGATACTGGAACTGAATAAGATAACTTTAGCCGGAAACCAAATCCTAAACAGGAAACAAGGGATAAACCTTTACAACTTTTTAAAATACAAAAGGCTGTGAACCGGACGATAAGCGAACCTATGTACTCCTGTTGAGGATAAAATAACTAAATAGTAAATAAAATTTCAGAGTTTAGGCGGAGACGTTAGAAGTATAGAGTTGAAGTAGACTTTAGAAGGAACCGGAAACTCAATCCTTAACAGGAAACAAGGGGTAAACTTCTACTTTTGTTAAAAAAACCGGGAATGGTAAAATTTTGAAAGTGACTTGAATTTTATACGTAAGTTAAACTGGCAAGAAGGATAAGCAAAAAAAATATTGATATAACTATTTTTGTTTTTGAATACAAAATAATGATTTCCTTTTCATTTGGAATAAGGAGAAAGCAACTATTTCACCGTACCACGAATTGAAAAATGAACACTAGGTACTTAAAAAAAAAAAAAAAAAAATAAATAAAAAACTCCCAAAGAAGCAAGTATAACAAATGAAAGATTATCCTGTGTCTTATCTATTTCTCCCAGGAAAACAGATACCTTGAATGTAATTTTGCTTCGGGTGATTTTGAAATGTACCCGAAGAGAAATATAGAGGAAGGAAAATAATTTTGACATGTAAATGATTTCGGGCTCATATCTATATTTCGCATGCAAAAATAAATGTATAGTCTGGAAGCTCTTTCTGGGAAAAAAATTAAAAAGAACACTTGATATTAGTCCCTTATATTTACAAAAAAATCAAAAATAAAGAGGTGTATACTTACTTAGTCTGAAAACTATCTGATATAATTAACGAATTTCGATAAATAATTTTAAATTTTGACTACAATGCAAAAAGTGACTTTTGGAATAGTAGAAATTTTTGCAATACATTGAGACATGTTGAAATCCTCACAGTATTTAGTATTATTGAAGTTATCGCTAACATTTTTTGTTGAGATTTACAAACTCTACGTTTCGTTCAATTTCGAAAACCAATCGATGAAATTTGAATGAGCTGATTTGTTTAGAAAAATACGTTGATAAAAACACTACTTCTCAGTTTAATAATTAATTTAATTTTATAGCACTTCACGGTAAACAATATTTTTAAGAAAATATCTTTTATTTCTTTCTCCCTTTTTAACAGCGGACAATAATTTTTTAGGATTTCTTTGTATGCAACATATAACTCACCATGCATAAATATTTCTTTCTGGAGCCAAATTCCAACTTTTTGAAGCTTTTGGCCTTGTGATTTGTTTATAGTTCTCACAAATGCAGGGCGAACTGGAAACTAGATTCTTCTCTATTCGAAAGAATATTCGGATGGTTTAGGAATAAACTTTCTTTGTACCCTCTTCGATCGGTCAATGTATGGCTATTTTAGAGAGTATGACGGACCGGCTAACGGAGGTTACAGAATTATATATATTAGGTTGGTGCAAAAGTAATGACGTAATAATGTCGTTTTTTGACGTATTTTTTAACGTCAAAAAACGACATTATTACGTCATTATTTTTGCACCAACCTAATATATATATATATATATATATATATATATATATATATATATATATATATATATATAGGTAGATACTATACGCCAAGAATTCTTTTTGGGTGATATTTCTGACTGGCAGGGGCCAAGGGTAAATATATGAATGATGTAAGTTGTGACAGGAACTAATCACTAACCAAAGCAAGATAATTGTCGATTCAAATGAAAAATCATAAATAAATATAATCTTTTACTTTTATGACTTATTGTCATTTCTTGTTTTGTATTCTGTAAAATTCTATTTTTCTCTTGCCTTCTGCATCTGTGTTTTATATGAACGCACACGTATATACATAAACTGTTAATCATTTCAATTGAAATATATTTCAGCTCAATGTAGGCCAGCGTTGATTTTTTTTAAAAATACATCAATGACATTTTATATAGAGTCACATATAATGTAAATATTGTTTTGGGGAATCTTACTTAAAACGTACCATGCGCGCGTGTTACAAAAAGATTCACGGTAATAAACCGATCATCAGACGCTCGGAATAGTTAAGTTCTCTTGTATTCACGTTCTGTAAGATCCCTAAATCATATCCAACAAGAATAACATAGGAAAAAGATTTTGAAACTAGGTTCATCATAAATTTCTTAAATTTAAATTTTTACTCCTAGATTTTAATCACCGGAAGATGTTTACGTTCCCATCCATTGTTTATATATCACGATTCAAGGTTTCTACCTCTCTTTCTGTTTCTCGGTAGTTAGCATATTTGATGGCATATAAGACGCACGGGTGTATAAGACGCACTCCAATTTCAGCAGGGCGAATGAAGAAAAAATCTGTAAAATTAGTAAATGGTACAGTCTAGGCTATATTTATGAGGTATTATTTTGGTTAAACAAGCCATGATTACAATTAAACGAAAAATAATACGAACAAAGAACACAGGCCAATAAAACTTTATTATATCCAAAAGTAAGAAAATAAAATAAAAATCAGGCAATTATTACAATTGGGCAAAACAGTACAGCTACCATTAAAATTTTATTAATCTTCAAATCCATAAAATTCGTCGTCTTCGTTATCAAAACTCTGATACTCATTTTCAATACTATCATCGCCGTTAAATAATGCGTCATCTAATTTCGGCCGACTATCGCGAATTACATAGCATATAAGACGCAGGGGAATTTTAAAGGATATTATTAATAAAAAAAAGTATGCCTTATGTGCCGTTAAATACGGTGCTTCTTATCTGGGATTTCTTTGAATCAACTAATAAAAGTCGGTCCAGCCGAAGGCCGTATCTTTACATTATACATAAATACAAATTATCCGCCAAGCTCTTTGAAACAGTGCTGGATTTATGGCGAATGTTGCTGAATGAACGATTACTCTAAATAAGGGAGAATTATGTGATATGCTGAATGTTCATGTAGAGTAACGGTTACCAGCACGAAATGTGGAATCAGCGATCCGAGTTCAAATTCCAACTTAGTCTGTGGCGTTTATTTATTCATTAATTTCGTAATCGGCTTTATCTCGTATCCAAGGATTCTTTGCTGATTGCTTCCTTTATGATGATGGCGTTGGTGACTTAATTCGGCGCCAACGTGCAGGTTCAGGATAAGAATCTTCCAGTTTCACCAAAACCTGCTCCCGTTATTCATTCCCTATCGTCATTTGGCTTTGCAAGGGTTGATTGAACATGAAAAAAAAATCCGAGTAGAAGAAAGTGCCAATATCGTGAATTTGTTAAAGGTGGACCTCAACTTGCTAGGAAGTGACCCACACATGTGATTTCATGACATTCCTCTGCGACATATATGGAATCCAGAATCCAGTTATGAAACTGCTGGCGGTGTCTCTGTTATAATTTCGAGTGCCGCCTTCTGTAGCATGTCCGTCATGCATAGCCCTCTTCATCCGCTCAACCGTTGAGATTTGTTGTAATTATCATCCGCTTGTTCCACGGTTGGATTCTTTGGAGTTGGTCACGCTTAGTCTGGGTCCTCCTCTTCGACCTTGTCACTAAGAGTGACCTTACCAGGAGTTTAGAACTCCCGACGGCATCGTTCTCAGAGTCATTGAACCACGCGATCCCCTCCATCACGACTATCAGAGGTACGCACATAGAAACATACACACATTTAGCATAGACACACATATATATTTACCATATACACACATATATATTTTACACTGGGTGTTGTAGTTCGACATCAAATGTTACTTTGTTTAATGACAATAATAGAAACAAAATAATAAATAAGGAATCAGTTAAAAGTATATATTCAAAATCAATTATATGAGAACATTTTTTTATTATTATTCTAGTTGTTAAAAATATTTGAAAGATAATAGAGAAAATTGACTGGTATTTATTTGAACAAAAAGTACAAAATTGACTATTCTGAATCAATAGTAAAAATAAAAGAAAACGAAATAACATGACACCTGACAGAAGTATTAATCGACAAGAGCAAAAATGTTAGTTTTTCAACATATTTAAATTTAAGAAACGCTCATTAGGTTAACTGAAAAGTCTCAGTCCGTTATGGAGGACGCTAAGTTTAATCTATATCTAGAATTCTCAAAATGTATGTATGTATGTGTGTTTATGTGTTTGTGATCGGATGTCGTTTATGCATTTCCACAGTTTTCATCCGATTTCGATGAATTTTTTTTTGTTTGACAGATAATTCTTCAGTATCGGTTTTGATTCCAAGTTGTTGGCGACAATGGCTCTCCACTGCTTCCTGTCCATTATAATTCTCAGCAACATTTTAATATTTACTATCTGTTCTCGGATATATATCTTTCATAAAAACTTTAATAAAATTAAATAGTTTAAATTACTACAATAATATTACCTATATCTATAATTCTCAAAATGTGTGTATGTATGTGCGTGTGTGCTTGTATGTGTGTGTGTGCTTGTATGCGTGTGTGTGTGTGTGTGTGTGTGTATCTCTGCGTGTGTGAGCAGATGTCGTTTATGCGTTTTGTTTGCTAGATAATTCCTCAGTTCCGGTGTTGAGTCCAAATTACACATTCCCCTTCTCTCGGTCAAGCGTCAATCTCTCTCAAGTGAGGTTACCTTTTCCGTTGCATAAAGCCTACTACTACAGTTTTAAGGTGTTGCTTTCATTATCATTTATAGTCGTTCCCAATTTAAATTTTTTTATTGTCCTGTCAGTTTTTACATTGCATTCACCATAGTAATAAGTAAGCTTGTTTTTTTATTACTCAACATTTGTTTTTCCAACTTTTTCTAAAGTTATTTGAGCTTAGTGATCCTTGTACTTTTACAGAGTTCTCTTCTTGTATTTGACCAAGCATTCCATTTAACAATTCATACTTGCCTAAGACATGCCACCAAAGAAAAGAACTTTGCCTAGGTTGCAAAACCACTGCTGCCATGTCCACCATTTGAATAAGAGATAACGAATCGTCTTTAGAACATTCAGTTTGCCTGTCTGGAAATGCCTTCCGGAATGTTTCAATCAGAGCCACTGAGTCCGAAGATCAACGTAGCCATCAGCTTTCCAGAAGAGCATACCTGAATGCTTCTGCGCGCGAGGCTGAAAATGATGATCAAAGGACTCAGTGGCTGAGTAGAAACGCCTCTTTAACTGCTGCTGTGCGTGAGGCTGAAACAATCTTGATAGCAAAAACAGCCCTTTTCAGAGCCACCCCTCATTCAAATTGTTAAACCCCCATTTGGGGATGTGCCCCAGTGGAATCCAATTCTTGTTACTAATATTGATTTTCGGGTGGGTTGACTTTAAACATAAACTGCTCCAAATGAACGGTAAAAATTCGCAGTAATGAAAGATCCGGTTGAAGACGGGTTATACTGCTATTGTCTAATAAACAAAAATGAGTAAAAGATGTACTTGAAATTTTTTATGCAAATTGATATTTAAATTATTTTAGTTTGGGAATAATTTATGTGTTATATGTTTTAAATAACATTAGTTTAAGGATTTAACAGTTTTCTTTAAAATTTTTTAATATTTTTCTAGTCATGTATGTTGGCTTTCAGGAACAGAGGTATATGAAAAAAATTTCTGAGCGCAGTTTTATATTTTCATAAAACTTGATAGCGGCACTCTCGTGAATTTTCCGTAATTTACCATCAGAAAAGTCATGGGTTAAATAGCAGAGTAGATCCTATTCTCTAACCTTAGATGGCTGCTCGTCTAAGAAAACGAAAACTTTGAACTTGAAACTATCAAGGAGGCAATCGAAAACCATTCCAATATCTTTTCCTGTTCACAGATAATGAAGAAACGGAATCTGTGGAAAGCCATGATAGTTTACACCCTGAAGGAACATGGCGTATTTATTAAATAGCACATAATCTTACCTTTTCATCCTATCCAATCTGCCCTTGTAAGATAATGCAATCACTTACGCGCTAATATCATTGGAAAAGGCAGAAATCCATCTCCTCCACAGCTATGGGTTAAATATTAGGACCTCTATTTGTAAAAATTATTGTTATCCTCAAAAATCTGATTCACTCGCACAAATAAAAGAATTATTCTTACAATCAAAAAATATGTTTCAGCTTTAAATAACTCACAAATGGTTGATAAGTCGTAAAATCAAATCAATAAAAAACAAATTTGTAAGATAAGCTTAATAAGCCTGCCTCGTGACCGAAACAGATGCGTATTTCCTATTTTGGCGTTCGAAACCAGCTAACAACCAAGATGTTGAACGCTGATTTTCATGGCCGGCAAACAAATCAACTGTTTTTTTTTCTTTCCTTTTCCGTTGACTTGGCATCGTGCCATACGAAGCTCAGCTTACAAAATATAATGCTTTATAAATGACGATATTTTGTCTTAACTACACATCGGCATCTAAAAGCAGAGACCAATTTTTGTGACGACAAAGAATCGAAAAATCAATCGAAAATGATTAATTACTATTAATTACTTAATGAAATGAGATAATATCAAGGAGTGGGGGGGAATTATTATTTCATTAGCTGTATCTATGAAAATGGGAGAATTTAAAAATGCGTACAGATAAATAAAATTGCTTACGTGTATAAAAGGTTCTAGCATGAAGTTTTCTCGAAATATCTTTTGTGTTGCTTTTATTTTCTCCACTTATTCGTTGATTTTCTCTTTCTATCTAATTACTGGGTGTATCAGTGATAAAGAGCAGTATCATAAAAGAATTCTTGTTTGCAAGCAATGCTAGATCAACGTATTAGCAATACTTTTTAATCGATTTCGCGCAAAGAAACCTCCACATAATGAACTGAAAAGGTAATTTTATCATCTAATAGGAGTAAATAGGTTCGCTTATTGTCCGGTTCATACTCCTTGCCGTTTTTTTTTAACAAGAGTAGAAGTTTATCTTTTGATTCCTGTTTAGGATTACGTTCTGTTTCCTTCTAAAGTCTACTTCACTTCTAACGTCTTCGCCTAAACTCTGAAATTTTATTTACTATTTATTTATTTGTTTGTTTGTTTCTAGGAATAGAAAGGCTCGTTTATCGTCCGGTTCATACTCCTCACCAGTCTTTTGAACAGGAGTAGAGGTTTATCCCTTGTTTTTTTTTTGTTTAGGAATGATTTTCCGATTCCTTCTAAAGTCTACATCCACACTATACTTCTAACGTCTCCTCTTAAACTCTGAAATTTTATTTACTATTTATTTACTATTTATTTTTCGTCCTCAATAGGAGTAGACAGACTCGCCTATCGCCTGAATCATACCCCTGCTCGGTCTTTTGAACATGAGTAGAAGTTTATACCTTGTTTCCTGCTCCGAGTTGGGCTTCCGTTTTCTTCTAAATCTCCTTCAACTCCGTACTTCTAACGTCTCCGCCTAAACTCTGAAATTTTATTTACTATTTATTTTTTATTTATTTTTTCCACTCAATAGGAGTAGATAGGTTTGCCCATCGCCCGCTTCACACTTCTCCCCGGTCTTTTGAATAGGCATAGATGTTTATACCTTATTTCTTGTTATGCGCTTTTGGTTCCTTCTTATTCTCTTTCTCTCTCAGTAAAGCCTTGTGCCTTAGTGGCATTATCGCCTTGCTTGGGGGAATTGATTAAGAAAAAAATTAAAGCCAATATTTATTACAAGAAATTTCAATTGTCCCATATGAAGAATTTTTCAAATTAATTTTAAATAAATGAGAGAAATTTTTGAGCATTTGTTGTTTGCCTTTAAATTCCTTTGCCAGTCACCAGAGTTAAATGCTTTCGAGACAAACCTTTCTTCTTTAGGAAAGTCTAAAATAATATTTTCAATAGAACCAAGTTTATCCTTTCGGACAAAAATGTCACGTGTTAAATTCCATCAAGTTTACTCTGCACTGCAGACGATATTTAACAGTTTATATGATGATAATAAAAGAGGAAATTTACAAAAATGACTGAAACGATGATAAACATTCCTTAGAAAGAGTCACACGTTGCTTAGAGCTACAAGCGATCATAGCGCGTGAAAGAAGAAACAAATTTTCTGAAATTGATTTATATTTGACAAATTAGGCTGGCAGACATGTTGGCTGGCTCACTTCCTTGCATTCTCCCACTTTCTATTTATCTCAGTCTGTTCGTATCTCTCTCTCTCTTTCAATGTCTTCATATCTATCTATCTATCTATCTATCCCAGCCTGTTCATATTTATCTATGTTTATCTATCTCTAGCACTTATGGCCATATCACGTTGAAACATAAATTCTCTTTAAGTTAAGCAACGTTTGTCTTAGTCAATACCTAGATGGGTGACCACTTGGGGGCACCAGGTGCTGTAAGCATGGATGTGCAGGTGGCGCGATGGTTAACGGTTCGAAATTCATTACATTCACTTACGCGCAAAAGCCCTTGGGAAAAGGTATTAATCCATGGTTTCTCCCCACGTTATAGGTAAATAGCAGGAGAGTTAGGTAGACAATCATGAATCGAAAAGGAACTTGTAGACAGTATTCATGCTTAGGTAAAGAATAAAATTTTGCAATGTCTTCATTGCATTTCCTTGATCTTGTAAAATGAATGATACAATTGCGTAGATATCTATAAATATCTAGTGATTGTTTCCATTATTTTTATTTATATATATATATATATATATATATATATATATATATATATATATGCACACTACAGTTTAAAAGTTTGAGGCAACACCAGGTAGTTTTAAAATTGACTCAAAAAGTAGTTGTTTTGTACTTTAGATAAGAGAAAATTATTATACATGGTTAAAAAAAAGTGAGACATATTTTATTAGACATTTTATTACGACAAAAAGACTAAAGGTTTCTAAATTAAATTTTGCTCTCGTCTAAATATCCTCCTTCAGCGTTGATTACTGTAGCACAAATTTTTGGAATTGGTTGTAAAAATTCCTTAAAGTATAAGTTCGATAATTGATTCCATTCCTTTTTCAATGTCTATAAGAGCTTTTTCATTTTTTTTCACTATTTTCTCAAGTTCATCCCATGCTAATTCTGGGTTAACTTCAAACTTTTGAACTGTATTGTATATATATGTACATATTTCTAAGGAAGCAATGGATTTTATTTATTAATCTGACATATTTTTATCGCTTTAAACTTTAGTGAATGCCCATATTAGAGTAGACGTTCCGTTTATTTTATTTTCACTCTCCTTTTTTCGTTAATAAAATTTCTCGAATGTTCAGGATGGTAGGCGAAAATAAAATACAGTTTAAAAAATAAAGAGAGCGTCTACTCAAATATGGGTATCGACTAAAAATAACGTGTAAAGTGTCGGTCATTTGAAGAGGAGGAGGGGGCTTATCCCTTGTTCTGTTGGGATTGGGTTTCTGGTTCCTTCTAAAGCCTTCTCATTCTCTTTCATCCCCAGTAGTCCCTTACGTCTTAGTGGCATTATAGACTTTCTTGGGGTGAATTTATATATATATATATATATATATATATATATAATGGAGGGGTTATTGTTGTTCCAACGAGAGAAGAGTGTATATTTTAAAGAAAGAGAAAAAAAAAACACAAGTGTTTTTGATTATAATTTTGTATATACTTTATTCTATATATTTTGCTACATGGGTTTTGAGTCTTGTGACATTCATCAGGCGAAGAATGGTTATTTTCACATTATTTAAAGGAATGAATTCTTTTCCTTCTATGTTAGATCTTTTGATCTAACATAGAAGGTCTTTTGTGTGTAGTAGTTGTTATACGAATCCATCTTAGACTGGTCGAAAAATGTTCCTTTGCTTTAGGGGTAATTAAATTTGGCCAGAGAAAGACAAAGAAAGGAGGATGACTTTGTTGTTATATTTTTATGTGGGCATCTATCATTTCATTCTTTCCTTGCGTATTGTGTGTGTGTTACAAGGAAATCTATCTATCTATCTATCTATCTATCTATCTATCTATCTATCTATTGTATGTGCGTGTTTGTGTGGGTGTGTGTGCGACCCTGTGGTTCGTCTAATGTATTTGTTTTTGCCAGTATGTGTGCATATGTTCGTCCTCCATTTATATATATATATATATATATGGATGTGTTATATGTTAACATTGTAAATTCAAAATATTTTTTACCTCTTTAAAAGGGAGGTAACTTGAAATCAACCTTTCGGTATCTTCAGGCGATTTCGGTCAATTCTAACCATTAACTGCTTTATATATATATATATATATATATATATATATATATATATGCAATGGCTGGCCGCTCGTTTCAGGGTATGCCTGTTTGCTAGGGCGGCTATCCAGTTCGTGTTGTATAGACCACCTGTTCAATCACATTTGTGTTTGCTCATCACACAACGTACCTGTCGTTTATACTGAGCGGATATTAGTTACGGTTTCTTGCGTGATGAACAGTTTGAACAAAGGTCACTACACTCAAATCATCGTCAAGATTACATGTGACTTCACGCCAACCATCGGCAGAACTACACCGGCTGGTCTAATTCACTTCCAACGCTTCTGTCAAGCAGGTGTATGGTTTTTCAGAAGCTGTCGAAAGCGATATTATCATGGATTCATATTCCTGATAAATCGAACGTTCTAATCACACCGTAATGCACACACACACACACACACACACACACACACACACACACACACACACACACACACACACGTATATATATTAGGTTGGTGCAAAAATAATGACGTAATAATGTCGTTTTTTGACGTTAAAAATACGTCAAAAAACGACATTATTACGTCATTATTTTTGCACCGACTTAATATATGTGCTGAATTCTCCTGCTATCGTCTAAATTTACAAAAGCCAGATCAAAAATGGAGTACAGTCGTCCCTCGTTTATCGCGCTTCCTGACCTTCATAAGTGAATTTTCGTTAAGTAGGATTCTTTATTTATAAATTGAATATTTTCGTAGTTAGAGCATAGACTGTTCACGACCTTCTAAATACGGTTTTTGACATTATAATTGCTCTCTAGACATACAATAACACCTCTTTACCCAATATATTAGACAAAATAAGAGAAAATAAGACATATTAGACGTTACAATCATCATATTATTATTATTGTACATTAAAGTTACAAACAAAGTTATTACGTGTACATCGTTTCATCATCAAACAAGTTGCATTATTTTCCAAGGTTAGTGTAAGCTTAGGAAAATAATGCAACTTGTTCAATGATGAAGTGATGAAGAGATGTACTACACAACAAAGGTTACTGCTCCTCTAAAGCACGACTTCAGTAGAAGAGTCTTCGTGTGGTGCATCGTCTTCTTCTGCTGAAGTTATACGAGGCCTAGGCGGTGGGTGTCTTAGTGCGCGGCTGAAAAACATCGTGATAGGCAGTTGCTGGCGCTGTCTTTTCATCTGCGTGTAGGGTTCCATCGTTCCATCAAGTGCATTCCAGAACCGAAAAAAAAAAAAGCCGTGATAGAGTGAAGCCACAACAGTCGAAGCGCTAAGTGGCGTGGTTCGACTGTACTGTTGCCATATATGGGATGAGCTGCCCAGCCTTCTCTTTCCAGTCACGATAGAGTTCAAAAACGTCGCCGCAGCCTTATAAGCGATGAATTATCCCCACTAAAAGCCCCTGCAAGCCTCTCGCTACTCTATCGCGAGAAAGGGAACAGATGAACTACATTTCTCACCTTCAGTAGTTCTAACCTTTACGGTTAAGAGCCGCCAATGTAATCTCCATTGTAGTAAACCGATCTCATTCCTTTCTTATTACATTGGTGAAATGTAAGAGCCACTCGAACAGAAGATATATTTCTGATTACTATAATCTTAAAATGTTCATGTCTAGGGTTAACCATTATCTTCCTACATATTTTCATAAACTGTGACTCTTAACATTTTACTCTCTAACATTCTACCTCATATGACATTTAGGCCTTGTAGAGGGCGAACATTATAACAAAAAAAAAAAAAAAATACCAACGGTTAAATCACGCAGGATGACCCTTCCCCATGGTGTGGGGTTTTATATATGGAGATAATGCCGATCTATTATATCGAATTAAAAGAATGATATAGAGTATATATTTGTCTATATTTCTGAGATATTGTAACTATTGTCCTTAGCTTTATTGTCTTATGCAGGACGTTTCGTACCGTTGTACGCCCCGGTCTTCTTCAGGTGATATACGTTGGAAATCCGAGCCGAACCCTTTATTTCGTTCACTGGGGTAGATTGTTCTAGTTCCACGTGTCATGCCTTTTCTGAATATCTCAGTTTCAGTTATTTCTCTTTAGTAATTTAACTTCAAGTTTTTGTTGTTCACCTCTGCTGTGGTGTCGAACTCAAAACTCTTTGGGTCAAGTCCCTGGATTACTTCACCCAACGATTTTATCCATTGCGTCATAAAGATGAGGACAATAGTCTGAACAATGTAAACAGTATAAATAGAGTATTATTTTGAAATCTTAGATAAGGTTATGCTACCATACACCTCAAACCAAATAGCTTTGCCACATTTTTTGTCAAATTGATGACAAACTGAAAGACATTACTAGAGTGGTTAGAATCTGTAAATAACACAATAACAATGAGAGGCTGCGATGGGCGAAAATCACTTAACCAAACATTCATCAAGAACTTATGGAAAAAGTTAAAAATAACATCGATATAGTAAGTCCAGGATGTCTATTTGGGAGAAAGTTTAGAAAAATTATATTGGAAAAAGTAATCCACGACTGTGTGATGTTGTATTAGAAAGAAAGAAAAATGATTTCCTTTCCGTGGGGTAGAGGTTTGTTCTTTAATTTTCCGCATTTTTTGTTTGTATTCTTGATTTATTATGTTTAAATAAAAACGGCAGTGAAATGGAATGTCGATAAATTATTTGACGCGCTATTTTTGACAGGTATATTGCAGAAACTAAGCCTTCCACATTAAAATGCGTATCAATTAAGAGCAAAAATAGACTTTAATGTTTTCTGGATAAGACGAAATAACGAATATGTCTGTTTCTTAATGATCCTCATAATCTATCTATCCACCAGTACTTCTAAAGTAAAATTATCTGGAATACGTTGCAGCACCTTACACAACTAACACACACGCACGCATACAGATATATATATATATATATATATATATATATATATATATATATATATATATATATATATATATATATATATATATATATATGTGTGTGTGTGTGTGTATTTTGAACATAAAAATATAGGTCCTTGCTAGATTAGATAATCGTCATATTTATTCTTTATATGTTTATATTTGATTTGTAACCTGTAGTCGATATTATTTTTGTCAAATTTTCTCAATTTCACAGCGTCCCTTTCAATTTTAATTTCACTCGCCCCATCTTTCTCCCCCACCACTTCTTTCCTTACCTCTCCCTCCTCCTTATTCTGATCTTTAACATCAGATCGGTCCATGGTATGTGTATGTCACCACGAAATGTATCTTTAATGTATTTGACATCCCACAACATTCATTTTCCCCCTTCCACTCACACCTAGTTGTAAAAAATCCCTCTCTGTTAAGTTTTAATCTCCCAAATGTTACCCATCCCTTTAGAACTAACATTCGTCCCACACTCTCATATTCACTCTCTCTAAATTCTATTTTTATTTCCGGAGTTGTTCTTTTCCGTTTTCTTTTTGAATTTGTAGGTCTGATGAATTGGATCGTATTTACGAATCCAATGGAATAAATTATGACCATGGAATATTAGTGTTTAAGCCTTTTTATTATATATATATGTAGTATGGACACAGAAATCAATACTGCATGCCTCAAGTGATTTCAGAACATGATCTGAAGACGTTACATTATCTATCTATCTATCTATCTATCTATCTATCTATCTATCTATCTATCTATCTATTTCAGTCTCTAAATCTATATAAATATAATCAAGTAAATTACTCTTTTTTCGCCATGTCTTTTGCTTTAAGCGAGGAATAGTAAAACTGATAATTAAACCGAAAAAGCAAACTCAACGAGGCTTAATTTTTAAGCCAATCATATTCGTCAACGTCATGTTTATTCTATTTAACCTTACGGTGACACAACGTGTTGCATCTGAAAATATTGTGTTCTTAATAGTTTTATGCAGTTAACTTTCGTGTCCGTACATATCAGTCCTGAATAACGGATATTAGCATCTCGCCACTCCCAACCTGCGAATAAAATAATATTTTTCAATCGACTGAAATCACGAGTCCCTGTAATTATCTTGGTGCAGCCTGTATTACCTACAACAAGACCTATACCCCCGTCCAATCTTGCCGATGTTTAGGTAAGAGAGATATGCGAGTTAATTGCATTTTATGCATCTTAACTAGGAAAATTGCAAAACCGTCGGACATTTGAGATCTGAAGCGTTTGCATCTGTGGCCATTATGATGAATTATGATACAAATGAGACTTGAATGTTGTCAGTAATAATCAAAGAGAGGTCAAAGAGAGGTCAAATGATAGAGAGAGAAGGAGAGAGAGAACAGTTTTTACCACGTGTATGAACGAAAAATGTTTCCATGGCCGATATCGTCATAGTTTCAACAACCTCTCCCTTTGATTTCAAGCGGTATTAATTCTCAATAACTCTCAACTTTGGCGCGAACATTAAGAAGCCACAAAGACAATACCTCAAGCTTGATAGCCTCAAGCTGACTTTTTCATGATTTTTCCTATGACCACCTCTATATTGGTTGTTCTTATCTTCAGCTTAATTAATGTTGCATACCCAGAAGCCATGTCAGCTTACTCTGGTAGAAGAAGGTGGGTGCGTTTATTAGGGTTTCCGGCCACTCCGTTTATTAATGTCAAACGTTTCTCCAGAACTCAAGTTTTTACTTGTACTTGTTATACACACCTTTATGATATGATGCATGTTGAAAGCTTCTCTTCAAATGCATTGTCTAATGATCCATTATTCCTTTTTAAGTCTTTCCAGAAATCATCATCATCATTATAAGTCTATCGTCTGCTTCAATTTTTGGTGGTGTTGGTGGGGACCTAAGTACAAAAGAAACGGACAACCTCCCCCTGTAACACCCAGGAATTCCGGCATTGTCATGCGCGTCCATTCTTTTATATTGTCCAACCAGCTCTTGCGTTGCCATCCCAACTTGTGTCCGCCATCAACAGTGCCTTGCATGATGATCTTGCAGACGCTGTTATTCCGTGTGACGTGGCGAAACCAAGTCATCGTCCGACGCTTAATAGTGACGAGGAGAGATTTCTGTCGGACCACAAGAATTTTGTGGTATTTCCAGAATGTCCACGTTTCATTTCTGATAATATTTGTTTCAAAAATAAAATTGATATTGTTAATACATGAGTTCATCATTATAATCTGCAGCATTAGTAAATAAAAAAAGTCAAGGTAGATCATTTCACCCCAAGCAAGGTAATAAAGCCACCACGACGCAAAGGGTTACTGAATTTGAAAGAATATGAGAAAAAGAAAACATTATTAAGGAAAGCGGACAATTAAAGAATAGAAATTAAGACAGAAGATGACGGCAGGAATTGTTCTAGTAAACATGTTTTATTAAAAAAAAGACATTTATGTTTATTCAATTTGTTCATTTTTCTAGTGTACGAATGTGTCTGTCGTTCATTTATAAAGTTATAATAACACAGCCAAACAGAAGAATTTATCATCTAATGGATGATAAATTATTCTGTTTGGCTGTGTTATTTCAATAATTTATCATCCATTGATTGGTTTGCAAAATCCTTGTCAATTTTATTTTAATTTACAAGGTGTAAATGATCATTAACCTAATGTAATGTTAATTCCTATATATATATATATATATATATATATATATATATATATATATATAAATATATATATATAATAAAATGCTTAAACACTAATATTCCATGTTTATAATTTATTACATTGTAATCGTAATTACGATCCAATCCATCAAAGCTACAAATTTATAGGTCTGATGGATTGGATCGTAATTACGATTCCAATATAATAAATTATAATCATGGAATATTAGTGTTTAAGCGTTTTTATTATATCCTTACTCTGTCCTGGACATTGAGTTCTACCTGGATTCTATCCTCTTGGAAATTTTTATACATATATATATATATATATATATATATATATATATATATGTGTGTGTGTGTGTGTGTGTGTGTGTGTGTATTAACCACTAATATTATCTATCTATCTATCTATATATATATATAGATAGATAATATTAGTGGTTAATACACACACATATACATATACACACACACACACACACACACACACACACACACACACATATATATATATTTATTAAAGACATTTTTATGTTTAACGTTAGAGATACAAGTATTTAAGTAAATGCTCTGTTTATAATAAACAGTATTAAATAACATTTACCGGCCTGAATGTCCGAGAAATTTTCATAGAAAATATTCGTTCTTTGACAGGATTAACAGGATTGACAGGATTTTCTATGAAAATTTCTCGGACATTCAGGCCGGTAAATGTTATTTAATACTGTTTATTATAAACAGAGCATTTACTTAAATACTTGTATCTATAACGTTAAACATAAAAATGTCTTTAATAAATAAATTGTCGGACTTTGTCCATTTCGTAATATATATATATATATATATATATATATATATATATATATATATACTTGGTGGACTCTCCCGTCGTATTCAACGTATGACGTTCAAGGAGCTTAGTTCCTAGGAGCCAGACACCAACTACACTTTTTGAAGGGTCGAATACAGAGACCTGGTGCACTACGTGCAAACAACCCTCCGCAGATTTTGAATTCAGAGTTGTTCTTCTCCTGGACCAGTTGCCATCCAAGGTTATAGAACCTAGTCTGTTTTGCTCTTTACCCATAGCTGGAGAGAGAAGAAGAGAATTAATACCTTACCCAAGGGTATTAACGTGAATATAAGTAAGTGAATGTAATGGATTCGACTGGAATTCGAACTCGGCTCTCCGATTTCTCAATCATACTGTGCCTCCTAATATATATGTACAAAAAGTTATCGATTTGACTCACTTATCAAGAGAACTTTTCAGCACCCTCTCGTATATTCTCATTATCTTTCACTCCCAGTAACCCCTTTCATCTTAGTGGCATTATCTCGTTGCTTGAAGTGAATTGATAAAAAAAATGTGTATAGCCATTAGCCTTTCATAGTTGATATACGCTTACATCTACGAGTCTACTTATGCACGAATGCAATAAGTTCTTCACCTAACTGAATTTTGATCTGAAATTTTCAATGTATATTGTTAAATTTATGTCATTAAAATTTTTCACCAAATCAAGAGCATCCATCAGGAAGAGGATTATGTTGGACATATTTATTTCTTTGAAAAATAAATATTGCTTTCATCATTCGGCTGCAAATTGATTGGTGTGTCTATGTAGGGATAGTACATATATTACAAACACACACACATATCTCTCACTCTCTCTCTTTTTCTCTCTCTCGCTCTCTCTCTATATATATACATATATATAATTTTCAAAATGTGTGTATGTATGTGTGTGAGTGATCGGATGTTGTTTATGTATTTCCACAGTTTTCATCCGATTTTGATGATTTTTTTGTTTGATAGATAATTCTTCAGTGCCGGTTTTGAGTACAAATTGTTGGCGGCAATGGCTCTCCACTATTTCCTGTCCATTATAACTCTCAGCAACGTTTTATTATTTACTGTCCTTGGATATATATTTTTCATAAAACTTTAATAAAAATAAATAGTTTAAATTATTACAATAATATTATTTATTATTATACTGTTCCCTTTTCGGGGCCCGCCCATTCAAATTGTTAGCCCTCTCCCCATTTGGGGATGTGCCTTAGTTGCACCCAAATGTTGTTACTAATATTGATTTTCGGGTAGGTTGACTTTAAACTTAAACTGCCCCAACTGAACGGCAAAAATTCCCAGTAATGAAAGACTCGGTCGAAGATGGGTTATACTGCTAGTGTGCGTGTGTATATATATATATATATATTAATTGATTCATCGAGTCTGATAGAAACCTCAACAGAATGCAGAAAGCACTGGACGACCGTTTCATCCTATATTTGGGACTCATCAGTAGTGCGCATCCACTACCGAGGGAATCGAAATCCCGGCGGTTAGGTCGGCAAGCGAACACCATACCAACTGCTCCACCGGGCCTCGGTGACGAAGAGATTGCAAATCAGACTCTAAGAAGCGCCGCTCACTCCCACATTCCGTGGTGGAACTCAACTGAGATTCTCTCTGACCATAGGACTGAGCCCCCTGGAGCCACGACTACTCTCAGCAAGCCGCTCCAACTGGAGCATTAGAAGCCGGTTCAAGCGATGATAAACACAGATAGTAATTAGGAGGATTTGATAATTATATTGATTCATCGAGTCTGATAGAAACCTCAACAGAATGCAGAAAGCACTGGACGGCCGTTTCGTCCTATATTTGGGACACATCAGCAGTGCGCATCCACTACCGAGGGAATCGTCGATGTGTATATACGTGTAAGCACATGCGCACACAAACACACGTGTGCACACTTTGTAGATTGATTTGTTTTTTTTTACGCTTTATCAGCCGTTTTATTTAAACCCATAAAAATGTTTTTAGGTTGTAAGAATTTTTTTCGGTCGGGGTGGTGGTGGTGGTGGGGCGAGATAATAATGATTTATTACAAGTTCTGCTAATTAACCCATTGCTGGAGAAGGATAGAAGAAATGGATTCATACCTTTCCAAAGGATATCTGCATATAAGTGAATACAACGAAACTGACTTGAATTGGAACTCGACTCTCCGAATTTTAGTTCCGAACCGTTATCCATTGCACCATCCACACATCCAAGCTTACAGCTCCTGGTATTCCCAAGCGGTCACTCATCTAGATACTGACCAGGCTCGACGTTTGCTTAATTTCGGTGATCGTACGAGAACCGCGTTTTCAACGTAATATGGCCGTAAGCCGTGAAGTTTGTGGACATTCAGCATGTATGCAGACATACGCACACACTTAAATATAACTCTGATTTGACTCTACGATATATATATATATATATATATATATATATATATATATATATATATATATATATATATATATAGTTTTGACTTTTAAACGTTGAACAGAATCGCGACTTTCCCTCTTGACCTCCATTCCTTTCTTTACTTTGGTTATTTTTTCTTTCTTTCCCATTTTCCGTTAAGTTGTTTTTTTGGGCCTGCTCTTCCCCTCATTCCTACTCAAAAGAGTTAAATTTCCTCAGACATCAGAGTGATCTGAATTAGTTTTGTTAACAATCGACTGATTGCTGCGTCATTAAGGTGTTCATTTTCCGTCGTTGCTTGTTAAGAAACGAGACAAAAATGAAAAAAAAAAAGGAAAAAAGAGACGAATAAAAAATAAATAGGTGCAACTGAAACTTTGTTCCATTTTTTTTCTTCTTCTTTGTCGTATTTAAAAAAAACAAAAACATTTCAACTTCATCCTTATTCTCATCATAGCAATCTTTTAAAAGAGCGGTGTCATGATCTCCATCTTCCTTTTCATCTGCATCTTCTTAGCATTCTCTTTTAATTTAATATTTATTTTTATCGTCACTTTCTCGTCATTTTTTTCCTGTCGCTTTCCTTCTTGTTTTCTTCTTCTTGATCATTTATTATTATTATTATTATTATTATTATTATTATTATTTTTATTATTATTATTAATATTATTATTACTATTATTATTAAACTTCTTTTCCTCAACATTTTCATTCTTTTTAGATGTCTTTACTTTCATGCAATAACTTTTCCACATGTTTCTTTCTTTCAGTTCTAACCCTCCCCATAAACATTCCCATTTGATTTTACTCTTATTTCTTGTTTGTCTTTCTATTCCTCCTCTTTCTTTAACTCAATAAAGGCGTGATTATTTTTCAAACAGAATTCCGAGAATATGAATTTTCCTGTAGGGATTTTAAAGCTTAGATCTCATGATGTTTTCAACTGAATTTTGATTTCAAAATTCTATATTGGTTTCAATATATTCTGCTATCTGTAGCGCCACTGATGATTTGCAAGAGTTTGTCTTGCCTGAATATCTTTATATTTGAGAAACTATCTCTTTCGAGTCACTATTCCTTTCATGCCAATTTTGCACAGTACTGTGAAAATGCAACTATTAGATTGGTGCAAAAATAATGACGTAATAATGTCGTTTTTTTGATGTGAAAAATACGTCAAAAAACGACATTATGACGTCATTACTTTTGCACCAACCTCATACTTTCTACTTTCACTTTAAGAGATCCCTTTGCAGTAGAGATTTTTTTCAGAGTTCTTGAATTTTTTCTTTTTTTCTTCTTGGTCTTTTATTCTTGGTATTAATATATTTATTATTTTCAGCCTTGTTCAGGTTTTCTAAATTGCAGATCGAAAAAGTTTCAGTTATGGATCTGTTAAAATTTCGCTTCGACACTGTTTTATATGATTAAATTAGAAACAAGTAGGAAAAACTTTATTTTCATTTTACATGTTTCAATATATCGTTTTAGCTTCATTAGAATTTCAAGTTTTAGCAATTACTTTAGTCCAACCCACATTTGTTAACGTTTCCATGTCCTTAAGACTGAAATGTTTTCTCGTTATTTCTAATGTAGTCAGTACTTTCCACGAATTTTCAGTTAGGTATTGTCTCTGACATGGTTGCTCTAAAACTTTGATAGTATTAGCTTTGAACCATATTTTTCTAGCGAGCTTGTGACATGTTTTGAGTCAGTGCTTTGTTTGAAGGTTTCAATGATGTTCTTGCACAAGAATTTCGGCAGAATGAGGTTTCGGTAAAAAAGAAATCTGAATTTACTTTTCGTTCTTCATTCTCTCATCTATTTTAATTAGGCTACCAATCTCAGGAAGTGAGAAACATTTTCACTGAGACAGTACTGGAGCTATCAAGCTTGACTGTTGGAACAGTTTCTTTGAGTTGAAAACTTAACCAATTCTTTTTTTCACTAATAAGAGGCAAAGACTCTCTGCTCTAAGTTGTTTAATTTTTGCCTCATCTGACTAAAAAATATTCATGGCCAAAAGCTTGAATCTTTATCCAGATCTCGTTTCGCAAAAGCTTGAATCTTTATCCAAATCTCGTTTCTCAAAAGCGAGACGAGGTTTCATATACCTGGTTTGGAGCATTGTGCAAAATTCAGTGTTTACTGAAATACGGTGGAGTAATGGATAGCGGCTCGGATTGAGGAATTCCAGTCGAGTCCATTACATTCATTAGCGTGCTAATACTCTTGGGATAGGTATGAATTCTCTCCCCCGCCCCAGCTATGGGCAAATAGCAGGACAGACCGAGTTCTATAGCCTTGGATGGCAACTGGTCTACCGCAGAAAGAAATGGCAACCTACTGCTGGAAAACATCTGCCTCGTCAGTAATGTATCGAAAAATACATGATCGTCTAATCGTGTATCACGCATGGCACATAACCGACTAATAGTGAGAGTTATTGTGACTATTACGATGAGTTTTTACGCCAAATAATAGGGGCTCGCACTTATACATAGGCAATATTTTAGAAGTTCAGTGACCGCTAGTTTTTTCTGGAGTGCTTAAAATTCACGCCCCCCACAAAATTCAGGGGGGTTGAGTTAAAGTCGGCTTATACAAGAGTATATGAGAAACATCAAATGATTTTTGATGGTGATCGTTAGATTATTTTTGCCATCTTTGAAGAATATTTTGTTACATCTCGTGATACATTAAATTACTCTCTTCTTTTTATTCTGTGTGGCCATTTTTGAATTTCTTGTTGAAACCAGTAGTTGAAATTGCCCTTTTTATGGCTCTGCAGCCTCTCACTTCATTGTAGTCAATCACAATCTTTAACCTTGAGGTCCTTACTAAATCTTTTAACTCCATTTCTGGTGCCCACGATACCATACTAAACTTGTTTACGTTCGTTTTAAAGGAAGTGAGGAACTCTTTGATGTAAGAGATTAAATTCGAATACCTACATGTACAGCTGCCATTTCCTTTTTGTAAGGTATGGGTATGAATAATTCTGAATATGCATTTCGTGTAAACTTGGACATTGCATAAAAGGGTTTGCAAGCTCGTCTTGCTAGGTCATTTACGACTGAACAGTGACATTCGATTATCACCGAATGCTTCATACTTTCGGCCATTGTGTCGCATCCAAGCTACGCTTAGTAAATCGTTATATAAGGCAAAACAACAATAGCAACAACAGTTATAATATAATAATAAATGTAAAATCTATTTTGTTGTTTCTTATTCTTTGTTTAATGAATTCTTTGGTGAGGGAGGAGCTGATCTACCTTATAAAACATGGTAAGTATCATTCTCATTGGCGTCGGAAAGTTGAACATTTGTCGGCATTCTGTGTTCGCCTTTCAACATGTAAGCTATGCTAAATTTTATACAATTTGAAATTACGTCTTTCTTTTCTTTAATTTTATTTTAAGTCTCTTTGATTTTATTTAACTTTAATTTTTTCATTTTATTTGTCTTTTACTCTTTTATTTTTGATTATATTTTAAACCTTTGTTGTGTTTTTCTTTTTCATACTTCCAGTGGAACCTTCGATACTTTTTAGCTCGGTATAATGTATGTTTGTCCGTATATATATATATATATATATATATATATATATATATATATATGTATATATATATATATATATATGTGTGTGTGTCTGTGTGTGTGTGTGTGCGTATGTGTGTGTGTGTGTGCGTGCATGGGTAAGGATAGTATCAAGTGATTTAAAAAAATCTCTCTCACTCTTTCCTCCGTTCGCATATGGACAGGTGGACTAATCCGACAAAGTTCTGCTTTTTGTCTGACTTTTTTTCTGTAAGTAAGAATTTTAATTTTGGGTGCTAGGAAGTTGAGGAATTACCCCAAATATAAAATCTATTTTGTTTTTTCTTTGTTTCTTTTCCATTGTTTAATGAATTCTTTAGTGACCCTTCCGCTAACTTTGAATTTTTTTTTGTGATAACTCTTATTGTAAAAGTATGTCCACCTCTGACATTTCATCTGGTACTTGTCACTGCAACTTATGGTAAATTAAATCTTATTTATATTCAGTACCATTTCCATGTCCTTATACTACCCGACTGAATGCAGTACTAGATGATGAACTTTTGAACCTTTGACAACTAAATATACCCCCACCCATCTCATGAGCAGAACGAGCTCTTTTGTCTTGGTCGACAGTCGTCCTAAAGTTGATAACTTGAATAAAATTACACCTTGACAGTCGAGGATAAAACGCAAAAGTACAAATCTCAATGATTACGAACAAATAAACATGCCGGATCAGCCGTCACCCAGGTCAACAAGGGTCGCGTACCTCAGAGAAGAACCAGTCTGGGATTGAAAAATCCGTCACAGGAACAAACTCTTTCAACAGCAATAAAGGAAATGTTAAAACATAAACTGTTAAGCAGTTATACATGTCAAAAGGCCACCATCTATTGAAAAAGTGCAGAAATTTTGAAGCTGCTCAAAGGAATAATAACCCTACTGCAGAATGGATCCAACGAAGAACGAATGTTGGATAAACCTCTTCAAGAATGGGAAAATATAACAATGAATAGTGTTAGGCAAGCTCTAACGAAATCCCTAAAATGGAAATCCCCAGGAAATGACAAGGTACCCAATTTTTGGCTCTATAATCTGTCATCAATGCATAAAATCCTTGCACAAACTATCAATGCTTATTAATAATCCCAATGAAATCCAAGAATGGATCGCTGAAGGTATTATATATCCGCTTCCAAAAACGGGTGTAACATATGCTCCGAAAAATTACAGGTCAATACCATGCCTGTCCATCACGAATAAATTGATCACATCTGACTTGAAGAACTTTACTTACTCTTTTCTCGAAGCAAACAATTCTTCCATCGGAAAAATTCGATTCCTGTCGGAGGATACGTTTTTTCTATGATATTTCTCGGATATTCAGGCCGGTAAATGTAGTCAATACTGTTTATTATAAACAGAGCATTTACTTAGATATTTTTATCTATAAAAATAACGTATAAACAGAAAATATATTAAAATGATTGTCGGACTTAGTCCATTTCATAATATATGATGTCATTTGTTTTTCATTTTTATTGGAAAGCAAATCACTATGTTATGGAGTTTGTATATCTCGTTCATAAGCTATAATCAAACAACAATAATCTCGATAGTGTTAATTTCAAAAGCTCGCTACATTCCAAAACCACATCATAAAACTTATGATTAACAAACGCCTCAGCGGTCATATCTTTATCAACATTATCAAATCAGTTATCAAGTCAAGAGTACTTCAACTGTATGGTCATATCAAAAGTTCAACTCATAGTGTTAAGTTATGCCTGGAAGGAAAGTTAGCCGGTAAGAGAAGCAAACTTGATAATGTCTACTTATGGACTGAACTTAACTCTCCTGTTGGTGATCGAACTTTGTAAAGAAGAATATCTCATGCTGATCCAGAGTCTGCAAAATGCGGAGTAAGTGACTGATGATGATGATGATTCGTGCTAGTGATGTTTTTTCTTACAAGGGTAGCCTAGAAGGCATGGAACTCGTTTCCGGGAACACTTGTTTGACTTCCAAATAATTCATTGTCACACCCTGAACAGGTTGAAATTCTATTGAGGAGACTTCACAGTTTAGCTACGGATAGCTCTGGAAGGTGTTTGGATAGATATATTCCCGCAACGACTCCATCACTTTGCCGACTCCATACAATGTCGCGACGCTGCTGTCATTTACGTGAATTGTGAGTTATATGTTATTAGGTATCCGTCTCTAATGTTTTATCAGTTAATATAAATTCTGCATTGTTAAAATGGTCTAAAATTATCTATTCGTACATAATAATAATAATAATAATAATAATAATAATAATAATAATAATAATAATAATAATTATTATTATTATTATTATTATTATTCACTGCGTGTTTATATAAGCAAAAAACAAATGTAAACAACAATTACAAATATACAATTTACAAAAATACTCTGTAAACTGTTAAAAGGAGAGACTTTTAAAATTTAATTTATTTTATTTTTAATAATATCCCTAGCAACAGTGAGTAGTTCGAACAGATTTTTTTAAATTTTTATTAAAAATATTTAAAAATATCTATGACAACAACAATAAGAAAAAAGGAATATTTATTTATATACTCCGATTTCTTTAGTAAGAATTGTCTCCCTTGGCAATCAAACATTGACAAACAAACACACAGACAGACAATGTGTCTTGCTCTTAAAAACATTTATTGTTTGAGTTCAAGAAAAAAAAATTAAGAAAAATTAAAAACAAATATCAATTTATATATTTTAAATTTCTGTATTCTGCTGTTTCATTTTTTTGTGTATCTTCCTAAAGAATTTGAATTTATTTTTACATCTTTTCTTTCTTTGCCTCTGCGTTCAGTTCTTGCTTTCTTTCTTCCTTATTTCCATTTGTTTTTCTTTCTTAACTTCCAATATTTCAAGTCTTATCTTCAGCATTTTGCAACGGTCTAGCTGGGCGCAATGCTTCACAAGATCGTATCACAAAGCTTAGTAAATATCATTGATAATAAATGTTCAATCGTTTCCACACACCGATTTTGAATTTATCTCCTTAACTCCATTATGGCAAACCTTTAAATCCCAACGATTATAGCAAGCAATAATACTGTAGGATTACCTCTCTTGCCTGCCAAAGAAATTCTGCTAACGACTGCTAGATGACGTTGTCACAAACACTATATCGACGAAAAAGTCTTACTTTCTTTTTTTTCTCTTTTACTTGGCACTTGAGACGTTCCCAAAAAGGGACTATTTTTGGACCGTAGTGCAATACAGGATCACCACGGTACTCTCAGCCTGTTGCTATATTCATCTCGAGTGGGACCCTTTTTATCTTTTAGGCCACAAAAAGAAAGATAGGACGTGTCTCGTTTCCCATCCAGGAGACTCTTCAGTTCTCAGCGAACAATATGCAAAATTGAACACAACATATAAAGGACCCAGCATGCAATACCTTCGGCTTACTTGAATACATACATACTAAATAATTCTATCAAAATCAGCAAAAAAACTCTTCTCAAAGTGTAGGTTTCGTATGAATTGTTGTATTTACACATACATACAAAGAAGGCTAGCTCTACACACACACACACACACACACACACACGCACACACACACGCGCGCGCGTTCATTCGCTCTGTTAGGTTAACTTTCCTTCCTATTCCTGGTTATGACGATAAACTACATCCGGCTGCAAGGTCCCTAATCGGGAGATTGAATATTTTGAGGAGCGTAGAATCACCTCTTAATTGCTGTTGTTCCCATTTACATCCAGACCCAAGGAAGCGCCTGTTGGGTGGGGGGGTCCCAGCTATGGCCAAATAGTGACCCTCCCAAACAAAAACAATATAATAAAAATACCAACAATACATTTTAAAAGTAATATTACCAACAGTACATTTTATCTGTAGTTGAAGGCATACAATTGCGTTCAAAATATATCTAGTTGAAGCCATAAAATTGTGTTCAAAATATTTAGATTTCAGCATTAAATAACCCATAGAGATGTTGATATGCCGCTAAAAAATTCTCTTCCCCAATAAGTACTACGTTTGACCTTAACGGTCAGTCATTTAAATCCAGTTTGTATAAAGCACAATTTTTAGAGAGATGCCTTAAAAAGAAATTCTTTCCTGACGTCACAGTAAATGAGGCGCTGGATTTGTGAGTAAAGAAAACTTTTTCTTTTTAACATCCACTAAATTTCTTTTTCCATCTCAGAGAAAAGGGGTGTAACACATTTGTATACTTTGTTAACATGATATCTTTCTAGAAAATTAAAAAAAAAATAACATTCTTCCGAATTCTCCCTAGACGTATTTACTTATTTATTTGAGGTAGCAACGCTTCTTTTATACATGTTTCGTTGAATAAGACAGACAATAAAAATTTGATTAATTTTTTATTTAGTTTTTTCCAACATTTTTACATTTTTAGTTTTGTGGGAGTACAAAATAAATATAGAATGACGTTCACTCGAATTCCAGCCGCGCCCAACACGCTAAGGCTCGGAATAAACGCTTCTACTAGTATTCAAAACAATACAAAAAAATGCAGTCAAACATGAAGAGAAATTAGCAACACCTAATAACAACCTCATTGAAAATGCCTAAAGAAGTGGCCGAAAGAGCTTGGGTCAATACTAATCCATTTTCAAATACACTTGTTCCATATCGCAGCGTAGTTCGTAAGCTTGTTGATAAATTTCCGGAAACAGGATCAGCAGACGATCGTTCCGGAAGGTCTACAGAGCTATCGGAGGAGAAACTCTCCGATATTTCTGACAGTGTGCAACAGAGTTCACGAAAATCATTACGAAAGTTAGCGCAACAAAAAGATATTAGTCTTGGAATTGCTCATAAGGCCGTCAGCATAAAAATTAAAACTCTTCCCATACAAAACTTGAAGTCCTCTTATATGAAAGCTGGACAATATCCCCACTTACGAAAAAGACACTTGAAGCAACAAAACTGTGTGTTCAGAAACAAAAACAAGAAAGATCCAAACCTGTATTGATGCTAACGGGCATCACTTTCAACGTAGTTTATAATTTTCATTCATATTCTCCGCTTGTATTACATATTGTAACATGTCTGTTAATAAAAATATAAATGCATAGTGACTTCACCAAAGACCCTCTATATGTCTGTCACACACATAAATACACACACGAATAGCGCTCCGAAAATAACGTCTCCCATTACTTCTTTTTCGTGCCGCGTTCCTTCAGAACACGAGCGAGCATTGGCTCTCCACAATTTCCTAAATAACTTTTGACGATTTACTTTCGTCCCCTTGACAATTTACAATCCCTCTTTGTTCATCCTTTCACACAAACTTGTTGAGCATATTACTCGCTGTTTCCTCTGCTTCTGTTTTTATGAGTTTTAGATTCGCCAGGTTCTCTTTTCTCATTATGTATCCGAGAAATCTCGTCTGTTGTAACTCACATTGTGATGTGAGTTACGTCAGCCGAGGACAGGAAGTATACAAAGATGTAAATTTCTCACTAGCATTAACTACCAATGTTGATTTCTATTTCTCTGTGCCTTGTACTGTCAGAACATGTTCGATCATAACTCTCTTCCTGTCGTCTGCTTCTTTCAGAAAGTTTCAACTCCTTTTTGTCCCCATTCTGCCATTCATTGGCATAAATCCATAGATAAGTAGTATCCGCCGTGTCCTGCTTCGCTTGCATCTGCTTCAAATTGATTGATTTGTCTTTTACGTCTTATCAACCCTTTTCTGGTTATTTAAAGCCAGAAAATATTTTTAGATTTACTGATACAAGTCCTACTAATTAACCCATAGCTTGGGGGAGAAGAAGTGGATTCAAGAGTATTTGCGCGTAAGTGAATAGAACGAACAAGACTGAAATTGGAACTCGGTTCTCCGATTTCCAATTCCGAGCCGTTATCCATTACACCACCCGCACATCCAAGCTTACAACATCTGATATTCCCAAACGGTCACCCATCTAGGTACTGACCAGGAGTGACGTTGATTAACTTCGATGAGACTTCGTATTGACATGGTAGTTCCTGTAGGCTGTAATGTATCTTTGAAGATCTTCAAAAAAACAATCAAAATACAAAGACCTTGGAATCGAAATCTCAAAAATGTGGCACATCAACAATTCCAGTTGTAGTTGTAGCCCTCGAACTAACTGAAAAACGGTATGAGAACCGGTGTTTTAATGTGATATGGCCGTAAGTCAACTATCTATTTTTGGTTGTAAGTATAATCTTCCTTGTAATTCTTGTTTTCTTTAAAATCTTTTCCTTGTTCATGTGTTCTCTCCCCAGAATACTCAACATTAGTCGATAGAATTACAACACTGAAGCTGCAAAGTCTCTTCTTCATCTGTGAAGAGACTACCCAGCATCCATTGCTGCATAAGAGATTTAATGTTAATAATAGTTCAGTACTCTTTTATGTTATGCTAGCTGAATTCTTTTCCATCTCTTAATACTTTTGTTCACGGAAAAATTCAACAGGTACGCAACTGTTTTCAAAAGGAACAACCCAACATGCAAATAAATAATGCGTTACTAAAAATAATAATATCTGTCAATTACTGTATTTACATTATGCGGACCATTGCCCTCATCTTTGTCGCCGTATTTGTCACAACGTTTCGGCCGTTGTACGCTCCGGCCTTCTTCAGGTGGTTGGAATTTCGAACTGAACCTTTTATTTCGATCCCTGGGGTAGACTGTTCTAGTTCCACGTGCCATGTTTGATGGATGTCAGTTATCAGTTATCTCCTGCTAATTTTCCCTCTGAAAGTTCCCCACTGCCTCAACCGGGTATTGAACTCACACTCTTTGGGCTTGTTACTGGATCTAACCAACGCCTTTATCCACTGTGCCATCTGAGGACATCTGGGTATGAATTTCTGGGTATTATAAACCTAATGTTTTCAGCAACCATTTTTACCAGTGCTCATATTGCAATTTTTGCTGTTATCATTGCAGAGAAAATCAATGATAACAAAGTTGCAATATGAGCTCTGGTAAAAACATGCAATTATAACAGCAAAAATTGCAATATGAGCACTGGTAAAAATGGTTGCTGAAAACATTAGGTTTATAATACCCAGAAATTCATACCCAGATGTCCTCAGATGGCACAGTGGATAAAGGCGTTGGTTAGATCCAATGACAGACCCAATGAGTGTGAGTTCAATACCCGGTTGAGGTAGTGGAGAACTTTTAGATGGAAAATTAGCAGGAGATAACTGATAACTGACATCCATCAAACATGGCACGTGGAACTAGAACAGTCTACCCCAGGGATCGAAATAAAGGGCTCAGTTCGAAATTCCAACCACCCGAAGAAGGCCGGAGCGTACAACGGCCGAAACGTTGTGACAAATATGGCGACAAAGATGAGGACAATGGTCCGCATAATGTAAATACTGTACATAATACCTCATCTCAGAAATATAGACAGACTCTGTCAATTACTGTTGGAATTGCTATATAGGAAGAATATTAGAATAATCTAGAAACTCTACTAGAAGGAAACTCCCTGCATACGTATAGAAAATCAGTTCAGCAGATATAAACAAAAAAGTAGAAAGGGGTGTAAGACCGGTATGTATCTTCTCACCGGACTTATTCAACCTACACAGTGAGGCGATTCCGAGAAAAAGAATCAGGATTCATAAATGGCAGCTACAAACTTATTAACATGAAATATTTTATATTTTGGTGCGTGGGTTTTTTTGTGGACCAGATGTGATGCTCGTAGCCCCTGCGCAGAGGATGACTTTTAAAAAAATTTTCTTAGCGTTTACATTCGGCCGACATGAATCAGTAAGATCTGTTTTTAAATAGGGTACAAAAAACACTGACGAAGGTAAGGAAGGCACGACTGAAAAATAATATAGATGGGGACATTAGTATGAATGTAAACAAAGATATCTCCTCATCCTAGAAAATCAGACAGGAAAATAAATAAATAAAACAGAATTTAATACTGACAATGTTAATTTAAAAAAAAAAACTTCCTTGTTCAAATAAAAGGTTTCGTTAAGGCAAATTCATATTGTTGTGGATTCCGCGTGAAAAATCGGTCTCCAATAAATGATAAACGCAAGTATTTAAGCTAAGAAATTAAATGTATTTACACAAAATACAAAAGGTAATGTTGTTAGTAAAATCCAGGAACGCCGGTTAGTATTAATCAAAGATCGCTATATACAGTCTCGAAGTAAACTTCCTTAGAGTCGGGCGTCTTTGTAACTGACTTCTAACGTCAACTCAATCACAGTGTCTATGTACTTTCCATTCTGTTTCTCCATCCTGTTCCTCTCCTCTCCTACTCCTCTCTGACTGAACTGTGGCTATTTTATGGCAGCAGGACGAGTCCATTTTATCAGAAAAGGGTGAACCCCTTCACCCCCCTCCTTAGATCCCTTTTTGGTGGGGAGTTAATATTGTGTCCATTGTTTGTTGAAAAATTGCAGGAGCAACTTTTACTCCGAATGGTAGTCTGTTGAATTTATACAATCCCTTGTGCGTATTAATGCAAAGGATTCTCGAACTCTCTTCTTGTACTGGAATTTGTAGATAAGCCTCACTAAGATCTATTTTTGAAAATATTTTACCGCCGTTGAGGTTTGTAAATATCTCCTCTGGGCTCGGTAGTGGGTAATGGTGGTCTTTTACTTCCTTGTTGAGTCACGTCGAAAAATCTGCGCATACGCGAATTTCTCCTGACTTCTTTTTTACGTAAACCATCGCCGCAGCCCACTCACTAAACTCTGTTTTAGATAAAATCCCAGTTTGTTCAAGTCTCTCCAATTCTTTGTCTATTTTTTCTATAGTAGGAAACGGTACATTTCGCTTCTTTCTGAAAATTGGTTGGACGTTTTCTTTTAATTCTATTTTGGCCTTAAATTTGTTGCATCGTCCCAACCCACTTGAAAATACCTCAGGAAATTGCTTGTATAATTCTTCCTTCAATTTTATGGTATCTGATGGTTCAACCTCTAACTTTTTGCAAAACGAGTTGATAGGTAGGTCCCAAACGTTGAATTTCTGCATCCAGTCGATGCCTACTAAATTTTCAGTATCTTTCGTGATGTATATCTTAAGTTTTTTTGTTTTTCCGTAAAATTTAACATTCACTATTATTTCTCCCTCAAATTTTATTCGTTTGCCTGTAACCGACTTGGCAATTTTTTGAGTGTGTAACATGGTAGGTCTGTTGAGTTTTTTTCCATGTCTGTAAGTTGATTATCGTGAGGTCGGAACCCGAATCCAGTTGTAATTTAATCTTTTTGTTTAAAATTTCCAGTTCTACATATTTCCTTACATTGGTGTTGTCATCATTATTCATTCTTGTAGCTCTTATTCTATTAGTATCTTTTCTATTTCTATATTGGGATGCCTTGTGGCCTTTTTTTCCACATTCATGACAGTTTTTATATCTGAAGCGGCAATCCTTGTTCCAATGTAATCCTCCACATCGATAACATGCTGATAGAGGGGGCTTGTATTTGTTTCGATATCCGTCATAATTTGTCCTGTAAGTTGTACTTTTCTTATTGTAAAATTTTCTCTTATCATAAAATTTTATTTTTCTTTCCGGGGAGGGTGAGAATCTTTTTTCATTGTCGTAAAATTTTAGTTTTCTTTCCGGGGAGGGTGAAGAACGTAGACTTTTATTTAACTTACGTATATGAGAAACAGCTTAATCTTCAATGTCCATTGCGTCTTTCTTTATGCTTAAACATCTCTGGCAATCTTCTGATAATTGCTGTAATGTTAGACCCGGTTCCTTTTGTAATTTTGCAAGCATTCTTCTACGCATTTCGCTATCTTTTGTAGAAACTAATCCTTGAACAAAGATGAGACATTTAAAATTGTCCGGTGTTAATTCCGCTAGTTTGAAGTCGTCACAATGTTTATTTACGATTGCGGCAAACGTGGAATAATCCTCATTATCGCCCTTTACCAGGTTAAGGCATTTCCACCTCCTATGGAAGAGTGATGTTTTTTGGCTGAAGAGTTCTTTAAGACATGTCACTGCTTCGTCAAATTTTAATTCGTTCGTCTTTTTTGGCAAGATATAATCCACGAATTTTGTATATTCTTCAGTTCCTAATTTTCTAAGCAATAGACGTAGCTTTTTTGCTTCTGTCCAATTTTGACAGTCTATGTTAAAGATGTCTTCATGTCTTCTGAAGTAATCTCCAAAATTTTTGTCCTCATCTAGAGAATATTTGAAAATCTCTTTGGTATTCCACACTGCGTCTTGCGAAAATGTTGCTTCTTTTTCAGTATCTAATTGCTTGCTGCCCGCTACTTTCAATATTAGTTCCTGGAGCTCTGTTTGTCTATCTTAATTTTCTTTTTGCGTTTGTAATATTTGCTTTTGCCATTTTTCTTGTAGGTGTAACTGTTGATCATTTTGGTATTTCTGCATTTGTAATTGTTGCTCATTTTAGTGCTTTATCAGTTCTACCAACATATTTTTAAAATCTTCCATGATAACTCAATTTTATGTATTTTTACTCCTCGAAATTGTTTGTCGCTAATTTGTTGTTGAACGACGAGGGAAGGATTTTTCTTCTGTTGATTAGTTTTTCCGCGTGTGTTCGTCAAGTTGTTTGTTGTTAGGCGTACGAAAAAGTTTTTCTTTCCGTGTGAGTTTCGAATCCTCGTTCGTCAAGTTGTGGGTTATCTGCGTGAGTTTCGAATCCTCGTTCGCCAAGTTGTTGTGGGTTATCCGCGTGAGCTTCGAATCCTCGTTCGCCAAGTTGTTGTGGATTCCGCGTGAAAAATCGGTCTCCAATAAATGACAAACGCAAGTATTTAAGAAATTAAATGTATTTACACAAAATACAAAAGGTAATGCTGTTAGTAAAATCCAGGAACGCCGGTTAGTATTAATCAAAGATCGCTATATACAGTCTCGAAGTAAACTTCCTTAGAGTCGGGCGTCCTTGTAACTGACTTCTAACGTCAACCCAATCACAGTGTCTATGTACTTTCCACTCTGTTTCTCCACCCGTTCCTCCATCCTGTTCCTCTCCTCTCCTACTGAACTGTGGCTATTTTATGGCAGCAGGACGTGTCCATTTGTATCAGAAAAGGGTGAACCCCATAACACATATTTTAAAATAAAATATATAATTGATTAATTAATCTACTTTTGTACCAGTAAGTATGTAACCATGACATATTTGGGAAGGATCTTAGAATAATCCAGAACATACACTCACAGCAAACTGCCTGCATATGGATAGAAATGAATTAATATACAAAAATCGGAAGGGACGTTAGACAAGAAAAAGAATCAGGATTCATTGATGACAGCCACAAAAGTTGAAACTTATTTTATATTTTTTTGAGGTGATTTGTTTGGAGGGCCAGATGCGATGCACAGAGCGCGGAGGACATTTTTATTCTAGATTTTGATTTCTTAGTGTTCACATCCGGTCAACAGAGAGAATTAGAAAGAGATCTATTTTGAAGCAGTGTATAAAAAAAAACACTGAAGAAGCTTGAAAGGCACGGAAGATGGGGACATTAGTACGAATGTAAACAACAATATATCCTCATCCTAGAAAATCAGTCAGAAAAATAAATAACACTGAATTCACTACTAATAAAGTTGATTTTAAAAATCTTCCTTTTCAAATAAAAGGTTTCGTTAAGGCAATTTCATATTTTAAAATACAATATTATATAACTGATTAATTAGTTTACTTTTTTCCCAGTAAGTATGTAACCATAACATATTTGGGAAGGATATTAGAATAATCCAGAACATGTACTGGCAGCAAACCTCCAGTATATGGATAGAAAATTTTTTTACTGTATTTGACGGCATATAAGACGCACTGGTGTATAAAACGCACCTCAATTTCAACAGGGAAAATCAAGAAAAAATTGGTAATTAGTCAAATTATTAGTAAATGGTACAGTCTAGGCTATATTTATGTGGTATTATTTTAGTTAAACAAGCCATGATTACAATTAAAAGAAAATTAATAGGAAACAAAAACACGAGTCTATAAAAACTTTATTGTATCCAAAGGTAAGAAAATAAAATAAAAAAATCAATTATTACAATTGGGCAAAACAGTACAGTTACCATTAAAATTTTATTCATCTTCAAATCCATAAAATTCGTCGTTTTCGTTATCAAAATTCTGATACTCATTTTCAATACTACTACCATCGTCCTTAAATAATGTGTCATCTTCCGTTCCATTGATAGCATTGCTAATGGCACACATTTTAAAAGATTTCACAACAATTTCTGGTCTAATATTATCCCAAGCTTGCTTCACCCATTCGCAGACTTGTGCAATGCTGGGTCTTTTTATTCTTCCTGTAAGTGTAGGCTCGTGACCAGGCATTGCCATCCACGTGTTCCATTGATCCTTCATGTTTAAGTCTAAGCTAACATCAGTTGCCAGGTAGCTAATTTCGGTCGATTATCGCGAATTTTAAGCTTACGTATGACATATAAGACGCAGGGGAATTTTAAAAGATATTTTTAGTAAAAAACACTGTCTTATATGCCTTCATATACGGTAAGTAAATATAAAAAAATAGAAAGTGGTGTAAGACAAGGATGTGTCGTCTCGCCAGACGTATTCAACCGATATATTTAGGCGATTCTGAGAGAATTAGAAGTCCTACCAGGATTCATTACTGGTGACCATAATTTTAACAACATAAGATATGCAGATGACACAGTTGATAGCAGTGACTCCTACAGAAGATAGTACAGGAAAACAAGAAGAAAGGACTAAGCGTCAATTGCAAGAAGACAGAATGCATGGTTGTTAGCAAAAGAAAAAAATCCCAACATCTAAATTTCAAATTGGTGATACGAAAATAAAAAAGTCAATAATTTATTTATCTGAGAAGTATTTTAAGAGAGGACATAAAGTGCGACACTGAAATCTGAAGGTGCATAGGGATAGATAGGGAAATATATCTTCCAAAATCTAAGCAAAGTATTAAGAAACAAGAAAATGTTGGTAGAAACAAAGAAAGGAGTACAGAACTGTTATGTAATATTCGTCCTCTTATATGGCAGTGAAAGCTGGACAGTATCCTCTCAGATGAAAAAAAGAGACTTAAAGCAGTAGGAATGTGGTTCTACAGAAGGATACTGAGAATAGTGTAGACCGAACATGTGAGCAACGCCGAAGCTTTAGAGAAAATGGAAACAAAAAGGACGTTTATATTTCACTTCAAGAAGAGAAAGTTGAAACTTCTAGGGCACATAACGAGGAAAGACGGCTAGAAAAACTGATACTCACAGGACAGAGTGAAGACAAGAGGAACAGAGGAAAACAACGCATAACCTATCTAGCGAACTTGAGTAATTTATTAAGAGTTTCAAAAGACAGGAAATTGTGGAGAGCCATGATCGCTAACGTCCTGAAAGGGCGCGGCACATTGAAGAAGAAAAGAAGAAGACCATATTTTGCGAGATTATCACTCATCTGTTATCTGTTACAATATAAAAGAAGTATGGGTTGTTAGCAGGAAGTTTTAAACCTCACATGCCATCCAACCAAATCTTGGGCGTCGCATTACTTTCGGAGCATACTGTCCAGTTATTGACAAAGTCTTGTTTAGTTCAAAGTCATCGTAAAAGAAGAGCTAAATAAGGGTCGTAATCGCAACACTAGTGAAGAGACTAGATCGCTACAGGTGGTGACCATCTTTCTCTGCCACAACTCGACAATGTAAAGATTGCAGAAAAGAGATAAGTATTTACACACAATCAAGTATTTACACACAAAAATGTTTCAGCCTAAACACACGTTTAAAATATTTCAGATTTATTAACATGCTCGTCATTACGAGGCTGAAAAGTTCTTTAACTCTTCTTATTAATAACTGCATTGTTTCTTTCCAGGTAAACAGACATCTGACTGTTCAAAGAAGACCGTTCATCGTGTTGGCTAAAAAAGTCATCAACAGCAGATATGACGTCATCATCATAGGGATACTGGTTGCCAGCCGAGTATTTTTTTTGCGTTGGGGAGCAATTCCGAACTATTACAAGTTGGGAGACAATACACGTTGGGGAATAATATCGAGCATTATCCATAGCCAGACAACATTTTTAGACTGTAAGACTTGTTTTTGAGATAATAATGAATTAGGGATCAAGTCGAGGATCAACTAGTATTGTGACCAAGTAAATGGTTAAGTAATAACAAAAACCAGGTTTGCAGATATATCGTATACAGTGTAACCCGGATATAAGAGACCCGGATTTAAGAGAAATCCGGATATAAGATAGATTTTCTCTGGTCCCAAATTAGAGCCATACTTACCTAAACAAAATAGACCAAAACCGGATATAAGAGAAACCCGGATATAAGAGACTTCGTCTCCGGTCCCGACAACTCTCTTATATCCGGGTTACACTGTATTAAACAGTAAGTACACCAGAAGAGTATTACACGACTAGTGAGAGAGTATCAAATGAACTAGCTCTCAATCTATTCACAGTTCCCCTAAAATTCTCTCCTACTAAATTTATAGTAGTCGGAAGAGTCTAACAGACTCTTAGAGGGAGGACACCACAGCAACTAGTTAACTCATAGCTGGTGAACGAAGAGGTGGATTCATACATTTCCCAAGTGTATTTGCGCGTTAGCGAATATAACGAACCTGACTGAAATCGGAACTCGACTCTCCGATTTACAACTTTGAGCCATTATCCATTACACCACCCGCACATCCATGCTTACAGCACCTGGTATTCCTAAGTGGTCACCCCATCTAGGTACTGACTAGGCTCATGTAATCAACGAAGAAGTTTTAAGAAAAACAAAAACAAAAGGGACATTTACTTAGAATCAGAAAGAGACAGTTAAAATCTCTAGGACACATATGAGGAAAGAGTGCTTGGAGAATTTGAAACTCATAGGACACGCCGAAGACAAAAGATACGAAAGGAAATAGCGAGTAACCTACCTAATCTTACGTAAATAGATGGCAGAACAGTGAGAAGAAAGAGTAGTAAAAGGCAGTGCTAATAGCTACAGGAAGTTGAGGAGAGCCTTGATTACCCACCTCCTGAAGGGTGACCGCACATAGTTGAAGAAGCAGAATGATGTTTCTTTCGTCATGCCTTCATGCCATTTATCTAAAAACAGACTTTTATAAAGTTGATAACTAGTAGTTATAACCTACTTAAAGCGCTTGAGTAAATGGATGGCGAATCAAGGTTTAGGAGAGATAACTAAAAGACAATATTTATTAAGAGCTACAAATAACAAGAAATGGTGGAGAGCCATGATTGCCAAAATCTTGAAGAGACACAGCACATAGAAGAAGTTTGTTATATCATAAATGTCTAGTGTATCAGAAGGTTAATTTTTTATCTGGTAAACATTGATCCCGGTAAAAATGTATAGGTCAGCTAGTGTATTTATATATTTATTTAAATTCAACTACACTTTTTCTTCGTCGACATTTGTACAGACAAGTCGTCCTGTATTTAAATGGTTGATGGTTAAAAGAATAGCGGTATAAAAGTTGTTTCCTTTTGTTATTTGTTTTTTCTCATTAGTGTAAAACTTTTAACGATTCTTGCTGGATCATCAATTGTTCCGGGCCGGGCACTTGTCTCCGATGGGTTGTTGGCAAGGATCGAGGTGAAGTGTAAAAAAGTCAGGAATATCGACGGAGATAAGTAATTATATGTATCGAGATCCGATAGAGTCGAAGCATTTTGTGCGTTGGCTAGCCAGAGCGAGGCAGGTTGGAAAGAAAGAAAGAAAGAAAGAAAGAAAGAAAGAAAGAATATATAAAGAAAGGGTGGGAGAAAAACCGAAGCCAAGAACTTGATGAAGGAAAGATAAAGAAACCTCGAGGGACAGAGAAAAGCAAATGAAAATAAAACGCTTTGAAAGAAAGAAAGAAGCAAACAAAAGAAAGAAAGAAACAAACAAACAATATATTATTATATTAGGCTGGTGCAAAAATAATGACGTTTTTTGACGTATTTTTTTAACGTCAAAAACGTCATTATTTTTGCACCAACCTACTATAATAAAAATAAGGGGCGAAGAAAAATCTGGTGAAGGAAAAATAAAAATTCGGGGGATGGCGAAAAGCAAACGAAAATAAAACGCTTTGAAAGAAAGAAAGAAAGAAAGAAAGAAAGAAAGAAAGAAGAAAACAAAAGAAAGAAAGAAAGAAAGAAAGAAAGAAACAAACAAAAGAAAGAAAGAAACAAACAAACAAAAGAAAGAAAGAAAGTAAGAAAGAAATATTATAATAAAATAAGGAGCGGAGAAAAATCTGGTGAAGGAAAGATCAAAATTCGGGGGATGGCGAAAAGCAAATGAAAATAAAACATTTTGAAAGAAAGGAAGAAAGAAAGAAAGAAAGCTTAAAACCCGAAAATGTGATTTTTTTGCAAATGAATAATAAATTAAAAGAATCAATAAAAAAATATAACGAATGATAAGGACAGAAAGAAAACGGAAAGAAAGAAGCAATTAAAAAAAAAAAAGAAAACTGCTCGAAAAAAGAAACTCCAAAATTGGAACGAATAAAAAAAAAAAGAATGTGTTGAACAGAAAGAAAGATATTTTTTTAAAAAAGGAAGTTATTTGATCATTATTCCACGTTACTTAATTTTCTTTTCTCAACTGGTTGTTCTTTCGTCGGCCATCAACAGGTGATTCTTGGATTTCTTGATCTGAGCTAGTAGAACTTACTGACTTTTTATATTGTTTAGTTAGCCGTTGCTTTTTTGTAAAAAAGAAGTACGTAGAAGGAACTGTCTTTCATAATAAGTTTTCACTGTGGATCAAGTGACAGCGGCAACGACCTTCTAACAAATGTTTACTTTCTATGATGACAAGAAACACTTCAAAAACTTTGAATTTAAAAGACTCTACTGATATCCATCGGGATGATGATTAATCGTCTGTTGCTCTCACACAGAGATTGTAAGTTCATTTCCTGAATCAAATAGTGAATCCATTAGGAACGTATAAGAAACAGTATCACAGAGATATAAATAAATGGCACAATAATCAACTAATCCCCTATCAGCCAAAGAAAAAAAAAACAACATGTTCCTGAAGATGACCAGCGGATACTTGGTCGAAATGTCGTGTCTATAATAACATCTCTAACATTGAAAATCAGAACGAGGGTTTCAATAAATCAATTTATCGACAATTCCTCATCTCAAAAATCAAATATATCCGTTACTTTCATCACATGTTCGAGGGTGGACCGAAAAGTTTATAGGCTCTGACTATGAAGGCGTGACGTTAAAGAATAAGATTTTTAAGAAATTAGTTACGAGTTCTCTTGAAACCACATTTGGCGAAAAGGGACTTGTCAGGACAATTAGCTAGCACACAAGTCTTTGGTTTCAGTGACCGATATGCCTGAATATGGCTTTGAGCTGGTTGATCACTCTCACTATTCTCCTAATCATGGCTCTCCTCAACTTCCTGTTCTTTGTAGCTATTACATTGTCCCCTTATTACTCCTTCTACTTACTGTTCTGCTATCTATTTACATAAGCTCATTAGGTAGGTGAGTCGCTGTTTTCTTTCGTCTCTTTTCCCTTCAGTGTATCCTGTGAGTGTCAAATTCTCCAACCACTCTTTCCTCATTATGTGTCCTAGAGATTTTAACAGTCTCTTTCTGATTCTAAGTAAATGTCCTTTTTGTTTTCGTTTTTCTTAAAACTTTCTCGTTCATTACATGAGTCTAGTCAGTACCTTGATGGGTGACCGTTTGGTGCTGTAAGCTTGGCTGTGTCGGTGGTGTAATGGATAACAGCTCAGAGTTGTTAATCGGAGAACCGGGTTCCAATTCCAGTCAGGATCGCTATATTCACTGATTCAAAATACCCTTGAAAAAGGTATGAATTCTTTTCTTCTCTCCCCAGCTATGGGTTAGTCAATTGACTTGTATCACTAAATCATTATTATCTCAAGAAGTATTAATCAACCGTAGAAAACGAATCAGTTGTTGATTACAGGCTGTCTATCATATTCTCAGTATCCTTCTGTAGAATAATATATCTGTTGCCTTAAGTTTCCACTTCATCTATGAGGAAATTGTCTAGCATTCAGTGCTGTTCGATAAAAGTGATTCACCTGATTTTTTTTACTAAATGTTCTCTTCTCCGATGAAACAAAAGTTGAGCTAAATTCAAAGGATAAGCGATCTAAAATCCGAAGAAGAAGCTTTGAAAGCTCTTTGAATTTATCAGTAAGTACTGTCAAGCATCCGTTCAGTATAATGTTCTGGGGATGCTTTTCTTTTCATGGAACTGGTTTCTTAAAACCTATTGAAAAGACACTCAGGAGCGAGCAAGTACAAGAGAATTTTACAGTCTTTTCTGCTCCCTTCTGCTGAAAGGGTGAAAATCGACCCAACCAAGCTCATTTTTATGCAGGATAATGTTCCCTGTCACAAATCAAAATTGATGAAGGAATACTTTGATGAGAAGCAGGTGAGTGTTATGACATGGGCGCCCCAATCTCCTGACCTCAACCCCATAGAAAATTTATGGAGCATTATAAAGTACAGGAATCTCGAGAAAGCTGTTGAGCAACATTTCATTTGTGACAGAGAGCATTGAATTTAGCTCAACTTTCGTTTCATCGGAGAAGAGAACATTTAGTAAAAAAAAAAATCAGGTAAGTCACTTTTATCGAACGGCACTGTAGAAGAACTGATATTACATATCAGTTTAGCATTCTGTTTTTAATGAAATTTCCTGTTTCTTAATATTTTGTTTAGCTTTTTGGAAAACATCTTTTGCAATTTAAATGCGCCTTCGGATTTTCGGCGTCAGATTTTCCTTTGTTAAAACACTTCCCATGTATTTAAATTTTCTGATTTTGACATCTCCACTCTGTAGAACTGGAAACCAGTGAAATTAGCTCGTCAGAGCAGTTGCTTGGAAGTACTTGTAAAAATGATAGAGGGAAGTCACAGCACGTCTTTGAGATAGTGACTGTAGACGGGATGCCAGGTCAGGTTGCAATTTAGTTCCTGCGTCTGCCATCAACACAGTATAGTCTTATGTTGCTAAGATAGTACTAAGATAGTAATCCTAGCAGGGTTTCTAGTTCTATTGGGATTGCCTCGCTGTAAAGTTTGAAAAAAATCCGGTGGCATGATACATCCTTGTCTTACGCATTTTTCTTTTTTTGTGTGCTTACAGAATTCACTTGTCACAGTCCAAAGTCTTTTCCTAGTACAAGTTGTAGACTACTCTAATATCTTAAACAGATCAAAATAAAATCAGATCAATTTTATATAGCAGTTCAAACAGATCTGTGTTGTACTTTATCAAATGCTTTTGAATCATCTATGAAACATTAGTACACGTCCTTCTGAATTTGTCTTGTGATTTATCTCAATAATATCAAATCGCAATTTACGCTTATGTTCCTTCCTGTTTTTTTTTTTTTTTATAGTTTATTAGATTTTATTGATAAAAATAACTTTGTATCATGTGTCGAACATTATCTATTTATCTATGTCAGACTGTTCAAATATCTAACTAGCTAGCTATCTAGATAGATAGATAGCTCCGTAGCACGTTCAAACATTAATCGAACAGTTATCTCGCTTGTCGCCTGTAAATGATTTAAAATGACCCCCATCATCATCTCTGGAAAAATCTATGAAATACAATCAAATATTTAATATAAAATCAAGAAATCATTAATTAAAGATACGATAAAATGAAAATATTATCATTAAAAAATAAAAACGAAAATATTACAATTATGCAACGAGAAACAAAATCGACAAAGTCATTTCGAAAATAATCTAATAAAGAACTATTAAATCTACCATTTCAAAAGTCATATTTAGAGACATCATGTGATTCTAAAGATTTCCCGGAAATCATGTTCATTTGACAGAATGTGTAGGTAATATGTTCGCTAAATTACACCAATTCAGCTAAAACCAAACTTTTTATAAGTGAAAGTCTAAAGTTGAAAAAGCAATTGTATCACACAAGACGAAAGGATTTCTTTACTAGATTTCAAAACATAGATCCATCTTTATAAAACTGAGAATGGAATATTCTGTTAAGGTAACAAGTGAATCCTTTTCTACACAGTGAAGTGAATGATCCATTGTTCAAATGATTCATCTTATGCTCATATAAGAAGTGAATGCTCTTCTGTACTATTAAGAAGTGGTTATTTCTCTGTAGAATTGAGAATTGAATCTTGTTCTACATAACTGAAAAGTAATTCCTCTGATATACACTGAGAAGCGAATGTTGTTCGGTAGAACTGAGAAGTGATGCTTGATCTATGTAACTGAGAAGTGAATGCCGTCCACACTATTCTGAGAAATAAATCCTGTTCAACCAAGGAGAGAAGTGGTTCTTGCTTTAGACAAATGAATGAGGTTCTTATCAATTGAGAAGTGAATGATGGTCTGCACATCAGAGAATGAATTCCTGTTGTGTTCAGTCCTATTCTAGAAAACGATGAAGTGATTTATGTCCTATACAAATGAAAAGTGAATACGTTGTTTGTTAAACGAAGAAGTGAATCATGTTCTTCAAAACTGTGAAATGCTACCTGTTTTGCTCAACTGAGAAGTTAAACCAGTTCTTTTCAACACAAAAGTGAATCCTCCTCTAGACAACTGAGAATTGATTGTTGTTCTATACATTAAGAAGTGATACCTATTTTTGTTCAACTAAGAAGAACTGTATGAGGCTGAGAAGTAATCTGTAAAACTAAGAAGTGAATACAGTTCTACACAACTGTGAAGTGACTGCACTTCTAACTGAGAAGAGAATGCTTTTCGGTACAACATATGAATGACTCCAGTTCTACACAACTGAGAACTAATTCTTGTTATATACAATTGAGAAATGATTCCTGATCTGCTCAAATTTGAAGTGCATCCTGTTCTAGATAATTGAGAACTGACTCTTTCTCTATTCAACTAAGAAATGATTTCTGTTCTACACAAGTGAGAAGTAATTCTTGTTTTATACAACGGAGAAGTGATTCCTATGCTTTTAAAATGAGAACAGAATTCTGTTTACAAAAGTTAGAAGTGATAATTATTCTATATCAATGTGAAGGAATTACTGTTCTTTTCAACTAAAACTGGATTAATGTCCAGTCCATCTGAGAAGTTCAATACAATTTAAAAGTTCTGTATTACGTAACTGAGAAGTGATGACTCTTCTGTTTAACTGAGACTTGAATTCTGTTCGACACAACCAAGAAGTGATTCTTAATTTATATAACAGCGAAGTGATTTTCTTTTTCTTAGATTACAGGTTGTTGGGATGAACAAAAACAAATGTAAATAAAAGATAGGTGTATTTTAATACACAATAAAAAAAATTTTTTTATAAATTTACTATCTGAGAAAAGCAAGGATTTGTTTGTATTAAAACCATGAATTCACCGTGATTGTTAGCTTGACATCATGTTTAACTGAGAAGTGCCGCGCGCGTCTTCCATATCTCCTGACGAGTGAACGGAGTGATTGCTGGACAGCCCATCTACGAAACTATAGAGTCGAGATGCTGAAAATAACACCAATAAGCTAAATGACACAGTTTACACTGCGTGCCAAATTATTATTGAGATAACTTTTTTTCTAATATTTCAAAAACCGTCCAATCAATTCACACAAAATGTTCACCCAATGTTGGCAACACTGACCTGCGCAATCACTGAAATTTTTGTACTGATCTGCGCAATGTAAACAAACTGGCGCCATATTGTTATCAGCACGGTGATTTGAGCGTGCCAAATTATTAGAAAAGAATTTAGTGAAATGATGGGCCGTAAAAGCAATTTAAGTGATGCTGAAAAGAAAATTATCACCTCAGAACTCTCAAAAGGTAAATCTACCCTAGAAATTTCTAAAATGATAGGGAGGTGTCATCAAACAGTGAAAAAGTTCACCGCCGACCCCGCACAAGGACGCAATAGGGCAGATAAAGGCAAGTCGAGGGTTATTTCACGTCGTCTCATGTCATGACTTAAACGAGAGGCCACGAAGAACCCTGGACTTACCAATCAAGAGCTTTTCAGTCGCATTGGGGATCCTACTGTGTCTAAAAGTACTCGGTGTCGGTATCTGAGGGACAACAGTCAAACCTGTATCGAAGCCTCTGTTGACGAGAAATCACATTCAAAATCGATGGAAATGGGCTGAGGACAATATGAAGATTGACTTCTCTAAAGTTTTGTTCACAGACAAAACTCGAGCAACACTTAATGGGCCATATAGATGGTGCAAAAGCTGGGTAATGAATGAACAGAATCGTCATCAGCGTTTGAGACGCCAACAAGGCGGTGGAGGCATAATAATCTGGGGTGGTATTATTGGAAAAACATTAGATGCCGTCAAAATGACTGTTGATGCATACATAGCGTTTAGGAAGGAGCATCTTGAGCCGTGGATGAAAAGGCAAAGAGTTGCCTTCAGAAGGGCCATTGATTTTATGCAAGATAATGCTCCCTCACATGTTGCTCACAAGACTACTGAATATTTGAAACAGGCTTCGATGGACCTCAAAAAATGAAGTGGCCAGCAAACTGTTCGGATTTGAACCCAATCGAAAACCTTTGGAGCATCATGAAGCGAAGACTGTACGCCAATGGACGACAATTCAGGAGCAATGCTGAGTTGTGGGAAGCAATACTTGACATATCTTGAGGAATTACAACAGATGACATCCTACAATTAACAAATTCTATAGATCGTCGAATTCTTCAAGTAATTTCAAAACAGGGAAAGCACATTCCCTATTAATTTGTTTAAAACTGTGCCTTTGTTTGTATCTGTTATTATTTGTTTGATTATCTTATTCATTAGCTTCTTTTGATCATAAACATTCACGTGCAACCTTAATAAACGTTTTGTTTGCTCAATTCTGGGAATTTTACTAAACCTTTATAATAATTTGGCACGCTCAAATCACCGTGCTCATAACAAATATGGCGCCAGTTTGTTTACATTGCGCAGATCAGTAGAAAAATTTCAGTGATTGCGCAGGTTAGTGTTGCCAACATTGTGTGAAAATTTTGTGTGAATTGATTGGACGGTTTTTGAAATGTTAGAAAAAAAGTTATCACGATAATAATTTGGCACGCAGTGTATATTTGCATTAATCTTATATATATATATATATATATATATATATATATATATATATATATATATAGATAGATAGATAGAGAGATAGAGAGAGAGAGAGAGACTTAAATAGAGAAGACGTCATTTTACCTTTAGGAGACACTTTCGGCCAACACTTTATCAAAAGGAGAACGTTAGCGCATAGAAAAAAAAATCAATAACACAATTCTAAATACCGAACGAGGAGGGAAAATTGTAAATTTTTTTTTCTATTTTATACTCTTTTTGTAACCTTTTAATTTGTTTTTAGTCGTCAATTTGTTTACAATTAAAATTTGTTTTAATCGTGTTCCAATCCCCCCCCCTCTCATTCGGTATTTAGAAGTGTGTCATTGATTACTTTTTTTTTAGTGTTGGCTGAAAGGCTCTCCTAAAGGTAAAATGACGTCCGGTCTATTTAAATCTATTTTCTTTTTCTGTGGCTATAGGTCTTTATATATATATATATATATATATATATATATATATATATATATATATAAATATATATTTCAGCAATAACTTTAACTTCCTTTTGTTTATTAGGTATTAAATTACATTACTTAGCATCTTCCATAATTTACCTTGACTTTCAATTAACGTAATGCATTGGGTTGGTGCATAATTATCAGGCGTTTTTGTAGGCGAGTTATTTGTTAATAAAAATTGCTGTTTTGTTTACTTTTTTTGTAATAAAAATAATATGTTATTTTCAGGTTATAAAAATGCGTGTCGACAATCAGATGCTCTGGAATAACCATTTTAAAATGTTATTCTTGATTTGTTATGTTTCTTTTTTCATAATAGTGTTTAAAAAAAAAGTCCGATAAATATGCACCAACCTAACATATTTATGAGCATCACACCGTGGTCGATTTCATTATGTTCCCAGGTGTTATCGAAGTGGAGTGGCGGTCGATCCCAGCGTGCGGCACATTTGAAAACTGCCTGAAAGCCATACCACGGTTTGACCCAAACCTTGTGAGTTAAACTGGGTTGTTGATAGCTGTGCTAGCATGAAGTTACAAGTCATCGTGGCCGAGGGTTTGAGCGTGCTGGCCTTATTCAAATTGTTGATCAGGCAAGATAACACGCTCTTTCCCAGAAACTGTAACTAAGGTCTGCTCAGCATAGTTGCAGTATAAACCGAAGGTGGGCTCCGTGGGTGTTGAATAAACACAAAATCGCCTGAGCAAGCGTCTGCAATAAATATTGGCTAGCCGCCCTAGTAGATGAGTATCTTCGAATACGAGTGACCGGATATATATATATATATATATATATATATATATATATATATATATATATATGTATGTGTGTGTGTGTGTGTGTGTGTGTGTGTGTGTGTCGTTGAAAGATAGCTTAGGAATTAATAGAAGGGATCGGTATTATATTGAATGGGAATTATGACGTAAATAGACAAAGTTTTAAAAAATGGATATCAAAAGAGCCTAGCTAAATTGAGGATAATGCAATTTTAATCCTTTTCTCTTCCAATTTTTTTGCCATGAACCGCATAATTGCAACTATTCAATAGTAAGTAGTCATGTCTGTCTGTCGTATAGAGGAAAAATAACCAACAAACAAACCGACAAAAATGATCGTCACACGTACAATTACACAGCGATCATTAAAAAAAAAATCAGAAGATCAATTTATTTCAGTTCCGATATTCAAGTAATCACTTATCCTATTGTTCAATTTGCGCTCCTCTGTTTCACCGACAAATGTTCTAGGCGAATTTACCCTGCATAGCCACTAGTAAATAATATCATTGTTACACTGTACACTGGTTTGTTTTCATTCTTAGAAACGAAGCAATGGTTAAGAAGCTAATCTCTCTACCTACGACTACTGAATATTATTGAAGCGTTAAAAGGCAAAGCATATGTGAAGTAGATTTGTGTGTTAAAACAACGAATACGACGACAATAGCTTGAATGATATCTAGGATAATCGTACAAGAAATTAAATTAATAGTAAGATGTAAATAAATATATCAGCGAAATTACCATCACCATTGCCGTGACTACGTGTGATCACAGGGTCGCTGGACAGCTGAGCACCTGACATTTTTCTCCATATGTCTCAGTTGTATGTCAATGTCTAAGTTTCTGTGAATAAATCTTCCAATCCATCAGTGATGTCGTCTTTGTCTGTCTTTTCTTTTGCCTAAGAGGGTACATTGTAGGATGACAGTGGAACGATTGTTGGCGCTTATGACATATCCATACCATTTCAACTTTCTTTTCTTGATGTTGCTTACAAGATCTTCCAATGGAACCGTCTCTTGACTGATGGTATCTTTCATTGCGGCATTTGTGATGTAGTCTATATAATGTTATACATCATGACGGTTGTCTTCGAGTATAGAATCAAGAGGTTTAGCAGTGAATATTTCGGAGACAGTAGGAAAGCGTAGTTCAGGTTAGCAGTGGATATCGCAGCAAAGTAGCAGAGCGTAGTACTTCCTTCTGTCATCTTCGCCTGACAATTTGGCACTGGTCATTCGGGTAGGGTAAACAAAAATGGCCGCCTTTATACACGACGAATTGAATGTTCTACGTCTTCTGATTGGTTAACTTTCTATTGGTGGACTATAAAGTGAGTCAAGGCATTTGGACTAACTCACTAGTTACATATATATACACAAAAAACTGTAACATATAGGACACGCCTAGGATGTTTCTGTAGAGTCTGATTACTAAGGCTTGGATTCTTCAGCTATTGCATCGTTAAATATTTGAGCTCAAGTAAATGATTGAAATTATAGAAATACATTTGGAGTATCATATTAAGAGTATCCTACTTCTATGACAGAGTGGGTAGTATGATCGCTGAGCTGCTGAACATCTGACCAGCCCCCTTCATATGTTTCGGTTGCGTGCCATTGTCCGTGATTTTCCACAGTGATATTGTCATCTCATTTTTGTTATCTTTTGCCTACCTCTTCTTCTTTTGCTTTGTAGGATAGCAGTGGGAAGATAGTTAGCTCTTATGTCATGTCTCTGCAATTTCAATTGTCTCATCTTGATGTTGATTACGAGGTCTTCTAATGGGATTGTTCATTGTCTCACACTACGCCATTTATAATGCTGTCTATGTAGGATATTTATAGGATTGTTGTGTAGAATCTTAAGTCTAATTCTGAGATTCTTCACTGTAATTCTGCTGCTAATGTCTAAGATTCACAGACGTATAGAAAGACAGATAAGGCAAATGCAGGCAAATCTTTGATTTCAAGCAGATGTTCTTGTCTTTCCATTTGGTTCTTAGTTTTGCAAAAGCTACCAAATGTTTGTGTTGCTCTTGAAATTATTCATGTTCTGGGGCCCTCTTCTTCTTTTGCCTAAGGTGAAACCTTGTAGGATGATATGGGAAAGATTGTTGAATCTTACGACGTGTCCATACCATTTTAGCTTTCTCTATCCTGTCCCGGACACACCACTTCTGTTATGGCTGCAGTACATGTGGTACTCTTACAACTTAATGACTTCCTGGGTTTCATAATGTTATGGTGCTTCTTTTTTTTTAATCTTTCTTGCTAGAGTTCTGATGTTTACTTTCTAAACAATCAAAAAATAACCTGAAATTTTCTGAGTGTTTAACTGTCAATAACATCAATTTTAAAATAGGCAGAAATAGTCATGAGTCAGATGCAAAATTGAAAACTGTCTCTTTTCCTAAGGTGGTACCTTGTAGGATGGCAGTGGAAAGATTGTTGGCTCTTATGACGTGTCTATGTCATTTCAACTTTCAATTCTTGATGGTGGTTACGAGGTCTTCTAACAGGATTATTCCTTCTTTGTAAAAAGCTACCAATTGTTTGCGTTGCTCTTCAAATTATTTATGTTCTGGAGCCCTCTTCGCTGATGATTTCGTCAACATATTTGAATTGAGTCAAGTTCCTGACCATCGATTTCATCTTTTCTCATTGCCCGTCATGAGTTTGTTGTTTTGGCATTTAATCTCTATGCTTTTATCTAGAGGAGGATTCATCCAAGTTTTTCCCTAGACTGACGAGTTCCTCTACTTTGGAAGTAAAACATCTATAGCACTTAAAGCGTTCTGCTCAAGATATTGGATATATCCTTTATAATTCAGCATAGCGTCCAGGATCAATAACATTGGTAAGATTTTAAGAGGCAGTTAATATACCCAACGACCTTTCTGATGGTATCAGTTCTCAATTCGGTATTTATGTAGATGACACAACTATTTACTCCCGTCTGTTTGATAAGGTCACATTGGCAGCTGATCTAAAAAATAACATATATTCTTTTGTTAACTGGGGCAAGTAATGACTTGTTAATTTTAACGCCTCCAAAACGAAAGTTCTATTAATCAGTTGAATCCTTTCTACATTCCATCAGAATGGTTAATGCTAACCTCCAGGTAAATAACTTATTACGCCTTCTCTGCCTAACGTTTTCAGCTGAGATGAAATTGAAAGATTATACTGAATCAATTGTTAGGTTTGATGCTAATATATTTGATTCACCGTGTCGTATTAGACAATTTTTCTCACTCAAATCTATTCTACATATTTATATGTCTTTTATTCGTCCATACTTTGAATATTGCTGCCACGTATGGTGCAGTGTTCCTGCAATATATTTAGATATCCTTGATAAAAATTAAAGATGAATTTGCAATGTCATTGGTCCTGATCTGGCAGCTCGGCTTTCCCACCGCCGTAGAGTAGCTTCTCTGTGTCTTTTCTATAAATACTTTCATGGTAACTGTTCTGGTGATCTTCTATGGTACCTAGACTTTATGAATTTAAGCGCAGCACTAGATTGGCGGCAAGTTCTCATCATTTTACAGTTGAAATGGCGACATGTAACTGTAAGTTCTATGCTAATAGTTTCTTTTCTAACACTTCTTCTTTGTCTCTCCTGGCTTCTTGCTTTCCACTCAACTTTGATCTTCAAAACTTTTAAATGCGTGTCATGTATCCTTTTAAATTTCTGTTCTTTTGTTGTTCTCGCTACGTAATAATGTTTTTCTCATATTCTCTAACACCCAATAACCTCTTGCATCTTATTGGCTTTATTGCCTTGCTTTGGGTGAAATGATTAAAATTGTTTTTAAATAACATAAATAAAAATATTGGATATATCCTGTATAACGCAGCATATCATTCAGAATCAATAACATTGGTAAGATTTTAAGAGACAGTTAATATACTGATTGGTTTGGCTTATTTTGTTTTACTGCGTATCAATCTCAATCGGTTATTTAATATAGGATAGGTTCGTGTAAACAGAATATGTATTCTTTATAAGATATCAGTTTGTAGATCGGGTTTCATTGACGTACTTTTGTAAAGAAGTTTTTTGTTGAGAGTCAAATGTATTGCTGGTACCTTCACTATAAATATTCCATTTTATGCTTTCATATATGTTTTGAGCCCTGTTTGGAGGTTAACTATTTGCCCATAGCTGAGACCCTAACAGGTGCTACCACCCTGGATCAGGGTAGACCTGGGAATAACAACAATGATTTTTCCACGTTCCTCAAAACCTCCCCCGATCAAAGGCCCTTCTACTGGATTTATCGTCATGCCCAGGACGAATATTCTCGATAATTTTATAAATTTAAAAATAAATATGGCTCTACTAAAAATAATAATATCTGTCAAATATGCAAAATGTTACTTACGTTTTTGTCGCTTGATTAAATCTGGAAGTCGACAAGAAGACAATTCTTAAGGGTACATGTACACAATTATGATGTTACCTAATTTTATTTTATGGAACACGCTAAATTGGAGGAAGTGGTGTGGCAGATTGTTGGGTCATTTTCCTTAGGAGGCAGTCTGCTTGTCTTTAGATGCAGTATTGAAAACCTGGATTTACCTGATCTCGAACACCAACCCATAGCACCACAAACCTCATTGATCAGAAATCGGAATAAATTAAGAAAAATGAAAAATTTAAGAAAATATCATCTCTTTTTTTGTTCTGTTCAAGAGAGACAATATTTTTTTCAAATAAAGGATTTCAAATTAGAACAGTCAAATTAAATGCAATATCATTATGAAGATAGCATTGCATTTGATTGCCATGAACTGCTTTTGTTCATTCATTAAATCATTTGTTCCTACGCTCATTCTCGAATTCTATTGATCAATTTCTGCTTAAATATCTTGAATCAAGATGAATCATTGTTCTTTTTACTCGCAAGATTCTGCGGTTAAAGTTCACTTTTATGGACGTTATGATCTAATGAAGAAGTGCCTATAAAACCGGTCAATGATTTTTGTTTTATTCTGAATTTTGAATTGACATCATGCGCTAATAGTAATGACTGAAGCTCTGTTGGAAAAGAGCTAAGCGCACGACAAAATAATCCCGTTTATAAAAAAATAGCGTTTTTTTACTTCGACACCAGGATTTTAAAAGCCAGTCGCAATTTCTTTCGTTCTTCTTCCCCTAGTAAAAGCGATGTCTTTTATAATTGGTACGGTTACTGATCTGTGAGTAATTTGTTTCTGGAAATTATCTAAAGTAAATTAATTGACGTCAGCATCTACTGCGTAGAATAATTGAAATATTTTCAAGATTAGACTCGGTGTAGTAATTTGTATTTGATTAGTTGATAGTTGCATGTGCTAGCTGGTGTTCAAACCCAGGTAAAGAAGCTGGTTTTCGAATGCTGATTTTCAAATCAACTTTGCTTTTTCACTTCGAAAGATTAGCGAAGCACGGTCTTCTTTCGTCCATTTGTTGGCATTGGATTCTGCGCCAAAGTAAGCTCAATTCTGTAAACATTTATATTAAATAGGGGTGCTAATACGTATGACGTATTTGGGTATATCTACCTGATACCAGATGCCTGTGTTCGAGACTGGATAAAAGTAATAAGTTTGAATGCTGATTTTCAAGGGAGACAGGAACTCACCATTTGAAAATTAGCTTTCATAAGCTATTATCAAAAAATTATGATTTTTGTTATCTCTCTCTATATATATGTATGCACACACACACACATATATATATATATATATATATGTTGTCTAAGCCACAATCAAGGTCTGCTCAGCATAGTTCCAGTATAAAGCACAACTGGAATCTACTAAATAATAATAATATCTGTTTTAATGATTTTTGTTTCATTCTGAATTTTGCATTGACATCATGCACTCATAGTAATGACTGAAGCTCTGTTGGAGACGAGCTGCCGTCACATTCATGAACAACATAGACATACACGCGTAAATTAACACGCATGTATATATTGGTGTATCCCTATTATTGAAAATTTACAAGTCCCTTCCTTTATATATATTCTATGCACCACTCGTATATATATATATATATATTTATTAAAGACATTTTTATGTTTAACGTTATAGATACAAGTATTTAAGTAAATGCTCTGTTTATAATAAACAGTATTAAATAACATTTACCGGCCTGAATGTCCGAGAAATTTTCATAGAAAATATTCGTTCTTTGACAGTATTCGAACCTGCATCCTATACGGAACCGTCATTTACGCTGACGTGCCTTACCGTTAGGCTACAAAGAAGCGTTCGGTAGACAAGGTCGAATTTACTGCTTATAAACTCAATCTTCCATGATTAAAGACATTTTTATGTTTAACGTTATAGAATGTTATTAAATGTCTTTAATAAATAAATTGTCGGACTTTGTCCATTTCGTAATATATGACGTCATTTGTTTACATTTGATACGCCATGAGCAGTTATGAATATTCGAGATTCATGGAAGATTGAGTTTATAAGCAGTAAATTCGACCTTGTCTACCGAACGCTTCTTTGTAGTCTAACGGTAAGGCACGTCAGCGTAAATGACGGTTCTGTATAGGATGCAGGTTCGAATCCTGTCAAAGAACGAATATTTTCTATGAAAATTTCTCGGACATTCAGGCCGGTAAATGTTATTTAATACTGTTTATTATAAACAGAGCATTTACTTAAATACTTGTATCTATAACGTTAAACATAAAAATGTCTTTAATAAATAAATTGTCGGACTTTGTCCATTTCGTAATATATATATATATGAGTTTGTAGACATATGAAAGTGGATGTTTGAACTCACAGTTGGTCAGAGATTTAATAGTCAAGTATATACACAGCGCACCGTAATTCAGCACTGGAAGTTGGCGGTTGCCTGGCACGCTATATACTGTATTCATTAATAGTAATAACACAAGCTCTCTTGCTGCGTAGACCATTACTGACCACTCACTTCAAAAAAACGCTCTAAATATTTTTCTTTTGCTTTGTTGAGTTCTGACTTTCGATTATTATTGGAATTTTTATTGTTTCCTTTTGATACAACTTTTCTCGTTCGTCGCTATTCATGGACTTTCTTATCGGGCTGAGCCGAGTCAATATGGAGAAAGGGTCTTGTGCCAAGTTTTCAGGAAAGAAGGAATTTAGTTGCAGCTTTGATGCCTCTTCAGACTTTGTATCGTTTCCCAAAGTTTAAAACTTTTGACCAATTCCCTTCATTATATGAAAGTCCAAAAGAGTACTTCACTAGCCATTTTTTGGGCTTGCATTAATGAGGAAGATGTCGTCTGCTGCTGAGTGACGCCATTATTATCATGTTGAAGGATGAGAACGAGACAGAGAAAACGCATAGAAGGAAAGAACAGAAGTAAAAGTCTGAGACGTTTTTAATAGTGAAAAATCGATTGAAAAAAGTCGAAACTCAATAAGAACAAAGCGGTATTATGAAAAGTCTTTTGAAGAAGCTTGTTTTTTATCGGAATGTATTTTTAGCTATAATAAGTATATAATGTCTATAGATACATACATAAATCAGCACATGGTAATGTCTAAATATTCACCCACACGTGAATTTATGCGATCACATTCAAATACGGAGGCAAAACAGTCGTCTAACATGAAAATGGCGATTTTCTTTTGGGTTGGCATTTTTTTCTATAGGAATTTACCCGTCTCCCTACGACGACGTGATGTGACACAAGGTCGGGTTTAATATGGGGCACCCGAGCGCGTACACACGGATCAGGGCCCTAAATTATCCAGCTACCGCAAACGTCGGTTGCACTGGCATCGATATGACTACTGATCCACCCTCTCTAGTTGAATGAGCGGGTACTGCCACGGGCAGTTGTTCCCCGGGACTTGGTACCTCTCAGTATTTTTTTCTCAGATGCGTCTCTCTCCGCGGACAGAGACATAACTGAGTGGTACTCTGCCCGAAAACAGAGACGTAGATGAGTTATGATAAATCCTAGCCAGCATTTGCCAGGTTAGTATGTTATATGTACCCATAAAAAGTATATATATATTTTTTAATTGATATTTTAATGATATGACATTTGCTGATACAGTAAATATTGCGATCCGTTAAATTTACATTTTTTAACTGTAAAAAGACTAACAACTGCGACAGAGAGAGATTCTGAAAAACACACGCACAAACACACACACACACATATATATATATATATATATATTTAGTGAAATTGGAATGGATTTGAACAGCGAAATTAAATTTCGTTTACTGATGGGGAATCTGATCTAGGGCACGAGCTGTATCCATTGGAACTGGGTCATTAGCAGACAATGGAAATGGTCGAAATAATTTTTAATGATTAAAACTTGGAATAGATTTTGAATAGTGAAATTAAGTCAGAGCATTTTGTTTATTGATGTGGAAATTTGATCTAGTTGTAACCATTGAATATGTGTCATCAGAAGACAATGGAAATGGACGAAATAATTTTTATCGATTAAAAATTGAAATAGTGCTGAGTAAGCTAGAAGAACCTTTTGAATTCACATGATTTTGTGGTTGAAACAAACAAAACCCCGTGATAGTTACGTGCGACCAAGGTTCAGTTGTAACCAGCCGGATTTTTCTATATAAACGCGTAGTTATGCTGCTATTGCAGCATAACTACGCAGACGGGAGAGAGACGGGCGAGCATTGAGACGGGAGAAATTTCTTGAAGAGAGAAGAGAGAGAGAGAGAGTTGGCCGGGGCAAGCGTAGAGACGGGCGGCCATTGAGACAGGCGAGCATTGAGACGGAAGACGCAGACGGAAGAGAGAGACTCAAGAAGGAGAAAACGTGACTTCAGAGATTGGAACAAAGCGTCCGCTAACATGTGCTGTTGATATAAATACCGCTGCTTCTGCTACCATGAATATTACTACTACTGTTACTACTGCTAAAGAGGAACGCCACTATAAACTTTAAGCCGCGCATAGAAATCGTATTCCCCTATCGCAAGAGTCTTATATCGTTCTGGGACGATTTAACAAGTTAATCATAACACTCTCTCTCTGTCTGTCTAGAATCCGGTGTATGCGTTTTTACAATTACTTTTCTTTTCTGAAAACCCGTTTCTTTTCTATACTATTCTTTTCTGCTATATAAAATACATTAACAATTCAATCATTGAATAGTTGTTTGTCCAGCTTTCTGCATATATATATATATATATATATATATATATTTGGTGCTTTCTAAATGTCTTAGCGCAGACTCCCCAGCCGTGTCTACATCTTCAGTCGACTGTGAATGGATGAATATCACTTCTGCTTTCTGGATCAAACCAAACACAACGTGGGCAGGAAGCAGAATTAAACCAGTGGACCGGTCGAATGATCTACGGATGCTCAGGGGACCTACGACCACTCCCTTAAGTTCGGTTAGGACCGAGTAGACACCTCAAGCCAGAGAGTAAGACGTCGGAATTTGAGGGGCTGGGGCGAAAGTGTTAGACAACTACTTATAAATAACTTTAATCTAAAGAATGTTATCTTTCTTTAAAATAAAGTATTTACTTTTTTTATCAATGTTTGATATTTCAAGTGGAACAAGCATTTTAAGGAAAAGATTGACAAGGAAGAGTAACATAGAATGTGAAATTACGAAGATTTGAAAGAGAAATGCATTAAATATATATATGATTAAATATATATATAAATTAATATATTTTCTAAGTCGAATTTCGAGGTTTTATTGTTAATCCGGCAACATAATCATTGACTAAACTTCTGATCTTCGCAAAAAAAAGAAGTTTTCTAATTGCCAGACGCCATATCTATCTATATATCTATGTATCTATCTATCTATCTATCTATCTATCTATCTATCTATCTTGATTAATAAAAAATATTGAAAAATTTCGTGGTGTATATTAATATTTTTTGGTTTTATTATTTCAATTAGGTTCCTCGACTAGTTTAGGCTAGCATGGCCATCATCAGGAGAGAAAAATTCCTGCTTGAACTACAAGAATGAATGACTTTCTGAAGAAAATGAACTTTATCTGTAGTTTTCATTTGTTTTTTTTTATCGTTAATTTTGGCTAATCTTTGTATTGGTCAAACGGCTACTTTTAAGCTATTTTCAAGATAGAGGCTGGATAGATTCATGCGACTCTGAATTCCATTGGTCATTTTGACAGTTTTATTGGTTCCTGTGAAGGGTATGTGTTTGTGTTAAGTGTATGTTATCATTTAGTTCTTCGGGAGTGTGTATATTGTGTGTAAGTGTATATATTAGTGTGGATCTGTGTATAAGTGTGAAATCTCAACACCTGCGCATGCATGTCTGTCTTGTGTAGGTGAGAAATGTGGGTAGGGTTTGATTTATGGTAATACGTATGGATGTAATCCAGAGAGCTCAATGTAAAACCAGAGCAAATATTGATTTAATTTAAATTAACAAAACAGACAACCTTAAGGGTTCATTGATTATATTTTATTTACCAAGGAAAATGAGTTTTTCCTGGTTCCTCGGATTATATTTCCATGCATAAAAATGGTTTAAAAATAACATATTATTTTTATAAGTTTTTAAGGAGTAGTTTTAAGTTGTTGTAAGGTGATAGAGAGTGGGGAAAGAGGACGACAGATTGATGTAAGGTGATAGGGTGAGTGATATATATATATATATATATATATATATATATAGGCATGATAAAAACATACGTATATGCAGATATATTTGCACGTACATATATATTTTTCTCAGGTGTTATAAAAAACGGTGTTCAATGTTATATAACAGAGCTATTAAGTATATATTAGTGAATATAGATAATATCCGTCGTCGATCTCACGACTGGAAGTTTCATGCAAACATGCAATAAAAAACAAGGGAAAGCAAAAAGGTATCAATGTGATCAGTGCGAAAAGAATTTATTATATATTAATTGTTAATCACAAGACAGAAATGAAACACGGAGATTTATGTTATTAATCCGGAATTTTCGGGCACGCCTGTGTCCTTCATCAGCAGTGCGAAAAATAAACAGAGAAACCGGGGAGATTCACAAACGGTGTTTTTTTGGAGTCTGGTGTGAACTCTTTGTAGATGGTATTATTATTAGGTTGGTGCAAAAATAATGTCGTTTTCTCACATAGTAACATATTTGAGAAAACGACATTATTTTTGCACCAACCCAATAGTATAAATCCGATCCTTTGTTTTATTAACCAACCCATCTTATATATATATATATATATATATATATATATATATATATATATATATATATATATATATATATATACATATAAATTCATGAATCATTCATACAAAAAACAAATATAGAGGTTAATGATTTAAATAGCGAGAATGCTTCGTCGCAAACAATCTAAATAAGATACATCAACCCCGAACCTGTATATGAATGATATGATCCCCGTTTATAAATTCCAGTTTCGGATTACATTTCTATTTTCGTTGTCCTCTTATTACTGAGAAGTAAAAACAAGAACAAAATCTACTTCCATATCTGATGATGCCTGTAGGAACAGACGAAAGCTTGTAAAATTAAAAAGACCTTATGCAACTGGAATTTATAAACAGGGATCATATCATTCATATACAGGTTCGGGGTTGATGTATCTTATTTATATTGTTTGCGAAGATGTATTCTCGCTATTTAAATCATTAACCTCTATATTTGTTTTTTGTATGAATGATTCATGAATTTATAAATTATATTTGCACCTTTTAATTGAAATATATATATATCTAGAGAGAGAGAGAGAGAGAGAGAGGGAGAGAGAGAAAGAGAGAGAGAGAGGGAGAGAGAGAAAGAGAGAGAGAGAGAGAGAAGCGCGTAGGAGTAATGGATAGCGCCTCTGATTCGAATTCCAGTCGAGGTGAAAATACCACTGAGAGAAAGAAAGAGAAAGGTATATGAGTCCATGTCTTCCTCCCAGCTATGGGTAAAAACCAGGACAGACTTCTCTGAATTCAAAACCTGAGGAGGTTTGTTTGAGGACCTTGTGGCAGGCCTTGCACTAGTATACGGCTCTTCCAAAAAGTGTGGTCGATTCTGCACAAGCCCAAGAAAGCGCATATGTGTTATACCTCGAAGATGACGAGTGCGTCGACGAACAGAATTCCGGCTTAGTCTGTTGCGTTCATTTTCGCATTAAAACCACTGGGAAAACCATTAATCCATTTCTTCTCCCCAAGTTATGGATTAAATAGCAGGGTAGACTGGATTTTAGCTTTGGGTGGCAACGAGTCAAAGAGAGTGAAACCTGAATTACAAGCAGTGGAAGAGGTAATGGAAAACAATTCCAGAAAATTTTCTAAGAAATCATTGCTATTCACGGATCATAAATTAAAGGGAGGTGTGGAGAGTCATGATCATCTACGTCCTGAAGGGACATTTCTTTTAAAAAAAGCTATCCATATTCAACTATTTCCCCGCAAACTCATCTGCCGACATTTATAATATTCCAGTGTTAATAAAGCGATCAACGTAATGCAAATGAATAAAAGTCTAAAGACCCTGGATGTGTCTGATCAAATATTACATTAATCGATCTTTTTATTTATTTTTAACTTCCCTTTTAAATATTTAAATTTACCCACAATTCCCTTGATCTTATTGTCCTACTACTCTCTATTCCCATCCTCATCTGCGACGATAGCACTAACTTCCAACTGTTACTGCTGCCAACTCTCGCCTTCTGTGCCTCCTACAAGCGATCAAATCTGATTAGGTGACAATGGCTGACTGAATGGCTGACTCTTGAGCGGATTAGGAAAAAGTATCCAGATTAAGTCGAAGCTTTGTGTGTGTGTATGTGCGTGTGTGTGATAGAGAGATAAAGAGAGAGATAAAAAGGAAGATAAAAACAGACAGAATAGAGAAAGAGGGGAAGTGAGAGAAAGTGACCGCATACATCAGTAAAAACATCTTTTAATACGATTTCCTTTTCACATCATTTTCCAGCTTGTCTCTATTCTTCTCTATTTAACTCTTGATTCCTGGTGCGTCTACGTCTCAAATTTTTCTAGACTTACCTCGTCCTTCGTTTCTTTCTTTCTTCTCTTTTTTTCTTCGCTTCATATCTGCCTCACTTTCGCATTGTCACACTTAACTTCATCACCGACAGTCTGCCTCTTTTTCGAATAATTCACTCTATTTCAATCTGACATCGACAATAAGCACAAGAATAGGTTAACCGACATGAAGGTGTGAATTTATATTACTTCTCCAGATTTTAAAAGAATTTTTATATTTCTGTATCATTTTCCGGCAAGATTAATTTTTTCTCCTTCAGTTACTCTTCCTCGTTTTCTCTTTAGCCAAAGACTTGATATTTGTTAAACTTTACTACGGCACAAGTCCAACCGAGAGAGATTAGGCCAGACAGACTGTGTGGTATGAATATCCGAGATGAAAAGGTCTGATTATCTTGAAATTTAGCATACGAAAATATCTTTAACTATGTTTGAACACCGGCGATTTACGCCAGTGGAAAGAAAAAGTGTTTAAAGAAGTAGTTTTTTTAAAAAAATCATTTCACCTCAGGCTAAGCAATAAAAGCCACTAAAATGCAAGCAGTTAGTGAGTGTTAGAGAATATGAGAAAACTACAATTAAGAAGAGAAGACATTAAAAAACAAGAATTAAGAAGACATTGCATTTAAATTTCTGAAGATCAAAGTTGGCTGGGAAGCAAGAAGCCGGAAGAAAGTGCCATAAGCAAGAAGTGTGATACAGGAAACTTAGCATAGAACTTCCGGTTCTATTCAATCATTTCACTTGTAGAAGGATGAGATCCTGCCGCTATTCTAGTAAAGCGCTTAAATGCATACCGTTTAGATACCATAGAGGAAAGTTCATCAGAATAAATACCATGGAACTATTTATAGAAAAGGTATGGGGAAACTACGTCATGGCGGTCGGAAAGTGATTGAAGTTGAGATGACAGGTCAAGAACAATAACATTGCATATTTTTCTTTTGATTTTATCAAGCTTCAAACGATACTTTTTCCCTACAAAGTGTGTTCAGTGACGGCGCCTTAACTAATTAGGGCAACAAAGTTGTCAGGATAATGTAGGCTTCTCATCTGTAGTATATGATAGATGAAGTCATCATGTATGAGATGTGAGTTCAAGTCTTGCTGAAGAATTTTTCTTTAGTTGTACTCGCCAAAGTTTAGTTTAACAATAAAATAAATCACCACTTAAAAAGAAATTACAAGAAATACAGCTCAATAAAGTAAAAGATAGACGTGTATAAGAATTATGCTTTACATGCCTTGTCGCATAATTCAAATACATTTACCAACATAGTTTAGTTCTATTTAAGGCCAAAACACATAGAAATCGTAGGAAAATGCTTATATTGTGTCATTGGGAATCGGATTCGATCCCCACGTAAAATGACCGATCTATTTTAAACAGCGAATTATAGATATCTATTTTTTTTTAATCAGTGTCACCCTAAACAAGGCAGTACAGTCACAGAAACGCAAGGGGGTTACAGGGTGTAGAGGAATTAGGAACAGAAACATCAGTAATGAGTAGAAAGGCAAAAGAGTAATAAGGAGTACATTAGATAGCCATTGATATTGCATTTAAATTTTTACAGATTAAAGTTGACTGGAAATCATGGAGATTGAAGGGAGTTCCACAAGCGAGAAGTGCGAGAAAAGAAACTTTTAGCATAGAACTTGCGGTTACAGCTAGCCAGCTCAACTCTAAGCTGATGAGATCTTGCCGCCAGTCTAGTGCTGCGCTAATTTCTTACTGTCTAGGTACCATAGCAAAGAACTCATTCGAAAAATTACCATGAAAATATTTATAAAAAAGGCACAGAGAGGCAATTAAATTTAGATTAATCTAATTAAAATCTAAACGTGGTTAAGTAAATAGTTTTTGTTGTATGACTTTTCACAGAGGATAGGGCTAATCTGTATTGAAAGGATATGGAGTTTTTGTTTTACCAGGGTTCGATGGTGAGATTGACAAAACTATATCCACCACATCATGCTTATATATATATATGCCCCGGAAAGGGATATATTTGAACGAAGTAGCTAAGTGGTTCTGGCTACTATAACCAAGTAGAATACGGTAGCAGTAATCGACTGGTACGCGTCGTAGTCGCAGGTAAGAAGTGTAGATCAATGGCGTAGTCCAATGGGCGTCGTTATAGACTTAGCTCTCAAACTAAGGCTCTCTTCACTCTGTCGTACCTACACGTCTGTCGGTATTTATCACGGACACCAGCCAATCATATTCCAGTGAGGGGGAACACAGGTGTACGCATATTCCATTATATCAATAACATATATTCATGTCTATGTATAGCACTTGGTGCTGACAATCGGAAAATCTTACATAGCTTTAATATAGCGATTCCACAGGTGGAGAACAGGGAAGGAGGCGTACGAGAGAAAGAAATGCCGCTATGAATCGCTGCGATCCGACTCCGTGGAAAAGGGATGGACATGTCATGTGCTATTAATCGGATGCCTTCGATGGTCAATCGTTTCCTTCCTTTTGAAGATAGGCATCACTGGCTTCACATCGTCTCCAGATGACAGCTCAACAGACATCGAGTTGTATCTGGTCAATGTTAACTAAAACCATGCTCGCAACATAGTGCTGGAAGTGGTCATGAACTTAGTCAGTACACAGTGGGAAGCAGCCAACAAATAGCCTGTAACGGCCAGAGAACCTAAGATCCATTTTCACAAGCAGAGTGAATGCTCTGTGTGGAAGACCCAAATAATTCCCAGTAATAATGCTACTGAATGGAAGCTGTGATTGGAGGGTGTTAATTCTTCTTAGAACACCTCTGCAATTTCTGGTACACATCATTCAGACAGACGCACACCTTGGCATTGTAGCATGGTCTGAGTCAAAGAAGTCTGTCTTCCTAATAGAATTAACGGTTCCATGTGAGAAGAACAGGGAGGAGGCGCGAAATCAAAACCATTACGAATCGTTGCGATCCTACTCCGTGGAAAATGGCTGGACATGTCATGTGCTACCTATTGAGGTCGGGTGCCGTGGATTTCTTGGACAGTCAACCGTTTCCTTTATTTTGAAGGTAGGCATTGAACGAAGCTAAACCGTGCTTCACATCGTCTCCAGACCACGGCTCAACAAGCATCGAGTTGGGTCTGGTTAACATCCGAAATAAATAAAGTTAAATAAAATTATGCTCGCAACACAATACTACTTCCGACGTGAAACACAACTTTTTTAAACACCGAATTAAACTTTCATTCTACGTCATTAATAGCAGTCATCACCAGCGCGTTGTGCATTTCAACATAACGTTGAAAATTTCATTTGCAGTTATAAAAAAAATGCAATAGACTGACGTGTATACAAAAACAATACCCTATCTGGTGGCAAAAGCTGCTGGTGGCGCCAGGGATGGTAGTGCCGCCTTATCCACTAAACTGTGTTACCTCTCCTAGTTGGCGGATGACAGGGATAGAGTATCGCACGTGCTTTCATACGTTGTAAATAGAGAATTGAATTCGAGCCTCTCTGCAATGTGATCTTGTTCTTACCATGGATAAAAATGAGCAAATATCTTTCATTGTAAATCTTCTGCGCCGATGAAAATGTATGAAAATCGACACGCATCCTTCAACGAATTTACCATTCACATTCCCTGCTTACTTTTCCCTAATTCTTTGGCTTTCTTCTAATCCAAAAGCGTCACTGCCTTTCTTCATCAAGCCGGGAGTCATAAAGTGGTTAGCGTAGATCACCACTGAGGAGAGGCGTGTATAACAACAGATTAGCTAACGGTTGAAGAAGCCGGTTTAGGAAAATGAAATCTCAAATTTGGGGCAAAAAGGATAGTCTATTCCTAATACGCGGCTGGATTATCTGATATCAAGGTCAAAAAATATCCGCCCAGATCTGGTTGGAATGAATCTATGAGGATATGAGTGAATTAAAAAGGAGCATGAATATTGGGGATTTCATAAAGCCGTGCCAATAGGAAAGACTAAATCTGCCTCATGTGATACTGATAATCTGCCTCATGTGATATTGATAATCTGCCTCATGTGATATTGATAATAATAATAACTCAAAAGTCAAAGTAATCAATCAACTGTTACAACTTTTTTTTAATAATAAAGTTCAACTGATACAAAGCTTGAAAGCCATTCAAGGTAGAGGGTTACTGTTAAGATTATGATGAATTAGGTGCGTGATAGGGAATGGAGATTATGAGGATAAGGAGGATAGATAACGATTGACCTTTGAGGGCCAATTAAGGTAGAGGGTAACGGTTGATAGATTGTAAGAATTTTTTGTAAATAATATTTTCTTTTCTGGTAGAATGCTTACTAATTAATCTGTAGTTGGGGGGAAAAGAGGAGAATAATATATATATATATATATATATATATATATATATATATATATATCTTTTGTCATTCTATTGCTAATCTTTTTCTACCAAGAGATATTTCCATTTCACTGTTATAATAAACAAATAATATTTTTATCATAAATAGATAATAAGAAAAAAACGATTTATATAATAGCTGGAGTAATCAATGATTGCTGACTTTGATCCGTCTAAATGAAACACCCTTTACAACAAAGAAAGAAGAGGAAATGTGGAAGTGAAGTGCTATGAATGTCTTAGAAAATAGAATTGGGGAAGAGAGCACTAATTCTTTATAAATACGCCCATGTGAATTTTTTTCAAATTTCTCTATCGATATATTCAGAATGTGGGCGATCATTTCTGATTTTTTTGCTCTTAGTAATACTTTCTTCTTTTTGTCCACACTGTAAGGGAATTATAGCTTTGAGTAAATAATTATAAACTCCCTTGCATTTATATATACAAAAATACCCGTAAAAATGAGAAACAGTAAGACGTGTAAACAGCAAAACAAGTATTATTTAGTATCTGGCAGTTATGTGGTGTTGGAGTCACGAGATACTGAGTAAAATTATGATTTTGGGGTCAAGTGTACATCAAATATGGATCGGAATTCGATAGCATGATAGGATAAAGAATAAGTAACGTGTATACAGGCTTTCGTTTTTTTTTTTATAGAAATGTGTAACGAGTTTTCTTACCTCGAATTTTACTTGAATATTTAGAGATACATATTACTAGTATGGTCTGAAAAAGGAAAAAAAAAGAGCCGAAATTTTCGTTGACGCGCGTGTTGACGGTCTGTCCGTGTTGACTGCCTGTCCGATAGTGAGAATTTTACATGTTTGTGTGTGTAAAGAAGAAAAGTGGGGTCGATTCTTATTGGTGTAGAATTGATGATAATTATAATTCTTATAATTATTTTATAATTATTTTTGAAACTATAATTTATTTTTATGGATACGACGCAGTGACAGTATAATTAATTTTTTATTTATGTATTTCTTTATGGATACGACACCACCTTGTTTTTTTCCATCGCCATTTTCTCAAATATGTCAAGTTCCCTTGCTTCTCTTGCTTTCAATGCGCATTCAAAGTGTTAAATTCGTCAAGCCTTCTTTCCTGATTGGGTGTTTCAATAATTTTAGTTTACTATTTTTGAATCTTTTCTAGTTTCTTTGTAATTCCCATTCTGATTATGACTTGCGAATTTATCACATACTCGGTTCGTGGTCTTGTCAACATTTGTTGGTAGAACGTCATCTCAGTTGATTCCAACTTTCGTTTGTGACAAAACTGTCAAGCATTCACTGCCATACCGGAAAGTAAAGATTACATAGCCGCCCAGAATTCGTTTCTTAGCTCATTTTTTTTTTATTTCTTAAAGCTTTGATCAGTTATATGCGAAGTATTTTTCAATATTCTCATGCGTCTTCGAATTTCCGTCTCACACTTTCTTTCCGTCGTCTATTATAGCACTGCTAACAAGCACGAGTTTCGTCTTTTTACAATTAATCAGAATAGTATGAATCTAACTTTATCGTCTCACCAATAAGCCAAACTTTAATCTTGTCACTGGCTGGCTCTAATGGGTATCAGAATGGGAACGTGATGCCACTGCACACTCTAATGAAGTCACTTCTAAAAATGATTGCTATGATATTACAGAACCATTAACTTGTCAGAATATATATATATATATATATATGGATATGTGTAGGTGGACGCATATAATTTACGTGTTTGTTGTTTAATGGCGGTTAAACTACTTGAGAAGACGTTCGTTTTCCAGTGTTCTTTTATGAAATCATTTAATCACCAGCACGTATCCAAGAGTTGTGATCTGGACAAATTGCGGCAAAACTTCTATCCTTACCAGAATTGGTAAGAAACTCGTTTGTGGAATTTAACATCAAAATGACGGGCACGTTTCTTAATGTTGATTTGTCGATTGATTGACGATCGACATTGATCAAAGATATTATCAACCTTTACTGTATTCCCATTGGCTTTAAAGTAGATACATATTTTAAAAAATATACGTTTATTGAGGAATAAATTATTTTATTAATTCTTCAATAAGCTGCCGTATATACTTGCGTATCATGAAACTTTTGAAACTAATTTTAAGAGGGTCACATCATACACGAGATATGAAATTAGTGTATTTACTGCTGGCCCTGGCTACGCCGTTGTCCAAACTATATATTCATTTAGTGTAGTCAAATTAGCTTCAAAATTAGTTCTTCACTGGTTGCATGATACGCGAGTATATACGCCATATATTTTTCGATAAGTCAATCGGGGTTTAGTGACTTTATGTTCAATTCATCTTGAGGTTCCACAACCTTACAGGGCGAGTATGAAGCGTGAATAAATGAGAAAGTATTTTCTTAAAAGTTTTACAAAATTTTCAACCTGGAATATTCCACCATTAATAATTTTAAGGAATCAATGATATTAATTAATATTTACCTGAAAATCAAGACTTGAAATTGGCTACAAATATGGTTGACGCAGGACAGGAAGCAATCTGAAAATATGAAGGATTTATATGTCCATTATTTCATTCTTTAATTGTAAAGATTGCAAAAACATCAATAATTCTTTCATTTGGCATTAAATCATATTTAAAAAATGCTTACGGACATATCATATTGAAACACCTGTTCTCGTACTATCACCGAAGTTAAGCAATGTCGAGCCTGGTCAGTACGTACATGGGTGACCCCTTAGCAATACCAGGTGCTGCAAGCTTGTCTGTGCTGGTAGTGTAATGGATAATTGCAGGGAATTGTTAATCGGAGAGCGGTGTTCGATTCCCGGTTTGGTTCATTATATTCACTTATGTGCAAATACCCTTGGGAAAGGTATGACTACACCTCTTTTTCCTCTCCAGCTAAAGGTAAGACTCCACCCCTTTCTCCCTTTCCAGCTAAGACTTGTATCACTAAATGATTATTATCTGTCCCATCCCCCAAAATCTTACAACTAAAAATATTTTCTGCAAAAGGTTGATAAGCCGTAGAAAACGGATCGATCAAAGAATATTTAAAAATGAAAAATCTTCGTCAATTACGCATACATACCAACGCGCGCGGGCACACACACATATGCATATATAGGTATAATGCATCAATGTTTTTAATTTTATGCGAGCATGCGAATATCAGCCAATGAAAATAAACGAAGAAGAAAAATGAGTGAATTACAGATGCAATTCCCAACAGGATGTAAAAGAGACTAAACAATACGAAAACACAGAACAGAATATAGAACACTACACACAAAATAAGGAACAAAGGCAGACAAGCTAAAGAGGAATGACTCAACGAGAAATGCACAGAGATAAAAAGAATATCACATAAAGCAGATATGAATAAAAAAAAAAGAGAAATAACACAACAAAAGACATGCTCATGAATAGGATACATAAAATCCAAAATTGGAACAATGATATTAGAAAAAAAGAAAAATACTTCAGAGATGGAAAGAATATATCGGAGAATTGTTCCACGACGAAAGAGAACAACCGGTAATACACATAAATATCGACGGACTAGAAATATTAAAAACCTAAATGGAATCAGTACTGGCCAAATTGGACAGAAACAAAGTGGCAGGGCCAGACGTAATTCTAATAGAAATGCCGGCAACCTTAGATGATTTCGACATAGATAAAATTATAGAAATAATAAATGGAATCTCCAACAGTGGTGATATTCCGAAAGACATAAGTACAGGGTGATTGAAAAGTAACTCCCTATTTTATGTATGAGTGGCCAGCCGGGAGTTCTGACTTAACATTCAGTGACTTTTTTCTTTGGGGTTGGGCAAAGGAGCAAGTCTATTGTACCAAATGAAGACATTTCTAGCACCCCTATGTCGTGTGCATGTGTAGTCCTATCAACACAAAAATTTAGTTCGATGAACTCCTGACGGACGAAACGTGGGACACGTATACTTTTTCCAATTTGTCATATATATGAATAAGGTATATTTAGGCAGAAAGTATTTCTTCAAACAATTTGGATTAAAAAGTACCGACAAATTTTTTTAATTGTTATTTTCGAATGAGGTATTGTATATTGCGACCAAAGTTGTGGATCAACTATCCGGAGTTTATGTTTCTGCTGTTTTGTTTAAGTTCTTCTTCTTAAGTTCTCAATGTTTGAAATACTCTACGATGACGTCAGGTATAACGGTTATTAGGAGCGATGCCTCAACAAAGGAGTGATAAAATTTATTTCAATGGGTTCGTAAAAAGGCCCCAATTCATCAGACCTTTAAATTCAAAAGGTTTGATGAATTAGGACCGTTTTACGACCCCAATTAAATAAATTATTACCTATGAAGTTTTAGTGTATGTGCATTTTATAGCAGGCTTTATTGCTCTGTTTCTAACATAGAGCTCTCCCTGGATTTATATCCTTTTGAAAATATCCATACTGATCACTAATATTATCATTATATATATATATATATATATAAAGTACCCTGGATCCTCAGACATCACTTCCAAAAGGTGAAACTTCACCTTTTGGAAGTGATGTCTGATGATCCAGGAACTTTAAAAGGTCTCTGGTGAAATAAACTATTACAATGGAGCCTTAAAGGGGCCTGTTTTTCTTTAAAATATTAGTTTTGAATTTACATTCAGCTCTCAGGATTTCATCCTCCTTTCATCCTACCCATACGGATTATCAAGTTTTCCGTAACTTAACTATATATATATATATATATATATATATATATATATATATATATATATATATATATATATATATATATCAACGTTGTGATAATAACAACAAATTCTAGGAAATTACTCTGAATGTAAATAATGATTATTTCTCATCCTAGAAATTAAAACTACATGGCATTGTCTCAACGTGCTATAATGGTTAGCAACCTTGTCTCGCTAGTGAGTTCGGTCATCACTGGATGCCCCATATTTTCAGTCTTGTGACACCTCTAAGCTATGCTTAGAAAGTCGCCATATTACACTGACGATAAGTTTTTTGTTCTAAAAGCAAAAAAACAAAAAAAAAAACATAACCAAAAAACAAAAAAACCCCTCCAAAAACAAATACTCTTCTATGGTCACACCATTTTTAAATTGGAAGATATATATATATATATATATATATATATATATATATATATATATATATATATATATATATATAAACTCTTTGCAGATTTTAAGAAGCGGGATTTTCAGACGTTCTGCATTTATCTGCGTATAAATCTGTTTCCTTTTGTAGGTATATTTTCAAAGAAATGACAAAAAGTGTTGTCGCCTGTGTAAAGAGACAACTGGCTATTTGCCCATAAAAATGCTGACGTTTTAGTCCGAGAATAAAAGAAGCGTTATTTAATATTTCATCAAAAGCAAAAGGTTTATGGGTAATTAGTGACCAGCAAATCATAGACGCAATTATAGCGAAAACAGTCTCCATATTAGATACTGTCGATGGATGAAAAGATAAATGCACAAACGAACTGAGGAGATCAATAGGAATATACGAGGTGGTGCTGAAAATTATCAACTCAACCTATTTGGCCAAATTTGATAAGAAATTTCTGAAAAAGGATTTTTCGTTGGGTGGTAAACTTTAAAAAAAAAGGTATAATTATGAACACACACACACACACACACATATATATATATATATAGATTATATGAACACAAAAGTGATATTTAAAGAAACAAGACATTAAACACATTAGTTGCTGACCGTAATTTTGACATAAAAATGCTTTTTTAATTAAAAGAGAAAACAATTGACTAAGCCGAAAATATTTAAAAAGTGCTTTTATCGCTACATCAACCAGAGTAAATTTACCTCCAAGGTCTTACAACGTTTCACCATTCTTGGCAGATCTTCTATCATCATGTGGGATGATGGAAAGATAATGAAAAAAAGAATCTAAATGGAATTAGCTAGATATTATATCCAACACACACACACACACACACGCACACACACACACACACATATATATATATATATATATATATATATGCAAATTTCGTTAAAATGGTTGAGGTGCTGTCGTTGTTTTTTATATAATTCTTCATGTGTTCGTTTAATTTTTTTCTTTTCAGGACATAAATTATATAAAAATTATCCGAATGTTTTATATATGCAAGAGCTTTCGGCTGTACTTTTAGCCATTATCAAGGATAAATTTTATTTTACTTTCAACTGAATATATAGATTATTTTATACGTGTATGTAGAGTTATAGGAATGTTTTATTTTTCAAACACGGTCAGTACATTGTGGCAGTGTTCATAGTTTATATTATTGAATGATGGCTTTTTAAAAAAATTAATAATGCTTCCATTATTTTTAGCCTTTTTTACATGTGGATGAGGCTATTATGTTTGTTTTATCAGCGAGTTTGTTAAGGGTAGAGTTTGTGTAGGTGCCTATGTGTATTTAATGGTCAGAGAGATGTAACGTGAATCTTGGAGTGGTCCAAATTCGTAAATATTGGACGTATTACAACATAGTATCAACTGTATCATAATATCAACTGTGCACAATGTGCTGGCCGTGTTTGGAATATAAAACATTTCAATAACTCTAGATACCTGTCTATATTTCTGAGATGAGGTATTATGTACACTATTTACATTATTCGGACTATTGTCCTCATCTTTGTTGCCATAATATGTCCAATAGATGTTAGTTATTAGTTATCGCATGTTAATTCCCCTCTCCAAAATTCTCCACTGCCTTAACCAGGTATTGAACTCACAACTCTTTGGTCCCTGACACTGGATCTAACTAACGCCTTTATCCACTGTGCCATGTGTACTTTAGGACACATGGCACAGTGGATCCAGTTAGACATGGCACGTGGAACTAGAACAGTCTACCCCAGCGAGCGAAATATTCCAATCACCTGAAGAAGGTCGGAGCGTACAACGGCCGAAACGTTGTGATAAATATGGCAACAAAGATGAGGAGAATAGTCCGAATAATGTAAATAGTGAACTTTAGATACATACATAAAACTATCCATATATTCAGTTAAAAGTAAAATGAAATTCACTCTTGATAATATTAGGTTGGTGCAAAAATAATGACGTTTTTTGACTTTAAAAATACGTCAAAAAACGTCATTATTTTTGCACCAGCCTAATAGCTAAAAATATAGCCGAAAGCGCTTGTTTGCATAAAACATTTGGACAATTTTTATATTATTCATTGATAATCGTTTATTAAATGCATTATATTATTCATTCATAATCGTTCATTAAAAATTATATATATATATATATATATATATATATATATATATATATATATATATATATATATATATATATATATATATATATATATATATATATATATATATTAAACGTTTTGTTGAATAATACGGACATGGTGTCTGTCTATAAATTTTAAATTGTTTTTCCAACTTCAGGCAATTTGTTGTTGATACCCGAAGAGGAAATCATTTTAATCATGTTTTTTTTTAATTTTTTTTAAAATTTTTTATTTTTATAATATCTATTTTATATCTGTGAGAACATTTGCTTTTATGATTAAGAAGTCATGAATTTTCACTTGTGTTTTTTTTTATATATTGAACTAATGAATGTGGTTTTATCAGAACATTTCCGTTGTAGTTTGACATAGAGTAGCGTGAGGGATGCGTTGTTTCGTCTTCGAGAAACGAAGAGTAGATATAGTTCATAATACACAATGCCTTGTAAAGACTTTTGTCAGTAATGGAAAGTGAGAGCTCTAGGCCATACCACGTTGAACTACTTGTTCTCGTACAATCACGTAAGCAAATCTCGGCTCAATGCTTATCTTCATCTGTGTAGAAAATGCTCAGCATTCACGGCAACATAGAGGGGTTAATATTACATAGCAGTTCAGTACATTATTCTCTGAAAATTTTTTCCACTTTCTTAATGCTTTGTTTAGCTTCTGGAAAGCCTATTCAAGTACACAATTATGAAGAAGAATATATCCCACCGTGTTGGATGCGGGTAGTCCAAATAATGCCTTTTGGACAATTCATACCGACAAAAAATAATAAGAGTATATTTATCAAGAAAATATATATTTGTATAATTATCTGATTCTATATGTCGGTGTGAATTATATATCGGGATGTATTATCGACGCCATGACGCTCAAAACGGGTAAGATACAGGCGAAGACGACTGAAAAGAAAGCAAGAATGATACTCCTTAAATATGCCAAGAATCTTTCTTTTTTCATGACAGATTTTTTTTCGGAAAGTAAGGAAAGGTAAAAGTGCCACTTGAAAAAAAATCCTATCTTTTCTGATTTAATCGAAGAAGCGTGGAAAAAAGAAATCGATTTTAAAGATGGTTTATCGCCTGATGCTTAAAAAAAAATCAGTTCCATATGGATAAATTTATTGGTGGTGTGTCATGCAAATCTAAGCTTTGTAAATATCGATGAAACTTTAATAAGCATTGGATAAGCCGGTGTTGTAGTGGTTAGCGAAATATGATATGGATAGGAATCCGACAAGATGATAAAATAAAATGAAGAACAAGTATGAAACGTGTCTCAATCTAACATATTTTTTTTTCTTCAGAGATCTAGTTAGAAATGAAAAAGTAAAGAGACACAGAGTACTTGTATGTTATGATTTTATGTTAGTTCTAATTGGTCAGATACGTGTCACGTCTATTAGCGCAACAGATAATATATAAAAAATATGTGTGAGAAACATTTTGTACGTTAAAGTGTGTAATAGTGTATGAGTGTATATGTAAAGAAACGCTTGTTTGTCTAGGTGTATGTTAGACGGTAACGTTAATTCATATAAGTGTATAATTATGTATGTGATGAATCCATATTAATGTCATCCACGAATATTATTTCTCCTAAACGCTGTTCCGCCATTCATTCAAGTATGTTATGCATTGATTTCATCTATCCATCTTGCCCTCTATCTGTCCTGTGAGTATCAGATTTTCCAAGCTCTCTTTCTTCATTATGTGCCCCAGAAATTTCAACTGTATCTTCCTGATGTTACGTATAAGTTTTCTTTTCGTTTCCGCTTTCTCTAAAACTACTTTGTTGCTCACATGTTTAGTCCATGGTATCCTCAGCATCCTTCTGTAGAACAACATTTCTGTTGCCATAAGTGTCTTCCTCATCATTGAGGAAATTGTCCAGCATTCATTCAGTACTGTTTTTTTTTCTTTGTTTCTACGAAGTTTTTCTGACTCTTAATTCTCTGCTTAACTTTTGGAGTGCCTCTTTGGCCATCCCAATGCACCTCTGGATTCCAGTATCGCACTTTCCATCCTCTGTTAGAACACTTCCCAATCAATCAGTTATGTCATGCGTGATACATGCTTAGGCGATCATGTATCGAAAGATACATGACTGATGAAGCCGATTTATTTTCCCGCAGTAGGTTGCCATTTCTTTCTGCGGTAGACCAGTTGCCATTCAAGGCTATAGAATCAGGTCTGTCCTGCTATTTACCCATATCTGGAAGGGGTGGGAGAAGGAGAGTATTCATACCTTTCCCAAAGGTATTAGCACATAAGTGAATGTGATAGATTCGACTGGAATATCGAACTCGGCTCTCCGATTTCACAATCCGAGCCGCTATCCATTCTCCACCGTCTTAAAATAAATGGTAATTATATGTATTAGGTCGGTGCAAAAATAATATCGTTTTTTGACATATTTTTTAACGTCAAAAACCGTCATTATTTTTGCACCAAGCTAATAATTATTCATCCATTCTTATGTTACCTAAACATAAAATTATGACTCGGTAATTATATAATGGTTGCATAATCATTTTCTTACAAGAAATTGTTCTCTAATATGAATGTGTTATTTGTGACAAGAGATTCAAACCAGACTTTTAAAAATTGTTAATGTCTTATAATTGAATATGGTAGTCATGCTATTATCTATTATCGTTACGTCTCATTATCTACAGGGACTTGATAAAGATGTGGTAGTGAATGCTGGACAATCTGCTCAAGGATGAAGAAGAAACTTGTAGCAAGAGAAATGTGATCCTACAGAAGGATGCTGAGGATACGATGGACCGAATATATGAGCAACAACAAAGTCTTAGAGGAAATAGAAACAAAAAGAAGGTTACGTTTATATAAGTGTTCAATTATATATGAGCGTTCAGTTTCAAAGACTTTCAAAATAACTTTTTAATACGTGTCACAAGGGACCATGTTTTCTACCTGTTTTTCAGCGTGTTTGATGCATTTTCAGGGACCAAATAAAAAAATATAAACAGAAACAGAAAGCTATTGCAATGTATGTCTTCAGCAGAAACTAAAAATCATAGAATTCAAGAAAATAAATCTGTCTATATTTCTGAGATGAGGTATTGTAACTATTTACATTGTTTAGACTGTTGTTCTCATCTTTATTGCTATATTCACCGTCAACATCTGTCTATATTTCTGAGATGAGGTATTGTAACTATTTACATTGTTCAGACTGTTGTCCTCATCTTTATTGCCATATTCACCGTCAACATCTGTCTATATTTCTGAGATGAGGTATTGTAACTATTTACATTGTTCAGACTGTTGTCCTCATCTTTATTGCCATATTCACCGTCAACATCTGTCTATATTTCTGAGATGAGGTATTGTAACTATTTACATTGTTCAGACTGTTGTCCTCATCTTTATTGCCATATTCACCGTCAACATCTGTCTATATTTCTGAGATGAGGTATTGTAACTATTTACATTGTTCAGACTGTTGTCCTCATCTTTATTGCCATATTCCCCGTCAACATCTGTCTATATTTCTGAGATGAGGTATTGTAACTATTTACATTGTTCAGACTGTTGTCCTCATCTTTATTGCCATATTCACCGTCAACATCTGTCTATATTTCTGAGATGAGGTATTGTAACTATTTACATTGTTCAGACTGTTGTCCTCATCTTTATTGCCATATTCCCCGTCAACATCTGTCTATATTTCTGAGATGAGGTATTGTAACTATTTACATTGTTCAGACTGTTGTCCTCATCTTTATTGCCATATTCACCGTCAACATCTGTCTATATTTCTGAGATGAGGTATTGTAACTATTTACATTGTTCAGACTGTTGTCCTCATCTTTATTGCCATATTCCCCGTCAACATCTGTCTATATTTCTGAGATGAGGTATTGTAACTATTTACATTGTTCAGACTGTTGTCCTCATCTTTATTGCCATATTCACCGTCAACATCTGTCTATATTTCTGAGATGAGGTATTGTAACTATTTACATTGTTCAGACTGTTGTCCTCATCTTTATTGCCATGTTCACCGTCAACATCTGTCTATATTTCTGAGATGAGGTATTGTAACTATTTACATTGTTCAGACTGTTGTCCTCATCTTTATTGCCATGTTCACCGTCAACATCTGTCTATATTTCTGAGATGAGGTATTGTAACTATTTACATTGTTCAGACTGTTGTCCTCATCTTTATTGCCATATTCCCCGTCAACATCTGTCTATATTTCTGAGATGAGGTATTGTAACTATTTACATTGTTCAGACTGTTGTCCTCATCTTTATTGCCATATTCACCGTCAACATCTGTCTATATTTCTGAGATGAGGTATTGTAACTATTTACATTGTTCAGACTGTTGTCCTCATCTTTATTGCCATATTCCCCGTCAACATCTGTCTATATTTCTGAGATGAGGTATTGTAACTATTTACATTGTTCAGACTGTTGTCCTCATCTTTATTGCCATATTCACCGTCAACATATGTCTATATTTCTGAGATGAGGTATTGTAAGTATTTACATTGTTCAGACCGTTGTCTTCATCTTTATTGCCATATTCACCGTCAACATCTGTCTATATTTCTGAGATGAGGTATTTTAAGTATTTACATTGTTCAGACTGTTGTCCTCATCTTTATTGCCATGTTCACCGTCAACATCTGTCTATATTTCTGAGATGAGGTATTGTAACTATTTACATTGTTCAGACTGTTGTCCTCACCTTTATTGCCATATTCACCGTCAACATATGTCTATATTTCTGAGATGAGGTATTGTAACTATTTACATTGTTCACACTGTTGTCTTCATCTTTATTGCCATATTCACCGTCGACATCTGTCTATATTTCTGAGATGAGGTATTTTAAGTATTTACATTTTTCAGACTGTTGTCCTCATCTTTATTGCCATATTCACCGTCAACATCTGTCTATATTTCTGAGATGAGGTATTGTAACTATTTACATTGTTCAGACTGTTGTCCTCATCTTTATTGCCATATTCACCGTCAACATCTGTCTATATTTCTGAGATGAGGTATTGTAACTATTTACATTGTTTAGACTGTTGTTCTCATATTTATTGCCATATTCACCGTCAACATCTGTCTATATTTCTGAGATGAGGTATTTTAAGTATTTACATTGTTCAGACTGTTGTCCTCACCTTTATTGCCATGTTCACCGTCAACATATGTCTATATTTCTGAGATGAGGTATTGTAAGTATTTACATTGTTCAGACTGTTGTCTTCATCTTTATTGCCATATTCACCGTCAACATCTGTCTATATTTCTGAGATGAGGTATTTTAAGTATTTACATTTTTCAGACTGTTGTCCTCATCTTTATTGCCATGTTCACCGTCAACATCTGTCTATATTTCTGAGATGAGGTATTGTAACTATTTACATTGTTCAGACTGTTGTCCTCATCTTTATTGCCATATTCACCGTCAACATATGTCTATATTTCTGAGATGAGGTATTGTAAGTATTTACATTGTTCAGACTGTTGTCCTCATCTTTATTGCCATATTCACCGTCAACATCTGTCTATATTTCTGAGATGAGGTATTGTAACTATTTACATTGTTCAGACTGTTGTTCTCATCTTTATTGCCATATTCACCGTTAACATCTGTCTATATTTCTGAGATGAGGTATTTTAAGTATTTACATTGTTTAGACTGTTGTCCTCATCTTTATTGCCATGTTCACCGTCAACATCTGTCTATATTTCTGAGATGAGGTATTGTAACTATTTACATTGTTCGGACTGTTGCCCTCATCTTTATTGCCATATTCACCGTCAACATCTGTCTATATTTCTGAGATGAGGTATTGTAACTATTTACATTGTTCAGACTGTTGTCCTCATCTTTATTGCCATGTTCACCGTCAACATCTGTCTATATTTCTGAGATGAGGTATTGTAACTATTTACATTGTTCAGACTGTTGTCCTCATCTTTATTGCCATATTCCCCGTCAACATCTGTCTATATTTCTGAGATGAGGTATTGTAACTATTTACATTGTTCAGACTGTTGTCCTCATCTTTATTGCCATATTCACCGTCAACATCTGTCTATATTTCTGAGATGAGGTATTGTAACTATTTACATTGTTCAGACTGTTGTCCTCATCTTTATTGCCATATTCCCCGTCAACATCTGTCTATATTTCTGAGATGAGGTATTGTAACTATTTACATTGTTCAGACTGTTGTCCTCATCTTTATTGCCATATTCACCGTCAACATATGTCTATATTTCTGAGATGAGGTATTGTAAGTATTTACATTGTTCAGACCGTTGTCTTCATCTTTATTGCCATATTCACCGTCAACATCTGTCTATATTTCTGAGATGAGGTATTTTAAGTATTTACATTGTTCAGACTGTTGTCCTCATCTTTATTGCCATGTTCACCGTCAACATCTGTCTATATTTCTGAGATGAGGTATTGTAACTATTTACATTGTTCAGACTGTTGTCCTCACCTTTATTGCCATATTCACCGTCAACATATGTCTATATTTCTGAGATGAGGTATTGTAACTATTTACATTGTTCACACTGTTGTCTTCATCTTTATTGCCATATTCACCGTCGACATCTGTCTATATTTCTGAGATGAGGTATTTTAAGTATTTACATTTTTCAGACTGTTGTCCTCATCTTTATTGCCATATTCACCGTCAACATCTGTCTATATTTCTGAGATGAGGTATTGTAACTATTTACATTGTTCAGACTGTTGTCCTCATCTTTATTGCCATATTCACCGTCAACATCTGTCTATATTTCTGAGATGAGGTATTGTAACTATTTACATTGTTTAGACTGTTGTTCTCATATTTATTGCCATATTCACCGTCAACATCTGTCTATATTTCTGAGATGAGGTATTTTAAGTATTTACATTGTTCAGACTGTTGTCCTCACCTTTATTGCCATGTTCACCGTCAACATATGTCTATATTTCTGAGATGAGGTATTGTAAGTATTTACATTGTTCAGACTGTTGTCTTCATCTTTATTGCCATATTCACCGTCAACATCTGTCTATATTTCTGAGATGAGGTATTTTAAGTATTTACATTTTTCAGACTGTTGTCCTCATCTTTATTGCCATGTTCACCGTCAACATCTGTCTATATTTCTGAGATGAGGTATTGTAACTATTTACATTGTTCAGACTGTTGTCCTCATCTTTATTGCCATATTCACCGTCAACATATGTCTATATTTCTGAGATGAGGTATTGTAAGTATTTACATTGTTCAGACTGTTGTCCTCATCTTTATTGCCATATTCACCGTCAACATCTGTCTATATTTCTGAGATGAGGTATTGTAACTATTTACATTGTTCAGACTGTTGTTCTCATCTTTATTGCCATATTCACCGTTAACATCTGTCTATATTTCTGAGATGAGGTATTTTAAGTATTTACATTGTTTAGACTGTTGTCCTCATCTTTATTGCCATGTTCACCGTCAACATCTGTCTATATTTCTGAGATGAGGTATTGTAACTATTTACATTGTTCGGACTGTTGCCCTCATCTTATATATATATATATATATATATATATATATATATATATATATATATATATATATATATATATATTCGCGACGTTTCGGCCGTTGCCCGCTCCGGTCTTCTTCAGGTGACAAACGTTAGAATTTCGAACCGAATCCTTTTTTCAGCCCCAAGGGGTTAGATTTTTCTCGTGCCATATCTGGATATCTCAATTTCACTTATTTCCATGGCCCGTTAGATTAAACGTTGCTCGATGTAATCCAGTGACTTGACCCAAACAGTTGTGATTCCAATACTTGGCGACAACAAATGTGAACACAAAACTTTGAGATTTGAATTACTCAAGGGAAATAACTGAAACTGAAATTTCCAGAAAAGTCATGGAATGTGGAACTAGAACAATCTATCCCAGTGGAGGAAATAAAGGATTTGAAAAAAAGAAAGTTTGGAAATCCCAAAGTATATCACATGAAGAAGGCCGGAGCGTACAACTGCCAAATTCATCGGGAATATGGCAATAAAGATGAAGACAACAGTCTAAACAATGTAAATAGTGTAAAAAGAACGGACATTGTTTAATAAACAAAAGGAGTAAAATTATTTCTGTCGCCACGCTGGCGCATTACTTTTGAAAAAATTGAAAATAATGGTAGATCTCGGGAGCATCCATGATAAACAAACACCCATTTTGGAAAATTGCTATGCATGAAACAAGCCGCATATAGGTAACCACCAAATAATATATATGTAATATATATATATATATAATTATTTATTAAAAAATATGATTCTAACGCTATATAAGAGTTCTCATGTTTCAAAACAAGAGCCGAAAACTTCAATATAATTATTTGAATTAAATTGAATTAAAGTATCAAGCTCTTTTCCATATTTCGCTTGAAGATGGAACAGAGCTTGGTACTTTAATGTTTTGAAACATGAGAACTCTTATGTAGCGATGTAATCATATTTTTAAATAAATAATTATATTTATGCTCTACTTTTGTATCGAGCACTTTAAAAAAAAATAATAACAAAAATACTAAAGAACTTTCTTTCCTATTTTCTATATATTTTTACATACATACACACACACACACACACACACACACACATATATATATATATTTATAGTGCCCAGTAAAAAAGGAGCAAATTTATCATCATTCTTTTATCTTTTAGAAATAACTGATATTGAATAACCTTGAATAAATTTCTTGAATATTGATGACCTTGAATAATTATTCGACTCTCTCGTGTGATTACTTAACTTTGATTGGTTGTTTTATGATTGATTAATTGCTGCTCGATCATGTGACTTGTTATTTTCAGAAAACTTTCATCTTTTGTTCTGCCCTTTTCGTATAACTTAAACAATTCACTGATTTTCAACGTCAAGTTACCGTACTTTTCAAAGAAAAACATCAGACGTGGAGATTGACAAAATGTGAAGAAATTCTTCCTGAATTTTTCAGTCACATCATTCGTCATCAGTTTTCAATGGTCTTTCTGAATTTAACGCTTTTTTTTACTGACCAATTTCTCTCTCTCTCTCTCTCTCTCTCTCTCTATATATATATATATATATATATATATATATATATATATATATATATACTCACACACAAACACACACACACGTACATACACGCACATACACACACATATATATATTAGGTTGGTGCAAAAATAATGACGTAATAATGTCGTTTTTTGACGCATTTTAACGTCAAAAAACGACATTATTACGTCATTATTTTTGTACCAACCTAATATATATTGAAATATTTTCGAAGTGTACAAAATTTTAATAGTGCAATAAAAGCAGACATATTAAAAGACCATTCATAAGAAAAAAAAATAGAAACAATTCATAATAAAAAAGAATATTAACAAATAATGTATGTATTAGGTTGATGCAAAAATAATTTCGTTTTCTAGCATATGTTACTATGTGAGAAAACAAAATTATTTTTGCACCAACCTAATATATTATCGTAAATTATTAAAACCGGTTTTTATTATAAATCGATTTATCGGTTTTCTCATGAAAGCAAAATCCGGGTACAAAAATATGTGCTCAGTGATTTAAAAATATATAACCCCAGACTAATGTTATATGGAGACAAAAAAAAAAAAAATTATCTACAGTACGAGGTAAAAAAAAATGGACGCACCCATAGAAAGTCGATTTTTGTATTTTTACCAAGACAATTGAATATTAGAATCAGTTTATTAATACAGGGTATGAATACAGGTGTACATATGTATATTATGCAAGTCAAAAAATGATTTAGTATTTTGTTGGGTAATCCTTTGCTTTAATAACGGCCTTACTTCCTTGTGGCATGTTAGTAAGTCAACATCCTTCGCCAGATTTTTCAGCATTTTTTTAATTCGGAAAAAAGCTCATCTTCTGTGTGTTAAGTTTCCTATTACGGGAACTCTTGTCAATTATCGCCCAAAGGTTTTAAATTGGGTTATGGTCAGGACTCTGACTAAGCCACTGGAAGAGTTACAATTTACCCTCGCCACGCTTCCTCTCTAGATAACGCATATTCTTTAAGGCAGTATGCTTAAGATCTTTATTCTTTAAGGCAGTATACTTAGGATCTTTATTCTTTAAGGCAGTATGCTTAGGATCTTTATTCTTTAAAGCAGTATACTTAGGATCTTTATTCTTTAAGGCAGTATGCTTAGGATCTTTATTCTTTAAGGCAGTATACTTAGGATCTTTATTCTTTAAGGCAGTATGCTTAGGATCTTTATTCTTTAAGGCAGTATACTTAGGATCTTTATTCTTTAAGGCAGTATGCTTAGGATCTTTATTCTTTAAAGCAGTATACTTAGGATCTTTATTCTTTAAGGCAGTATGCTTAGGATCTTTATTCTTTAAGGCAGTATGCTTATGATCTTTATTCTTTAAGGCAGTATACTTAGGATCTTTATTCTTTAAGGCAGTATGCTTAGGATCATTATCGCTTTGGAACGTGAAGCGTTGACCTTGGGCAAAAAGTTTGTTTTTAACAGAAAGCCACATTTGATTAACAAGAATGTTGTGGTATTGATGCTGGTCCATTCCCTTGATTTGGTACAGATGGCCAACTCCTGCTGCTAAGAATGCACCCCAAATGTTGATTTTTTATCGTGTTTAACAGTGCCCTTGGTAGTCACTGAAGTGTACGTTTCATCGGGCGTACACCAAACATGTATTCGTCCTTCATATCTAATTGTAAAGGGGCTCTCGTCACTCCATATAACATTTTCCCAATCAGATTTAGTCGAGTGTAAATTAGCTTTGTACCAAGCCAACCGTGTCCGTCGATTTTTAACAGATACAAAAGGTTTCTTTTTATGTATTTAGAAACAATGCCTTTTGCTTTGAGCCTGCATCTGACTGTTCTTGAAGAAACCGCCAAACTAGACGCTTTGGAAACATCTTGTGCTGTTGTGAACCGATCTTTTTTGCATTGACGAACCAAGTTTCTATCTTTCCTGTCGGTAGTTTTTAGTGGTCGGCCAGATCCGCTACGTTTATTATATATTCCAGTTTGATTTCTCTTTTTGATTAACTTGCGGACACGTGACTCACTGCGATTAATCTTATCAGCCATCGATCTATTCGACAGCCCAAGATCATGAAAAGAGGCGACTTAGCCTTTCTCGAAGTCAGAAAAATACTTAGTCATATTAATAAATGTAAATACAAATGCAGTAAGCTTTATATTATGTTCATCATCATTTCTATGGGGGCGTCCATTTTTTTTACCTCGTACAATATATCTCTCTATATATATATAACATTAAAGGATAATTGCCTTTAAACCCAGTATCCACTCCTACCACTTACAAGGAGATGGCTGATAGGACTTAATCTATACGGATTATCAAATGTAGGGGAACATGGCCAGCCAGTTTTTTAATCTTTATATTTAGATATTACCAGTTTACAATAATATATATATTTTTGTTACTCCTTTTTTGTCATGAGTTGTTATTTTATTGTTATAACTGGCCTTTTAATATATCTAATTTTATTGCTCTAATATATATATATATATATATATATATATATATATATATATATATATATATATATATATTAGAAGCATTAATAATAATAAAAAAGTCAACACTCAATAATATCAATTATGAACACAGTTCCAACGTGCTGGTAGTGTTTGGAAAAGAAACACATTCCCATAATTTTAGATACACATATACAAAAATCATAAACATTATCCTTGATAATGATTAATAGAATATTCGGAAGCACTCGGATATATAGCACGTTTGAACAATTTTCACACACTTTATGTTCAGAAAATAAAATACTTGTACGAATACAAGAAAGATTGAATAAAAAGTTTAATCGCTGTACCCTGTCAATTGTTTTTAATGAACTGTTGAGTTGGCGAGATGTAACCGTAAATTCTATCCTAACAATTTTTTTTTCTCACACTTCTCGCTAGTTGAACTCACTTCCGGCACCAAGTTTTCCAGCCAACGTTAATCTGAAAAATATTGTAAATGCAATGTCAATTTATATCTAGAGTCCTCTTGATTACTCTTTCCTTTTCCCGCTCACTATTAATGTTTCTGTTCCTAATTCTTCCACAACCTCTAATCCCTTGTGTCTTAGTGGCTTTACTGCCTTGCATGAGGCGATATTGATTGAAAAAAATACTTGGATTGATACACAATCATATATATATATATATATATATATATATATATATATATATATATGTATATAAGCTTAGCTAGTAATTCATAAGGCTAAACTGCGAATAATGGCACATCGGAAGATATTTTGTTTAAATTATCCAGTTGGTATTTACCGTTAATTCTAAATCATTACTGCTTTTTATAGTTTTTTTTTTTTTTTTTTTTTTTTTTTTTTGTGAAACTTTTCTCTTTAAAAGTCTTTTCTTATTCAAAACTGTCTCTTAATGTTGATATTAGTCGAAAAAAAACAGCAGGTGAGGTAATGAGAGAACTCAATGAGAAACAAATCATTTGGGGTTTGTGAGACGAGAACGCAAACCAAAGGATACACTTATTAGAATTAGGACAACAAATACCTTTAAAATGTCTGTTGAGATATCACCAAATCTAAGGGTTCAATCCCAGATAAAAGAATTTTAGATGCTGATTATCAAAGCAAACAGGACTTTCCACCTCTTAGAAGATTGTCGTAACGCACTTTAACATATTGCTGAAGAAGTAAATCACAATAAATAATTGAGAAGATTAGATTTCAGGCAGTCATTTTTTATATCAGTTGTGATGCAAACTGGTTCCTTTCGTTGAAGAGGATTCCAGACAGTATTATAATGCCAAATATTATCACTATCAAGTTTTTGACTTTATTCCAGAAAATGTGTATTTGGGATCATAGATTGTAAAAACGTTATTGTAAAAAGTTTATTTTTTTGTTGGAGTGGTCATAATAATGTTGGAATAATAGCATGTCTATTGGGATATAAATATTTGCAAAATTAGTTTGAGATGTGAAAGTAGATAAAACATAATAGTTGTTGGTACAGTTGGTTTGTAAAGATGTCTACATTTTACAAGAATACTTTCAGGGATACAGAAGGCCCTTATCTCATTTTGGTGGTGATAAGTCATATGACGAAGCGCTTAGTAACGTCACTCCATACAGTGTCGAAAGCGGCAGTCGAATTCAGTTTGTTTAAAACAAACTCCACATAAGGCTGCTCTCTTTAAGACAAAATCAGCCTTCCCAGCAGCTTACAAGTACATAGTGCCGTTTCCATTTGGGAATATATCTTTCCCAGATATAGAAAAAAAATCTAGCTCACGGTCCGCAATTTGCTGGATCCTGTTCGTGGAATATGCCTTCGCCTGCTATATAGTAAATGAATCCGGTCCGTTTGATTCTGGAGACCTAAACATAGTTTCTCCAGATACAGGAGTATCTCCATATTATATGTAGGACCTTTTCTTTTTGTTTCTCCTTGCATTCTGTATATATTTATATATGGTTTTGTGTATATCTTAGTAGTATGAAAGTCTCTTTGAGAGCAAAGCATGTTTGTCATTCTTTTTCTTTTCAGTCATTCCATTCTGTCCGTGAAATATCAATGTTATTATATCACGGATATAATAATGCCCATAATGGGAGAAATGTAAATGGGAGAATAAATCTTTCTTCCATGGCTCTCTCACGTTACACTCTGATTACAAGGCTGACTTCAACCCGAATTTGACTCATTTCTGTCTTTAAGCCTGGACTCTTTGTTAGCAAACATTGGAACCTTTCATCATAAGAATAAAGTCTTGCGCAGCATCCTCCTTTCACTATTTTTGTTGATATTTACTAAGCTAGGTGTAATTCGGTAGATTAACAGTATAAATTGGAACAAAAGTACAAAATGGAACCGATGAGCTGGTTCCAGCTAATGATTACATTACACTATTAGCATTGGAAAAGGCACAACTCCACCTTTTGCAATGTTTTAGGACAGGGACGATACCATATGTCCAAGTAAAACTTACATGTTACTTGGAGAGAAGATAGACAACCCCGAGTGACGCCATTGGCGCGAGAAACACGATGAATAGTGTGTTTGATTTGAATTCAGTAGAAGGCCATAAAATTCTTTTCGGGTGAAATGCACAATTTAGCTAAAGTTTGTAAAAGCAGAGAAAGCTCCGAAACATATTTTGATTAATGAATAATGATAGTAGGGATTATATATGAGGTCCGTTCCACACGGACGTAGACGATCATGTCTCTTCACAGCTTTCTTTTCAATATCTGAGTGGAAAATCGTAGAGTGGTTTCCAGTTAATTTCTCCGGTTTTATATTCAGAGCTGGTAATACATAGTAGAAACTGTTTCCTTTTTTATAAAAACCTTTTTATACACTTAATAAATAAAATATTTTGTAAAAAATAAAGAAAGCAATCGGAAAAATTCTGCATGAACCTCATCTATCCGTACTCAAGTATATTTAACACCCTAAAGCAGCTATTTTCTAACTTCTAGAATTCTCCTACAACAAGGAGGTAGAATTATCTGGATTTTTAGAAAAGATTAAAAATGGAGTGCTTTGATAAAAATAAGTTATTTGATTTTAATGTCATCTTTCTTTTTTGGAAACTATGAAAACGTGACTAAACTCGAGTTAAACGTTGAATATTGAATTTTCAAATAGGTTTCACAGATAAAGGTCTGATTTCCTTAAAAATCTTAAGTTGGTTTCTTACATTTTTTAAAAAAATTATTTTCCTCCCAAATCTGGGAAAAATTGTTTGGTGATTTTTTCGTTTCACACTTTTTGAATATTGCCTCAAAGAAGCCTGTATACAACCGCATCTTGTAAACACTACTTAAATCATTTTAATATTTGATGATTTCAGTCTTTGCTCTTTTGGACAATTCATACCGACAAAAAATAACAAGAGTATATTTTCCAAAAAAAATATATATTCGTATAATTATCTGGTTGTATACACTTGTGAATTATGAATTATACTTGTGAACTGTGAATTATATATCGGGATGAATTATCGACGCCGAGACGCTCAAAATGGGGAAGATACAGACGAAGACACCGGAAAAGAAAGCAAGAATGATTGTGCTTAAATATGCCAAGAATCTTCCTTTTTCATGGTAGATGTTTTTTTCGGAAAGTACGGAAAGGTAAAAATGCCACTTGAAAAAAAATCCTATCTTTTCTGATTTAATCGAAGAAGCGTGGAATAAAGAAATCGATTTTAAAGATGGTTTATCGCCTGATGCTTAAAAAAAATCAGTTCCATATGGATAAATTTATTGGTGGTGTGTCATGCAAATCTAAGCTTTGTAAATATCGATGAAACTTTAATAAGCATTGGATAAGCCGGTGTTGTAGTGGTTAGCGAAATATGATATGGATAGGAATCCGACAAGATGATAAAATAAAATGAAGAACAAGTATGAAACGTGTCTCAATCTAACATATTTTTTTTTCTTCAGAGATCTAGTTAGAAATGAAAAAGTAAAGAGACACAGAGTACTTGTATGTTATGATTTTATGTTAGTTCTAATTGGTCAGATACGTGTCACGTCTATTAGCGCAACAGATAATATATAAAAAATATGTGTGAGAAACATTTTGTACGTTATGAGTGTATATGTAAAGAAACGCTTGTTTGTCTAGGTGTATGTTAGACGGTAACGTTAATTCATATAAGTGTATATGCATGTATGCGAGGAATGTCTATAGATGTCATCCGCGTATATGTCGGTGAAATGTAGCGAAATGTAGCGAAATGTTGCAATAATTTTGTATTTGGTTGAATTTTTTATATTCTTGTGCATGCGTATGTGCGTGTGGGATGCCTGTTGCCGTTATCTCTGTGTGGGTCGGTGAAATAATCATGTTATTGTCTGATTTTTTATTGAAGTATTTATCATGCGTATTTTTAAAAGGATTTATATATTTTCATTTTTTATGTATTAGTTATAAGGTAGCTTCATGAATAGTTGATCTGTAGAAAGATGGTAATCTGATGTAATGTTTTAAGCGAGTTGGTATTAATGTTATATGTTTTCATAATATTTTCTCTTTAAAGTGTTATGTTCTTTTTTTTATTTAAGCTGGCATTAGTGAAATAAAAGTTATGTCCCACGTCGTTCCGATGTAAGGCGAGAGACTTAGAATGTCTGTCTAAACCCAAGTGTCTCTTTTGTTTCTTCGATAAAGGTTTTTAGATCATGTCATGTCTCCACCACGCAAATGTCCTTACACTGTAGACACTTTATCTGATAAATTCCGGCATCTGAAATGGTGTTTGGTTTACTTATTATTCTGATTATATCCCAGATTCTCTTGGAAGCGGTGGTAAAAATCCTAGTGTTAGTGATGACTATTACGTTTGTGAGTTTAGTTAAAAGCGTGTTGGAGGGCAAGGTTATGAATTTTGTGTAAGTTTGGGAAGTATCTGTTTTTGGCTATATGGATTTTGTGAGCTCATTTTTATCGTTGAAGATGAAATGGTGTTGGCACTTTCAATATATTCCTCTTCTTCATTTATGTATTCAGGGCTGCATATCCTAAGGGCACTGAGGTAAAGTCCTATGATTAGTCTAGATTTTATTCTCTGGTTATGGTGGGAATAGAAATTGATTAGGTCATTTTTGTTTGTGGTTTTTTGGTACACTTTAAAGTCTAATTTATTATTGCTGCGTATTAATAAATTGTCGAGGAAAGGGTTTCAAGTTCGTGTGTGGATTCGATGGTGGGAACAACCTTGTTGAATATTGTTATTATGTTTAACATGTTTGTATCTTGGAGATAAAGAGGACGTCATTTATATATCTCAGGTAAGTAGAGCTGTTAGTTACGATATGTTTAAATGGCGCAGATTCTAAGAATTCTAGAAAGAGGAAAGCGAGAATACCACTGATAGGTGACCAAAATTAAACAAAATTTTGTTTGTAGAAATTGTTATTGAAAGAAAAGAAACAGAGGTTAGTAATTATTCTGAGTTATTACAGTTCTATTTGTAATTATGGAATGGGGTGAATATATAAAATATGTATATAAAACATCAGTAAAACAATATTTTACTGCTTCCCATGACTTTCATGTGGGCACTTAGATGTTGATGCTGTTATCTCAAAATCCTCAGACAGTAAGAATGACGAGATACTCAGTTCCTTATTAATTTAGAAAGCATTAAACACTCCACTATTAATCGCATGAAACATTATGTCATAAATACCTTTAGGAAAAATATAAATTAATTTCTTCAATTTATAGAAGGACGACTCTGAATTAATTCATAAATCGTAAATAGTAACTCTAACGAAGCAAATATATTGCAGCCATAGAAATCATTATGTGGTCCACAATGGCTATATGAGGCGCATTGCAGCCATAGAAATCATTATGTGGTCCACAATGGCTATATGAGGCGCATTCAAATATAGTAGATAATATTTTTCTTTAATAATTTCACTCAAACTAAGGCAATAAAAAAACGGGGGAACTTTTTAACAATCCAATAAAACCAAGAGTGATGGAAGAAAAATATTTTATTCATAGTAATTGAAACCTTAAAATATGCCATTTAAGAAACAATGATGGAATTTTCATTTTTTAAAAATTACGTCCTGTAGATGGCGTCCTCCTGTACGAATGCATTCTTGAAATCTGCTGTTGAGATTCCTCATTGACTGCTGCAACATCTCAGCTGGGATACTGTGAATTTCATCTTGAATTCTAAATGGCGAAATGTTTACTTGATCAAAGTCATTGTCTCGCAGTATTGCCACTTGCTCATGTCTGGCTATACGCACTTCAAAAATTCCCATTTTTTGGGGGTCACCCTGTATATAGAACGGATTCTCACGGGGTTTTCGGCGAACGAGGGTCAAAGATATTATTTTGACTCCATTTTATGTTTATGGTTTTTGCCTGAAGTGTGACACAAGGCCAGCATTGCTCACGCAAGATAAACCGACATTTGTCGTAAATTATTTAAAAAAGTAAAACGACAAAGTGGTCTGTAAAGATGTTTTTTCCGATATTTTTCCACATATACGCATACAGACACCCTCACACAGACACACAGACACATACACATACAGACACACATACACACACGAAAAGACACATAAATACGCATTCATACGCATATGCCTACAAACACATACGCATACACAGACAGACACACAGGCATACACACACACACATGAACACACACACACACACGAATGGGCTCTAGACCCCCCGAACACACACACACACACACACACACACACACACACACACACACACACACACACACACACACACACACACACAAACCGCAGTCGGGATCATAGAATAATTGTAAACTTACAGTCCTTTCGTGAGCTGCATAATCGTTATTGAATTCAGAGTTTTCCTTCTAGATTTGTTGCTATCCAAGGCTGAAGAGCCCACTTCGCCCTATTAATTACATAAGTTTGAGATTTTTAATTCAGAGTTGTTCTTTTTCTAGACTGGTAAGGTTATAGAACCCAGTTTGCTCTGCTATTTACTTATAGTTGAGGGTGAGGGGGGAAGAGTTGGATTCATACCTTTTCCAAGGGTATTTGCACAAGTGGATATAACGAACTCGACTAGAATTCCAACTCAATTCCACGATTCCTCAATCCGAGTCACAATCCGTTACTAAGATGTATAAAATGTCCGACAAGATACGAGAAGTTTTAGGTAGATTCTCAGCTCTAAAGATTGATCAATCTGTTCAAATTCCTGAAATTTTGTGTCATCTTTTGTACAGTCATAAACACGTTATCGCCCCTGATAAAACCATTCGTGCAAGAGGATCGTTGTTGACAAAACCTTTGCTCATAAGCTTCGTGTTTTCCAATTCCCATGAAAGCAACAGAACAGCGCTAATGTCCATGTTTTTTGCTTTCCTTTTTGATAAATGTTGCATGGTTTGGTTCAGGCTGAATTACAGCCACACAAACTTTTAAGAAACAATTGTCAGTTTTATAAGAGATGCAAAGTCATCGATGTGATACGAGGAAGATAAAGATGTCTTCTGTGCGTGTAGGGAATAAATCTTAATTCTGGAAAATGTTCCTCGAGCAGTGATTGTCAGAGTGATGTCAAAATTATTTGGGATTGATTAAAAATCATGCTGCAAAAGTCACGAATCCCGCTTTTGGATGAATGAGATATAACTTTTGTCTTTCACTCGGATTGCTAGCTCAGGTATATATATATAAAGATCTTATTATAGAGGCGTACACTTTAATTAAACAATAAAAACTGACACAAGTAGGGGCAGAAAAAAAAAAAGAAAAGGGTGGAAGGGAAAAAAGAGAAAAATAAGTGGAATTAGTTAACCACCGGTTATAGCTCCTCACATTAAAAAAATAAATTTAAAACTTTCAAATTCTCAGCGTCTTCTCCTTTTCGTGCGCACGTGTAGAATCAAAAATAGGCAATGGTCGCCCTACAGTATATCACCTTTGGCATTTAACAGACATATAATTATATATATGGCACTGCTTAAAGAAACTGAGTTTTTTGTAAAAAATAAGCAAAAAAAATTTGGGGATGGTTGGGGGGACCCATTTTCGTGATGGACTCGGGAACTTAATTTCTTCCAAGCTTTCAATATCGCCCGAAATCATACTGCAATTATAAAGTAGTTTTCTTTAGTAAATCAACCAATACCGACCATATACTGCACTTTAACAGCAATCATCTGATCTGTCACAAACGAAGCTGTATATAAATACTTTTCAAGACGGTTGAAACACATTGCAGCACACCAGCTGCGAACAGAAATGAATTGGCTCATCTTTAAAAGATATACAAATTGAAAATATTCGTTCTTTGACAGGATTCGAATTTCTCGGACATTCAGGCCGGTAAATGTTATTTAATACTGTTTATTATAAACAGAGCATTTACTTAAATACTTGTATCTATAAAAAGAACGTTAAACATAAAAATGTCTTTAATATATATATATATATATATATATATATATATATATATATATACTGTTTATACGTTATTTTTGAGAAAATACTCTGTTCTTTAATTAAACAGTATTAATTATATTCACTGGACTAAAAAAGGGCTCAATACAGAGTAGAGCTTAATATTATTTATTATATGAGATTAAAATAAAAACATGTTAAAAATCGCTACACAATAACTTTCATATTGCAAGTTGTGCCTCCTCAGGCGATGGCAAATAGCTGGCGAGTAAAAAAACCTATTTGTAAATTTCAAAAGCAGACAACAACAAATCATAATTAAAATGAGGTTTGTGGGTTTACCCTGATTAACCAATTAGGTATTACAGTGGCGCTAAATTAAAAAATAACCTAAAAAAGTGGGAAATTAATACAAACTATAAGTGAGTGGCAATTCTGTATCATAATTATGAAACAAATTCAATTGTTCAACTTTATAAGAAATTAAGTGGAGCGGTAGGAAAATAATCAAACGCATATATATATATATATATATATATATATAGTAATGTCATCAAACCGGTTCCCGCGAACCGATTCTTAAAATTATAAAAGCTTAGCGAACCGGTTGTTGGATTATCCGAAAATAATCTTATATATTAATAGCCGATGATCTAGGCATAATGTTAGTTACGTTACTCTCGTGTGCGCGCCTAGTGAAACTAAGTTATTGCTTAGGGGATTTGAGCAATCGCTCTCATAATGTAAATCATAAAATTCATGAATATTGTGAAGCCAATTCTTGGAATATGGAAGAAGCTGTATTTCCTTGGAAGTATGCTGAAGAGAAGTTACCAGACTTTTGTAAAGTATTTCGCCATGATATCTCTATTAATGTTTTCCGTGATTACATTGAGAACGTAACGAGAAATTACCATAAACATGTTGGACCCAAAATTATTCAAAGAGCTAAAAATATAATTAATACTATTACTGTAAATTCTGCGGATACTGAAAGAATGTTTTCTGTGATGAACATAATTTATTCTGACAATAGAAATTGCCTTGAACTTAAAAGTGTGGCAAATCTTCTAGTCATAAATTTGATAGATCTTCCATTGGATCTTTGGGACTGCAGCGGTTCAGTTCGAATGTGGCTAAGAAACCATAACACAGCTGATGACACTAAAGTTAAAAAGCATCATATTTCTGATGAAAAATATGATGAGAACAGAATTTCAATCTAGAAATATCGTTATAAATAAATGTTTTTTATTAAATTATCAAAATGGTTTGTTTGATACTACAAAGTGATTTGTTTTCATTCTCAGACTGAAAAGAAAATAAGCAGAATAGGTTCCTAAAGATTACCTACCTTGCGTAAATCATAATTATTATAAAACCCAGGTTGTGTGTGTGTGTCTGTTCGTTTATATATTGGATCGGATTTCCTACATTTTTCAACCGATTTCAACAAAACTTCACAGGACTACGTAAATTACCTTGCAGTGGTTCTGACAGCGCCCCAAATTGGAAAAACACAATTGTTTTTGCACGAAATCAATTTGAAAACACGATTAAGAGGCATCGCTGTTTTGAGAATGAAAGGGGGACAACTCATATCGAGTTATACTTATTATAAAACCCAGGTTGTGTGCGTGTGTGTGTGTTCGTTTATATATGGGATCGGATTTCCTACATTTTTCAACAGATTTCAACAAAACTTCACTTTTTTTTTTTGGCAGGTAGCGTTTCTTATAAGTATGATTCTATTCAATCGGTAGACTCATAACGATTGAAAAAAATGTTTTTGTTTGAGTTTGGGTTTGACCAATTCGTAAAAAAAACCCCAAAAAAACAAAAACAAAAACAAAAACTAATGAAGACATGCGTGTCCGTCAATCTTAAACAATAATCTTTGTTAATTTTATTTTTCAGTCTTTATGATGGTCGATACTTGATCTATCTCTTACTGTTACATCCCCGGGCAACGGTGGGCTCTACTGCTAGTAATGTCTAAAATTATATCTACAAATAAACAGTGTGATATGTAGTCGTATACATAAAAAACATATGATTGATAAATATACCAGACTAAAGCATCTGTGTAAACTTATACAAATCTGTAGGTTAAAATATCTCTCGTCCAAGTAAGAATCAAAGGCTTACTTTATTTATGTCAGGAGGTTTCATATCGCGAATGGCCAACCTTTCCTACTATGATTCTATTTTTCTACAAACCCGTTCAAATAGGCCATAAAAATATTTTTCTCTCATTAAATCTTGTAAAATTATTTATATAAACATATTTACCATATTTTCTTTTGTATAAGACAAGAAATTTAGAACGAAAATTAAAAGCATAAAGGGAGGGTCGTATTATACACAAATTTACATTTTCAGAAAGTTTTACTCAGCTAAAATAAACCTCTTATTTGAAACAGCAGGACTGCAAATACATTCAGTTTACACAATAGATCATAAAACACAAAATAGACAGGTGTTGATAACAATTGTTTACGAAAGGAATTTGATATATCGGCAATACTTGATCTTTGGAAATCAGCATAATTGAACGTCTCAATAACAGGAAATTTACCGAAATTGATTAAAGTTTAATAAATGGCCTACTCAACATCTGTCTCTATTTCAGACAGTTGTTCTCATATTCACGACGTTTCGGCCATTGTTGGCTACGGCGTTCTTCATGTGTTATACATTTTAATTTTAAACCGAACCTTTAATTTCGCCCACGGGGGTAGATTGTTCTAGTTCCACGTGTCATACCTTTTTTGGATATCTTAGTTTCAGTTATTATTTCCTTTTATCTGCTTTTATCCACTTTTATCCACTGGGTCACGTGTCCCCAAGCGTTGATCGAAGTATTCCAGTGACTTGACCCAAAGGGGTTGTGAGTTCAATACCTGGCCACAGCAGAGGTGAACAAAATGTTTGGATATTTGAGCTACTAAAGGGAATTAACTGAATCTGAGATGTACAGAAAAGGCATGGCATGTGGAACAAAAACAATCTACCCCAGTGGTAAAGGGTTCGGTTCGAAATTCCAACGTATATCACCTGAAGAAGGCCGGAGCGTACAACGGTCTAGATGAGGACAAAAGTCCGAACAATGTAAATATGGTAATTACTCAAGATTTATCATGTTTTGATAAAATTAATGTTACCACAAAAATCTATTGTATAAATTATGTATTTTATTTGAATTTTTTTCCACTTGAAAAAGGAGCGATAAATTCAATTCTGTGAATTTGTTGCTTCATATTTCTCGTTTTTTGACACAATGTATCTTGTTTGAAAACTTCACACGATTCGATAAAAATAAAACAATTCATAATAGAGACATAAAACAATATAAATATATATTTAAAACAATAAAACAATACAAAATAGAGACAATAAACAAATAAACAATAAAAATAGATGCATAAAACAATACAAAACAGAGACATAAAACAATAAAAAAAATACAAAATAAGGAGATAAAACATTGAATCAATACAAAATTGATAATAAAACAATAAAATAGATATATAAAACAATACAAAATAGATAACCCAGTACACCCATGATGGAAAGTCACAGCTACTAGTTAGTTTGATCACTAAAAAGTTAAGACAGTTAATTCATTGTGCTAAGAGAAAGAAGACCGGTAAACCATATCCTGAACAAAGAACAAGGGATGAATTATCTACTCCTGTTTAATAGACATGGAAGCAGTGCGGACCGGACGATAGGTGTGCCTATCTACTATTAACATGTAAAAACAAACAAAAAAATTGAGAAAGAATTCATATTAACTAATGACTGATGTCTCTACTAGCAGCAAAAAAAAAAAAAAATGGTAAAACAATTTTTCAGTATTAATAAACAGCAGTCGGTAAGCATATTCGAAATTAAACTAAGTTGGTTGGAGGGGCTGAATAAAAAAGTGGAGTAATGGATAGCGGCTCGGATTGAAGAATCGGAGAGACGAGTTCCAATTCCAGTCGAATCCATTGCGTTCTAATACCATTGGGAAAGGTATGAATCCTCTTCTTCTCCCCCCCAGCTATGGGTAAATAGCAAGACTGACTAGGTTCTATAGCCTTGGATGGCAACTGGTCTACCGCAGAAAGAAATGGCAACTTAGTGTGGAGAAAAATCTGCCTCGTCAGTCATGTATCGAAAGATACATGATCGCCTAAGCGTGTATCACGCATGGCACATAATTGAATTAAATAGCAATGAAGAAGAGGAAAATAACGAGAGAGAAGAAATGATAAGTGAAAATATCGGAGACAAAACCAACCAAAAAATACAATAATAACAAAAAATTCAACATTTACAGACATCATGGCACAAGGCTTTCTAACTTATTTACAAGTGGTTCTTTTTCTGCTTTTTTCCAATCTTCGTATTTGTCTTTTTATTTTCTTTTACAGGATCTGATGGAACTGCTCAGCAACTTTGATATATTCGGGAAAGTTATCAGAATAATCAAGAAGCTATACTGGCAGCAAACAGCATGCATGCATATAGGGAACGAGTTCAATGAATACACAAAAATAGAAAGCGACGTACGGCAAGGATGTGTCTTCTCACTCGAACTGTTCAGCCTATACAGCGAGGCGATCCTGAGAGAATCGGAAACCCTACCCGGATTTGGCATCAACGGCCACAATCTTAACAACCTAAGATGGTATTTATCAATCCATCCACGGGGATCGAATGTGGCACAAGGCCTTTTTAATGTGGTTATCTTTGAGCCCGTAGGCCCAGCCAAAAATAAATAACCATCCAAACCCTCCGAGGCGGGCCAGTTCCGTCAACCTCCCCCAACGAAACCCTACCCTTCGGCGGAGCTTCGTCCGGGTTCCTCTCTGCAAGCAGAGAGTTCGACAGACACCCGACCCGGCAGCTCACAAAGTGCAGATACTATACTAAGTATAACAACCATAACAGCCTAAGATACTGACACAGTACTGATAGCAGACATTGAAATGAAATTACAAAATCCCCTACAGAAGGTAGCAACGGTGAGTGAGAAAAAAAGGACCAAACATAAACTTCAAGAAGACGGAGTACATGGTTGTCAGTAATGGGATGAGCCCGAAATGCGATTTGAAGGTTGGGAACACTAGAATCAAGCAGACTGGGAAGCGTCTTGACAAAGGACGGTAAATTTGATACTGAGATCTGTAGGCGTATTGGGATGGCCAAGGACATATTCCAAAAGCTGGACAGAGCACTGCGTGACAGGAGGATATCTTTGGTAACAAAGAAAAGAATACTAAACTCTTACGTGACATCTGTCCTTCTTTAGGGCAGCGAATGTTGGACGATTTCCTCAAAGATTAAGAGACTTGAGTCGACAGAGATGTAGTTCTACGGAAGGATGCTAAGGAAATCATGGACCGAGCGTGTGAGCAACGATGAGATCTTAGAGAGGTTACAAACAAGGCTTATACTTAATATCAAGAAGAGGCAGCTGAAGTTTCTGGGACACATAATGAGGAAGGAGGGCCTGGAGAATCTGATACTTACGGGTGACATACCTGGCGGACTTAAGCAAGTGGATGACAGAACATGGTCTGGGGGAGGAAGCAGAGGGAAGGAACTTGTTGATATTTGTAAAGGATAGATGGAGGTGGAGAGCCATGATCGCCTACGTCCTGAATTGACATGGCACGTAAAAAGAAATGATATAAATGGTGGATTAGTGAAAATTACAGCCGAATGAGAAATACATATCGAATTCCACAGCCATGGGTTTGTGGCCGGGGTAGTAGTGGGTTTGGGGTGAGGGGTCCGAGCAAAGCCGAAGTCATTACCCTGGGATGGGTTGTGCAGGTGGACGTTGTGAATATTCCATGGTGAATATTCCATGGTGGTTAGCCATCTTTTATTTGACGGGCTGGGGGTGCTTTGTTTAACGGCATATAATCTCCTTATGGCTCATTTAATGGTGAAATTTAATTTTATAGCTGGTAATTTTTCTCTGCCTTATCCAATAATGTATTGCTGGTAATATTGTTTACTATGAAAAAGTATTATACCAATATTATAAAGCATTTTATTTAGTAAGAATACCAATACTTACAACAAAAATGTATTTTTATACTTTCATAATATCTTGACCCCAGTTTGGGGGTTCACTATTTGCCCATATCTAGGACCCTAATAGGTGCTACTCCTAATCAGAGGCCTTGCTGCTGGATGTAGTTTATCGTTATGCCCAGGACAATGCTGATATTAACTGACGAAATTGGGAGTTGAATAAAGAATAATTTAGAGATTTAATATTGTGTTATTATCAGTCTGTTCTACGATGATATTAGGTTGGTGCAAAAACTAGGTGCCAAAACTAAGCGCTGCTTAGTAAATAATTTTAAAAACTGGCTGCCACTTAATTTACAGTGAAAACTACCTGTTCCTTCTGGCACGAAAACTCAACGAGTATATATTAACAATAATGGTGAATGTACAAATGAAGAAACATTTGTGCTTTTAGGCATCACAGTTTTGGTGTGATTAAGGCAACAACAGAAGAACAATAAAGCGTACAGATAGTTGTAATAAGTGAAGCTTAAATTATAGAATCTACGTTTTGAACTTGAGGCAGTTTTATAGAATTTGAAAATTTCATTAATGAATATACTCTCTAATGACAACAATTGCAAAAAGCAGACGCTCTTTAAAAGTTCCTAGAAAGTCAGGTATGTTCGAGTTTTAAAAGTAAATAAAAATTACACTTTTAAAAATAAAAAGTCTGCTAGATACAAGTTTATACAGAAAAAGACCTAGAAAAAGGACGAGAAGAGAAGCAAGACTTAAGGTCAGTTCAAGATATGGCTGAAGAACTTTAAAAATCTGGTAGAAATATAACATGCGATAATTTTTTACCAGTGTAGAATTTGCCAGGAAGCTCCTAATAACTCTAGTTGGTACAATTAGAAAAAGTAATTATTGGATTAATACAAATCTATATATTTTTCTACGAGTGTTATTAAGTTTCTAAAAAGACCGTTTGGTTTATAAAGTAAAGATAAAATTATTATTATTATCATTTTTATTTTCTTTGCTTTCTGGCGTTTACACATTTATTTCCGGGTCCCACCCAGGGACCTAAGGTTAGAAATGGCATCATGACACTTTTCACTGACAAAAAAAAAAAAAAAAAAAAATAATTACATAGATAGAGCCCTTCGTAAAGTGTGGGCTGTACTTGTCAGAACAATTTTTTGTATCTCCTTGAGGCATGGGCTTCCAGGAATCCCTGCAATTAGTCTACTGCAATCTTTTCCAACCAGTCCTAGGGCTCCAACTACAACAGGGATTGTTGATGTTCCCATATGCCACATTTTCGAGACCTCTATTTCAAGGTCCTTGTATTTTGACAGCTTTTTGAATATCTTCAAAGATACATTGCAGTCAGCAGGGACTGCCATATCAATAAGGAGGCACCGTTTTTGTTTGTGGTCTTATTATTATTATTATTATTATTTAAGAATTGTTACCATCAACACTGTACAATATTCCGGTCTTGTTGAATTATTTCATGCTATCTTTTAGAAAACATAATTCCATTCTTTCCCAATCTTTTCATATTTTTCGTATATAACTAATTTTAGTGATTTTAAGTCTTTTAATGGAAATTATATCTTTTTTTTTCGTTAAGAGAATTCTGTAAAGAGAAAACGCAATAGTGCTGCGAAGATACAAAATCTGATGAAAATAATTGATATGTCGTTATTATTACCATGTTTCGGCCATTGTTCTCTACGTCCTTCTTCAGGAAACTGTCGATTCAAGTAACGTTCATGGAATTTCGAATAGAATTGAATCCAAGGTAGTTACTTCGTGAATATGGAGATAATTGTTATTGTGAGTTCAATCCCTGGACCGAGTAGTCAGTCAGTGATGTGCCATGCATTATACACGATCATGTATCTTTCGATACATGACTGATGAGGCAGATTTTTTCCGCAGTAGGTTGCCATTTCTTTCTGTAGTAGACCAGTTGCTATCCAAGGCTATAGAATCCGGTCTGTCCTGCTATTTACGCATAGCTGGGAGGAGAAGAAGGGTATTAGCACGTAAGTGAATGTAATGGATTCGACTTGATTTTGAACTCGGCTCTCCGATTCCACAATCCGAGCCGCTATCCATTACTCCACTGTGCCGAGTAGTACAGACTTAAACCCAGTGGAAAAAGAGCGAGCCATACCTGAGCGGTAATTGTTACAGTTTTTTGTGTATATGTGTGTGTAACTAGAATATTTATTATGTTTTTATACATAATTGTGGCACGTGGCCGATGAAGGGGAGGAGTAAAGGCTGGTCCAAACTAACTATCCTATACCTAGCTAATCAGATTCACGACCCATTCATACATTACAATTTACCCATTCACCACAAGAACTCGTCCATCAACAAACAATCCTCCAACCACCATAATACCACATCTTCTCAAGGGGGAACCTACAAAAACGCGCCGCACACCATAAAAATTTGATTATGATATATATGTAATTTAAAATTCTAATGATAAAATGAGAGGGAAGGGGAGATGAACCCAATAAAATGTGTGTGTAACTAGGATATTTATTGAAATATGTTACAATTGTGGCACATGGCCAAAGGAGGGGTAGAGGCTGGTCCAAACTAACTATCCTATACCTAGCTAATCAGATTCACGACCCAAACATACATTACAATTACCCATTCACCACAAGAACTCGTCCATCACCAATCAATCCTTCATGCACCATAATACCGCATTCTCACAAGGGGAACCTACAAAAACGCGCCCCAATCCATAAAAATTCGATGATAATACATAAAATTCTAATAATGGTGCAATGAGGGGGGGAGGGAGATGAACCCAATAATCAACTAAAAATGTAATATAATTCAAACTAAACATAACATATGTTAGTAGGGACCGTTCAACCCTCAAAATAGAAAGGACGCTGTATTCTGCCCAGGGGACAGAATCAAGAGGCAACTCTCGCTAAGGGAGTGGGAAAAGGATAAAATATTATGCGGGAATGGGAAAATATAAAGCTGACCCAGTCGAGATAAAAGGAGGCCCAAACAAACTGGGGAGGTTGGGAATCTCGACTTGGATCATAACCAAAGAGCATCCGGGATACAGGCCAGGAACAACACTTACTCACATTAACTAGGTACACTGAAGCTTGTCTAACCTAACCAAGGGGAGGGTTCCACAGGAAGCCACCCCGATGTGCAATAGGTTGACCTAGAAGAGAAAATCACGGCTAGCCCCGGTCACACGAACCAAGCTCGCCTCTTTTACCCACCTTTCGCTAAAGACTGTCGAATGCAGTCGTTTTCTATCAGATCTAATCTTCATCTTGAGCTGATGCTCAAAGAATTGGATCAGATGCTGATGAGAAAGACGGTTGGGCCGCAAGACTTCCTCCTTTCGTGTCGTCCAAATCACCATTCGAGCCGTGGCCAGCAGCGTCAGAAACACCATCCGTTTCACCCCGGAATACAGGGGCGACACATTGTCACACGCGTATGCGCGATCCATGGACACAAGCTGTTCAGGAGCGAGACAAGCCGTCAGCTCGCCGACATGGTCCCATAAGGGGCGGACCCAGGGGCAATGGTTAGAAGGCGTGCGAAGCCGTTTCTTCTAAACCAAGACCACACCGTTCACAGTCTGGCAAATCCGCCAAACCCCATATGAAAGCCTTGTCATTGAGAGGCAGCCGATTCCGAGCCAATCGCCAGGTAAGCGAAAACTCACGGTTACTGAGGTAATCCGCCGCTGGCGCCCAAGACCAGTAGGAGCGATAATCCTCCTCCGACAAGCCGAGCGTATCTCGTAGGGAATCCTTCGCGGGCCCCTCCACTAATCCACCTTAGAAGATCCTTCCTAGGCCGTGAAAGGTCACTGGACCGGGGAATAGCCTTCAAGGCCAACCGATTGATCCCGGGGTTTACGACGGCACTCAACCCTCGAGATGCGGGTACTGATGGTAAGGCCAGGGAACGCGTCCCTAACAATCCCCTCCGTCGATTCCAAGTCTGACCGGCGGAATCGACCTTTGCTCGTACTTCAGACCAATTCTTCTCCAGCCGGAGGTCGGGCCCAAACCACACTCCAAGAATGTGGACAGGACAGTCCGTCCAATCGAAGCGGCCCGGAAGAGCGACCCCCTTCCAGGCACCAAACCGCAAGCCGGACGACTTGTCGCGGTTTATCTTGGCCCCTGTCACCTTCTCGTATCGATCAAGCGCCTTCTGCACCGCCTCAATGTCGCTGCGGGACGACACGAAAGCGGATACGTCATCGGCGAACGCGGAAACACTGGCTCGAGACCCTCCAGGAACGGCGATTCCACGTAGGGCCGGAATGCCGGTCTCGCCCTTCAGCCGGCGAAGGAGAGACTCCAACGCCAAAGCATAAAGGAGAGGTGACATCGGATAACCCTGACGAACCGACCTAGACAGTACAAAAGCGTCCGACAACCTTCCGTTCACCTGTACCACAGCACTGGGGGAGCGATACAGGAGGCTAATCCAGCGGCAGAAGTTGGGTGCGAATCCAGGGGCCTGCAGGACAGTAGCAAGGTAGCGATGGTCGACCCTATCAAATGACTTGGACTGATCCAAATTGATCAGCGCGGCTTCTTCGTCGTCTTTTACACCCTCTATGATCGTGCGGATCAGATGCAGGTTGCTCTGAATTGTTCAGCCCCTCACAGAACAAGTCTGCTCAGGTCCCAACAGAGACTCGGCAACTGACTGTAAACGCTCCTGCAGGATCTTGGCCAAACGAGGCACAAACTAAGAAGACAGCCGAGGAATTGCCTTCTTGCTGGAAGTCCCCCCCAAGTTGGATTGTGAACATGGCGGATTTCTTGGAAAAGGCAAAGGGATATGCTCATCTTGTAAATAAAGATGGGCTCCTTGAAGACGTCCAAGAGCTCAATGTGTTCTCAAAGAGAATGGTGTCGGTTTTCGTGGTGGACAAGCGAACTCGCAAGATCTGTCGCTCAACGAAAGACATAGTGATTAAATCACTTTTGTCCCTGGGGATAAAACCTCAAAGAGTCATTAAAGGTGCTGGGTTCTTCATGTGGGACATTCTGCTGCCCACGCCAGAAGATTGCCTAGCAATGGCGAAAAAAGAGTTGATTACAAAGGACCTAATTCTAAGGACGGAATATGAGAGTCGGCGAAGGACCAGGGTGGCCGTTTTCGAGGTCCCTCCTCAAATTTCGGGAGAGCACCTGGCAACATTTTTTATGCAGTTCGGCTAGATTTTAGGGGCTCTCTACGACAATTTGAACGGGGGATGGACTTTCGATATTATGTTAGACCAGACGGCCTTCAGTTCCATCCCCAACTGTTTGGATTTAGGCGACCGGAAAATGCCGGTCATTGTGACCGGTAGGAAACCTACTTGCTGGAGGTTGGAGAGACTGGTCACCTTTCCTCCTGCCCAGGAAAGAAGGCCCCTGGAGTTCCGGTCGCAGGCGACCAAAATCCCCCTTTGGCTGAGATTGTCAAATCCGCGGCGACTGTAGTGGGCCTAACTGCGAGGCGGACCAGTGGGGAAAATCCCTCGGTTGGGTTCTTAACCACATTACCCCCAAAACCGAAGCCTGCCACAAGTGTGGATAAGGAAAAGGAAGAGGGGGAATGGCACCTCGTAGTTAGAGGCAAAGGAAAGATCCAAGCAGCGGGGCCTCAGTCCCATCATGACCCCAAGGGTAATAACACCTACAGCCCCATTCCCTCTACCAGCTCTGAGGGTGACGACTCGGCGTCTTATGAAGAAAATTTAACAAGTACGCAAAAACTAAATGAACCTAGCTGGAAAAAATTCTAGACATTAAAAAGTTGAAGGAGAAATTGGATAAAACGCGGTCTAAAAATCAGAAATCGCTGGCGGCACAGGGCCCCCTATCCTCTGTCCCGTCTTCCCTTTCATCAAAATGATTGACAAACTCTCCGGCTAAAGCTTATCATTCATCAAAACCTTCTTCTGTTAAGACTCCTTCCGGCATGACACCATCAACCACTCCTAGAGATACTCCTATTCAAACACCCATTCAATCTCCTCAGAAAAAAAGAAATAGAAGCCCTGATACACAACCAGCTACTGACAAAAAAAAAAAAAAAAAAGAAAAAAAGAAAAGAAAGAAAATTAAGCCACCTTATCTCGTCGGGTAGTTTTAGCGGGGGATTGGAATGCCGTCCTTGACCCCGATATAGATCGTATAAGGCAAAAACAAGGTACTAACAACCCGGACGTGAAACCATTTCGGGACTTTATCGATGAGTTTGATCTTGTCGATAAGTACCGGAATGAACACCCTCGGGAGGTAGCATGGACTTGTACAACTAATGGCAACTAGGCTCCTAGGACGCTTGCGAGCTACCTCGACCGAGTCTTAGTTAAGAGATTCGATGTAGGGTTCTTAGGGTGTCCAAGCTTCTATTACATAGTTTATACGGATCATAGGCTTGTCCGGGTCCGTGTAAACTTAGATAAGCCTAAGGTTAGATTGGCTGGCTACTGGAAATTGAACTGTTCATTATTTAGTGAGCAGGGTTTCCGGGACCAGCTCTTACTAATGATACAAAGGGAATTGACGGGGGCGGTGGAACAGCTTAAAATGCAAAATTAGAACGTTTGCTGCCGATTTTAGCCGTCGACTCAATCTAGCTAGATTAGCGGCGCAAACGGCGTTAGAAAATAAAGTTGATCGGGCTGTGAAATCCCGTGCCAGTGGGGATATAGCTTTAGCTAAGGCAGAGTTGTCCTCCTTGCTTATCAAGAAGGATCAAGCTCTGGTAGTTAGGGCTAGGTTAAAAAGAATGTCTTCTGAGGCGACGAATATGGCCGCTGAACTGCGTGCAGAGGAAAATCAGAACGCGCCTAGGCGACATATAGCGTGCGTCACATTGCCGGATAAACGGACCGTTGCTACAAACGCGGGCATATGTGAGGTCTTTCAGGATTACTTTCAGGATCTTTTCACCAGGGAGCCCGGTCTGCTCAGTTCGACGCCTATTTAGGTGACTTTCCCTGCCTCGAGGCAGCTGAAGCGGCTAGGTGCGAGGGTCCCATTACAGAGTCGGAAATCTGGGAAGCGCTGAAGCAAGTCTCCGGGATTAGATGGTCTTCCCTACGAAGTGTACTTGAGGTTGTCGCACGTTTTTGTTCCTTTGCTGGAACTGATTTTCAACCACTGGATGAAGCAGGGGTCTATACCTCAACGCTTCACCAGGGGTGTGATCAAGTTGCTGCGTAAGGACAAGAACAGTGGGGATGGGTTAGGGAATTTTCGCCCTTTAACCATGTTAAACACTGAGTTAAAGATTTTGGCGAAGATCTTAGCCAACGGTTTGCAGCTTGTCCTGTCTAGTCTGATTGGCCCTGAACAGACTTGTGCTGTGAAGGGCAGGACTATTCAGGATAACCTTCATATGGTACGCTTGATCTTAGAACAAGTCGACAGTGAAGCCGCGCTGATTAATTTAGATCAGTCCAAGGCCTTCGATAGGGTTGACCATCGCTTTCTTGAGGGTGTCCTTTCGGCGGCCGGTTTCAGAGTCGACTTTCGCTCCTGGATCCGACTTTCGCTCCTGGATCCGACTTTCGCTCCTGGATCCGACTTTCGCTCCTGGATCCGACTTTTGTATGCGACCTCCGGTGCACTGGTGGAAGTGAATGGGGTAAGATCGAAGCCTTTTGTATTGTCTCGCTCCATTCGTCAAGGTTGTCCGCTCTCGCCTTTGCTTTACGTTCTTGCGTTGGAACCATTCCTTCGCAAGTTAAAGGCGAATCCGGTCCTGCGTGGAATTTCCCTGCCTGGGGCTTCCACCTCAGCCAGGTATTCTGCCTATTCTGACGACGTTTCGGTTCTTGTGTCGAGCAGAGCCGAGATTGACGAAGTCAGCAAAGAGATCAGTGGGTATGAGATGGTGACAGGGGCCAAGATCAACCGCGATAAGTCTGTGGGCTTTCGGTTGGGTGCGTGGAAGGGAGTTTCTTTTCCCGGACCTTTCCTCTGGACGGATGGGCCGATCAAGATACTCGGCGTCTGGTTCGGTCCTGATCTCCAGTTGGAAATGAACTGGTCGGAGGTACAAGGGAAGGTCGAGATCGCGGTTAATCTGTGGTCTCGGAGGAGACTTTGCCTGAAGGGAAGGGCGGAAGTATGTGTTTCACACATCTATCTGATTCTCCTGTACCGACTCTCTGTACTTCCACTCCCGTATGCCAGACTAATTTTATTAGTACGGACCTTGTTCTCTTTCTTGTGGAGAGACAAGGCCCCTATGATATCTCGCGAGATCTGTTGTCTTCATCCCTCTGAGGGCGGTCTGGGTATGCCTAGCATTGAGATTCGTCAACATATGCTTCGCATTAGCATTCTAGACCGAATGTGCCGCGGTTCGGATGAGGTGGGCACCTTTTGGAAAGAAGACGTCCGAAAACATTTTCCATCCCTGAGAAGTGTGCACTCGTGCGAGGAGAAGGCCGGCCGTACACCCCGAGCCGTGTGCTCCTTCTACCGCGAATGTCGTCGTGCTCTGAAACTCCTCTTACGGACGTCGGATGGCCTCTCCGACGTCCAAGCGTTGTCTCGTAAGGCATTGTATCGTCTGTTAGTTAGGGGGACCGTTCAAGATGATCTGATTGACGATCTTGGTCTTACGAAGCAGGAGGCTCGCTCGATATGGCCTTGGAAGCCTGGGTTGAAATGTCTCAATAATGATGAGGCATCACTCACCTGATGATTCTGGGGGCCCTCTGGGTCGGCAAGAGACTTTGTTCAGCAGGCTTGGAGAAATATCCAAACTGTTGTCGCTGTACTGGGGAAGTTGAGACCATTGGTCACGCCTTTTTTCAGTGCAAGACGGTAGTGCCGTTGTGCGGGTTTGTTGAAGGCCTCATGGTTCGCATGCTGAAGGGAAAGTTTTTTGTCCGTGAAGCCAGTTCTGTTTGTAGCAATGTGGTACCGCAATTGACGAAGGCTGAACACTATGTGTTCTGTTGCTTACTAGGGGTTATGAGAGTCGTGATTTGGACGACGCTTCAGAAGGAATTCTATGATGGCGAGAGGTTCACCTCTTCCCAACTGATCTTGTTCTTTAAGCATCAGCTTAAAGTCAAGATTAGGACGGAAAGGCTGCGGCTCCCTTCATCAGAATTTGGCAAAAGGTGGGTAAATCTTGCGCGAATGTGTAGAGTGAAAGGGGCTGACTTAGAGTGGCATTTGGATATCGGTTAGGCTCAGGATTTTGTCCTATCAGGGTTGAACAGAGGCAACCCACCCGATATTAGGTTAGTTTAGGTTTTTTATTTTTTTGAATCTTTAGTTTCCCGTTTTCTGGTTAACTTAGCTAGGGTATGCATGCTCTTTGGCCCCCTTTTATTTCTGTCCCTATTTTTCTTTTGTTTAATTCCCCATCCCCTCCCTCGTTAGGTGGTCAGTGATGTCAGTTCTCTGGTGGATGCGGGGCGCCTTTCGTTTTGTGTGTGTGATTTTTCGTATTTGTTGTTGTGTATGAATGTGTGCGTGCCTGTGTGAATGCCTTGGAGGAATGAATGTTTTTCTTATTTTTCATAGTCCCGCATTGATTTCGTCAAGTGAACTGATGTTTCTGCCACATTTAGGGATTTTGTGGGGGGGGTATTACTAACCCTATTTTGTTTTGTTTTATGTAAATAAGTTTAAATCATATTGTAAATAATCATTGGGCCTTTTTTAAATTATTGTCCCCCCCTCCACAGACTTTGAAATGTACATATGGGGACTAGTTAGGATTTCATAGAGAATTTGAGGTATTATGGTGGACGCAGTAAGAAAGGTAGGAGTGAATGTGTTGTTTTGGTGATAGGAATATTGTTGGTATGTTTGGGTCCGTGTCTGTGTCTAGCTAAGTTTAGAATTAAGACAGAAGAAGACCGTCCTTCCCCAACCCCTTTTTAGGTCTCGTGCCACATTTTGTACATTTGTGCAAATAAATATTGAATGTCCAGTCCAGCTTGTCAGGCGAAGAGAACCAGAAGGACGAACTATGCTCTCCTACTTTTATCGAAATATCCACTGCTAACCTGAACAACGATTTCCTACTGTCTTCGAAATATCCACTGCTAACCTGAACAACGCTTTCCTACTGTCTTCGAAATATTCACTGCTAACCTCTGGATTCTATATGCAAAGACGACCGTCATGATGAATAACAGTAATAAAAAGGAAGACGACAAAATATTGCGAGACTTGGATACCGGAACAAGCAATCTAAACTTGATTGAATTAAGGGCTCATTTCGAAATTCCTTGGAATTTACCCGGATTGTCAGACACCTGAAGAAGAATTGGAGGCAAAACGGTTGAAACATGACAATTCTTTATGACTGAAATTCAGTCATATATTAATTTTTCGTCTATATCATTATGCAGAATCTTCTGGTTAACTCAGAGACGAATTCGATGTAAAATATGCATAAACCAGTTACAAAGACACCTGTACAAATATAGTCGAGAAAATATTTGAAAAAAATTTAATTTAAATTATCATACGAAGAAATAGTAGATATTCACGCTTTGCCAGTTTTTCATACTTTATTATTTGTTATCGTCTGCTTTCGATTAATTTTCTATAAACATTTTTTCAGTTATAAAAATGTTATCACCGGCTCATATTCCAGACAGTCTTGTTTTTTTTAAATTTTGTTTTTTATTTATTTGTCTGTTTATTTCATTTATTTTAATCAGATTTTATTTGGTCTTAGTATAAAGTATGATCTAGAAAGGAATAAAACAAAATTCTTCCATATAGCTGCTAATTTTTGTTTCGGCATTGAAAAAAAAGTTAAAATACTGACTTACGTATAACAAAGACAAAATCCAGGCACCTACTGAAGACAGAATTTTTAGTAAGTAATCAAGAAATCTAGTTTCCAATGACCTCGAGTTATACCAGCCAACCCCTACCCCCCAAAATCCAAAATTAAACCAAAATACAAAGCAAAACAAAAACAAAGCCAAAAAAATGGTTTACTTGAATAATGAAATGCTGAAACCGTTTAAACCAGGACAATGGTGAGGTTTGCGTGAAAACTGATGATCAAAGGAGATTTACCACTAAATACCTATTGGTTTTTGATTGTTTTTTTTACGGACTGTCAATCAGGTTATTCAAATCCAGAAAATATTTTTTGCGCGTAAGAAATTAATTTTGAGACACAAGGTCTACTATTTAACTCATAGCTGTAGGGAGACGACGTTGATTTATACCTTTCCAAGGCCATCTGTGCATAATATAACGAACCCCACTGGATCTGGAACACGTATCTATGATTGCTCATTCTGAAATGTTACTGATTACGCCAGCCGCACATCCAAACTTACAGCACTTGGTATTCTCAAGCGGTCATCGATTATGGTACTAACTAGGTGATCGGACGAGAACTGGTCTTCCAGCGTGAAATGACCATAAACCGAATTTGGAACATACATGAATCATTATTATTATTATTATTATTATTATTAATAATGAGGAACTAGCAAAAAACGAATATACCCAGAGACATTACAAGGTGGAGACATATGTGCACTGGAAGATATGCAAGAAGCACAAAAATAAAATCTGTCTCGTCAGCCATGAATCAAAAACGACTTGATCGCACAACGTCTTTCACGTATGACGCTTCTTAACTGACTGAAGCATAAAAATATGGCGGGGGCGGCTAGTGTAATGGATGTGATTGCGAAAAGTTTGAATCGGCAAATCGAGTTCAAAATCCGTCATAGTCTGTCTTTGACAATGGCATGGATCTGTTCTTTCTGATCCCAGCCATAAGTTAAAATGTAGGGCTCTTTAGCCTTGGGTAGCTTCCAGTCAAGAAGAAAAATAACCCTGATATCAAAACCGCCGAGTAGGCAACGGGTAAACCTCTTCAATATCTCTCCCAAGAAGTCATGTCACTTCAAGAATGAAGAAATAAGAAATTTATAAAGATTCATGTCCACGTACACACTGAAGGGAGATGGTATTAAAATTTAAAAAAATATATACTCTAATTGTGATAATTTGATTTTAAAATGCACACCGATATTACTGATTTCACAATACAAAGAAAAAAATGATCTTATTGTATGGAATTGGTTAAAACTAAACGCTCCTAATACAATCAGAATTCCTGTTTCCGATCACCCAATTTTAGTTCAAGAGATATTTAAAATGTTATAGTTGTTTCTTTTGTTCTCTAAAATACTTGATTATATTTTACAAGAAACAAAAGAGAATGTTTACAAATTTTGTGAAAACAGTAATTCTTATAAGCATATAGGCACTGGAAGTAATTAAATGTTATTTCACAGACAAGCATAGTAGAATCAAAGAGATATACCAGAACTGTATTATCGAATTCATCTCTATTTGATTAACGTAGATCTAGTCAAATTAACAATAGACAAATGCGTTGCAATACAACCACGAGAAAATCCCTTGTGTTCTGACTTTTAATGAAATATAATTCCTTGAAGGAGATTAGCTTTTTGTTCGTACAATTTACCTTGAAGTGCCTTCAAGCTGAGCAATCAGACATTCTTCTTTAATGATGTTAACAGACGCCGAATGTTTTAAACATTTCCTCTTTGACTGAATCGTTATTTATACTTTATTTTGCTATCCGTTTCTTTGTTACGGTGCTGGAATGAAATATATTTGTTTTAGATCACTCGTGAAACCCTTGCATCGATCAACATTTATGTTAATGTTTATTGCTGGGGGATCCAAAGAGAGCCAGATTTGATGAGGTGAAATGCGTCAGGGCCAAGCATTTTGCTAGGCATTCTTTGAACCATTAACATTAAATGCAAATGAACTATCTTATGAAAATTTATATTACAAATAGCAGATTTTCATTTCTTCACATGGATAACAAATTTAATCAGGTCTTACCAAAATCACTCAGCCTGTCATATCTGAATGCCATACAAAATAAAATAAAATGTGTCTGAGAAAAAAGAATTTCCAGGAAGGTATATATCAGGCTAATCTTAAACATTACGCATTATTGGTAATTAATGTTATCTGTGAACTTTTAAGTTAAAAACGTATGAATAGGAACATAACACTAACATTCATCTTATTAAGAATTAGAAAACAAAGTGACACAAATTCAAGTGTCCAAATATATTTATAACTGATTTTGACCAACACAAAAGAAATTTAATTCACGAAGATTTTAGAATTTTTCATCTCAGATGAAGAAAACAAATAACTTGCCTTCACTAATGGGAAGGGTGATACTGGGTTCTGGACTGCAGTATGTAGGCCAGGTCTGGTTCAAAGGCAGTGATTTTAGAAATTGGATGGAAAAGGCCATGGTCAGGTTTACACTGCCATATATTGGTAAACTCTGATAGACGATACTGGCAGGACGTAAGTGATACATTCTATGACAGAGGATAGGGGCCTATATGAAATTTGTTCCCGGGCAGTAATTGGCCCCCGGGGCGGACTTTGGACATGTCTGGTTTATTGCAAAGACCATTTTCATATTTATGGTTCTGGCGAGCATAAGCAAGTTTTAGGATCTTCATTTTTGACATGAATTCAGCGTCGACATTTAAAATCACTTTATTGTATTTATAGAAAGCAAAAGAATTCTATGTACTGTATACCTTCAGAACATTGGCGGCCATGACACTCGATAGTTTCATGCTTTTTGTAGCTCTTAATAAATTTTTTCTTTTTCTTATCTCTCCTAAACCCTTTCCCGCCATCCATTTACTCAAGATCGTCAGATAGGTTATGGGTTGTTTACCTCTGTTCCACTTGCCTTCAATCTGTTCTGTGAGTATCAAATTTTCCAAGCCCTCTTTCCTCATTATGCACCCTGGAAATGTCAAATATATCTTCCTGATATTAAGTATAAGTGTCCTTTTTATTTCTATTTTCTCTAATACTTCATCTTTGCACACATGTTCGGTACATGGTATTCTCAGTATCCTTCTGTAGAGCCAGATTTCTGCTTCTTCAAGCCTCTTCTTCATCTGTGAAGAGATTGTACAGCATTCACTACCATGTAGGAAGACTGATATTACATAGCGTAAAAAAGATTATAAGAGATTTGAAAGTTCCTGTGAGATCATGATCCTAAACTGTTGATTAAAAAATTATTAAGCATATCTAATAGGAAAATTTGCTTTTTATTCCTTTATATTAATTTTATTGAAAAAGTATATTTACCATTTTGCGTCAGTATCTTCCATCATATTTCAGGCAACTTCAGATATCGTCCTCTGATGATTGATTGATCTCATACCAATCCCCTCAGTGTATGTCAACAACTTCTCCGTCTTTCTCATACATTCACCTCCACCTATCACCCATGCTACCACTTGACCAATGATCTCTCGGCAGTGTGGGTGTGGCTAGACTGGCCCTCTTAAAATTATTATCCAGAATTTTGTTTACAAAATCCTTCTTTTCTTTTTTCCATCGGCCAAAACATTTTTTTTCTCAAACCCCAGATTGCCAAATAATTCTTATCAAATCTTTCTTTTGGGGACACCCAAAATTCACTTAGTCAGGTCTCTCTACTGACTCATCAATTACTGTCAAAACCCGACATCTGGCTTCTCTGCTAAGTCAACTTTTAACTGGGGGGTTCCGTGTTTTACCTGAGAATCAAATTCTTAAAATCCTTTTATCACTAGATGCCCATTTTCGACGACGCTGTGTCTGACGTCAACGGTTTGAAAAGTAATAATAATAATTTCCTCTACGATTTTCAAGGCAAACAGAATTCAGAAAGAAAAACAAAGCCGACCGACACATGGCGGTCATAAAAAAAAAAAAAATTCGGACGACTGCGATACAGGCAGAGAGAATCGATATTAGTTATCTTTCAGAGATATCATTTAATCTTGATTCCTGGGTCCAACCAAGTGAAATCATCTGGTATGTGTTAGAATTCTGGCATGAGGAAGAAAATCGTAGAGGAAATTATTATTTGTCGTAAATCGTAAGGTGCGCGAAATGTATTTCAGTTTTAACAACCATTTTCGTAATAGGCTTCGATAACTTTAACATGTTTGATTGTTAATCTTTCCATGGTTGAAATTGCCAAAGACTTAAGTTGTTAAATCTGTAAGAAAAAGAAAAAAATCATTAGACCCTTAAACTTAATTCACATTTAAAATCGGTCCAAGTTATTGCAACACTCTAATAACTCATCAGACTCCATTCCGTAAATTGTTTGATTCGGCAAATTGAGTATAAGACTTCATTCATGTGAATGAATTCACTGCCAGTCGCAACCTCTGCTGCAGTTAGAGCAACCATAGAGTTATTGAAGATTTTCCGAGTATAAACCTAAGAATTGCTATAGATTAAGTAACATTGAATGGATTTAATACATGTTTTGATTTATTGATAACATTGACAAAGTGTAATATTATTTTCGAGGAAGCATACCGTCGATTCTTATTCGTATATACAACCCGAAATTAAATTAACCATTTGAAATTTAGCTTTGGTAAATTCGACGATACACCCAGCAGACGATGTCGGCTGCCATAATAAATCTGATAAAATCAAGACTTCTATTCAGCAAAATGTAATGGCTTTGTAGAAATAGAAGGGAATATGGAAGATGTATTAACTGGTAGATTCCGATGAAGAGAGAGAAACAAAACTGTATTTTTTGCAAAATATCAGCATGTCATTTCCATAAATTGTATGCTGAAATCCACATTGATTTACATTAACTTGGAACAAAAAAAATGGCCATTTTGTTTTTCATCACTGTAAACGATTCTTTTCGCGTTTTTCTATACTGTTTTTGCATAGATCAACATAATAATAATAGTAAAGCGTTTCCTGTATCAGGTGTTATTGAAAAGTTTTTCATTACATTCATTCTTTAAATTTAAAAAAAAATATTTTTTATAACATTTATTAAAAATTAATAAATGCGATTTTCATTTCATTATGCTTCATGTGTTAAACCAAGGACATTACGCTTCTGAACTGAATGAGAGTCATTGTTTCCAAAGCGTCACTTATGGAGATCCAGATACTCAGGACGAGTTTGATTGTATTCGCAAGTTTTTACTCGATAATAATTGATCGAAGTCGTGGAGGCCTATTTAGAAACAAGCAATCAGGGGTCGGGAAGAGAAGTAACCAGTAGCGACTTCTCTTGAAAATGGATAAAATTTGGCATCTTGCTGTTACTAAGTACCTTCAGAAAAGGGGTTTATTCCCTAAGGATATTCTTACTGATATAGTTGCTATATTAGGAGATGACGTTCCAGCTTGATCAATAGTGCAAAAGTGGGCAGTAGAATTTAGGAGAGGAAGGGAGAGTCTTAAATATAAATATAAGTTCTGGTTGTCCTGCAACTGCCAGCACCGAGGAGAACATTGATCGTGTTCATCACATGGTGGTGGATGACAGGATTTATTAACCACAAATCAAATAGCCAATCTCATATCACGTGAGAGAGTTAAGAATATTCCGCACAAAGAAATTGGCATGACGTATCAAAAGCTCACCAGGCTGATCACATTACAGAAAAATCTCACATTATTTGAGTCAGATCCAGCTGCTTTCCTTTAACGTTTCCTAACCCAGTATAGGTGTTGAGTTCATCGCTTGAGCCAGAGAGACCATCTATGCAGTGGTAACACCCCTCCAAAGAATGCCAAGGTCGTTTCATCTCCGGGAAGGCGATGACCTCTGTTTTCAGGAATTCAAAAGACATTGTGTTTGTTAACATTGAATTGGGCTATGATACCAACAGAGAGTACTATGCTAATTTGCTGAGGCAGTTACGAACACCTATTAAGACCAAACGCACAGGAAAACTTATAAAAAGGGTCTAGTTTCATCAGGACAATTCTCCAGAACACACGTCCTTGGTTTCAATGGCTGCTGTTGACCACCTTCTTCTGATTTTATCATCTGTTCTCCAACATGAAAAACAAAAACTTGGCTGGGAACCAGTATATCAGTGATGATCACGTTATATCTGCTGCAATTTAGGTTTTTTTTTTTTTTTTGCAGTTGACACCGATGGAAGATGTGTATGAACCGGAAGAAGGCGATGTTAAAAGATAAACCTCATTTGGTCACGTACCATCAGTATATCTTGGTTAGCCTATGAACTTTTCAGCCGGCCCTCGTTTATATAACAATTACTAGATATTGGTAGGAATATTCAACCTTTACTAGCATACCTCCAACATCTATCTCTGACGTCGTAGAATAAAAAAAATAAAGTAGAAGGCATTACTTTTGGAGAGTACCTCGTATCAACAATATGGCGGTATTAGTTTATTATTTAAATTGCATAGTCTTAATTGTATCAGTTTTATAAAAATGGAAGTGTTTATCCCGCCGGCATTTGCTTTGTGTGGTACTATTCTTGAAAGGAAAAGATTCATTCGAAAAGGATGTGCAATAATTTTTAAAGTAGAAAAATAAAACGTCAAGTGAAAATAAAAACTGAATCTATTTAAACAATTTTCCCGGAAATTTTCCGCTATATTGTTATCTTGATTAAAGAGAAAGCGAAGAAAGGAGAACGCAGATGATATCAACAATACATTACTTTCCAAAGAAACATAATAAAAAACAATAAAATCAGTAGAAATATTCCTGAACACTGTTATAAGTAGACTAAATTGCAATGCATAAAACATCAAGTAATCACAAACATCTCGTAATATATTCATTCAAGAAATTCTCTAGATATAATAATAATAATAATAATAATAATAATAATAATAATAATAATAACTTTCATGGCTTCGGATCTTTTTTAATTGGTATCACCGCATGCATGGGAGTAAAGCCACTAAGACACAAGGAGTTACAGGGTACGGAAGAATAAGGAGCAGAAACATTATTAATGAACAAGAAGATAAAAGAGTAATCAGGAGGACAGTAGATAGCAATTGACATTGCATTTAAATTTTTGAAGATTAAAGTTGGCTGGAAAGCATGAAGCCGGAAGTGAGTTCCACATGCAAGAAGTGCTAGAAAAAAAACTGTTAGCATAGAGCTCAACTGTAAATTGATGAGACTTCGTGACCAGTCTAGTACTTAAATTTAAAGAGTCTAGTGACCATAGTGAAGAGCTCATCAGAACAATTACCATGAAAGTATTTATAGAAAAGACACAGAGATGCAACCTGACGACTTTGGGAAAGTGAATGAAGCCGATCTGCCAAATCAGGGCCGATAATATTTTCTGATTCTTCTAGATAAGTAAGATAGATTCTGGTGAGAAAGATTGTCTCGCACGATACAGTGAACCAACTTTCTTAGTAGCTGATCTAACAAAGGATTCAATATATACTTCTCCCTTCCTGTCAGCTGAGAACATTAGCTCGAGAAGGCGCAAAAAGTAACTTTCCTGGAGGTTAGCATCAGCCATGCTGATGAAAGTCAGCGACGGGTCTCTCAGAGGATTAGTGGAGATAAGTTTAGCTTTGAAGGCGTTAAAAGTAAAAATTAATTGATTGAAGGTGTTCAGACGTATACACGTAGTATGCGAGTCGCCTTAATTTTCATTCGTCATATTCTGTCTCGTTGAATCGTATAATTTTATTGGCCTTCTTATTCTCCTTAATAATGGCGTTTCTCGGATTTTTTACTCTCAGTAATTCCTCGCGTCTTAGTGGCTTTATCGCCTTATTTGAAGCGAAATGATCAAAAAGACAATAAAGAAAGTTGTCTTATCCGTTAGAAAACAAGAAAAACATGAAACAAAGATTAATCTTACCGACGAGTTGGGTTGGGTTGACTGGATGAGCGAGCAAGGGCAAAAAAAAGGGATAATAAATTTGCAAGAGTTACTTAGTGCAACAGAAGAGAGGAAATTGTGGAGAGTCTTCATCCTGAAAGGACATGGCACATGAAAGAAGACTGGAGATGTAAGGAGACTTGGTGTGATATGAACCATGGCATGATTCACTAGCAACAACTGTGAAAAATCAAAGAGTACACAAAAACAAAACAAATCTGAAGAATTATTTAAAACTTTATAAAAAGTTCATAATTCAGGACACACAGTAAATAAAAATGTCAGAAACAAACGACAGTAATAAAATTAAAATGACTGTCAACTTTTCTCAATAAAAAAAAACAAAAACATTGATATATGCCAGGAATCAATATGAACATGTTTATTTTTTGTCAGGACAGCAAAGTCAGTTTTTAACTTGTTTCTAAGGTTGTAGATTTTCTTGAAGATTTCACACAGGCCGCGAATATCAAGAACTTAACTTCCTGAAAAATTGTTGTCAAATCGACAATGGTGAGATTCGAAACCCGGGTCTCATGGTCAGAAATATTTTCACCACACACACACACACACACACTCTTTCTCTCTCTCCCTCTCTCTCACACACACATATATATATTTCATCTTAACATGAAGAAACTGATTAGAGAACTTGGGAGGATCAGTATAAAAATAGGTAAAATATATCTGTATCAATGAAATACACACACACATATACACAGGGAGATGAAAAATATCAGGTTTTATATAAGTTATACATATATACAGCTGCGATGGGTAAATTGTCGCCATTTTATATTTTTAATTTCTCACATGCTCGTTTTTGATTTTTTCAGCTGCACAATATAGAAGGGTCAGTTGGGCACCGTCTGTGAGAAAAAGGGCACCATGACACAATTCACTGTGCCAGAAATTTGGAAAGGACATTCTACCGGCAGCTGCAATACGAACATTTCAGTGTCCTTGGGTGTAAATCTGAGGAGAGTACAAAGGATTTGGAAAGAGTTGGATGAGTCTAATGGTGATTATGAAGGAAGGGCAGCTCGAAACTCTGGTCATTCTGACTCACGGGGAACTACATCATGTTTCTTGAGGACGTAGTTTTGCTCTGGGTCGAGAGGGTGACTGTTAGAAGAACTTATGTCTGGCAACAAGACTTTGCACCATACCACACGAGCAGGAGAATCCAGTCATGACTGTTAGACAATTTCTGTGACCGCAATACCCCTTACATCTAACCACCTAACTTCTCACACTGAAAACCCCTTGATTATTATGTGTGGGAACAGTTGAGCGAGAGAGCAACAAAATTCCTTGTAACACCAAAGATGAACCGCATTCACCAACATAAACAAGGAAACCCGTTCAGATGAGTTGCAGGAGATTCCGAAGTCATCTGGAGGCCGGGGTTGAAACCAATGGCGATTTTATTGAGCAAATTTAATTTTTAGTATTTCATGATATTTTTGTATAATTTTGGTAAATATATCTGTTAAAATTAGATATCAGTGTTATATTCATTTTTATACACACACATACATACACAAATACACACACATACATACACACAGACACACACACACACACACACACACACACACACATATATATACTTCGAAAAATAAGAAAATTGGACATCTGATCGTTCATAAGTCTGCAATTTAAAAAGATATCAAATAACAATTCGAATTAATCAAAGTTTAATTATAATTGTTTCTCTATTTATATTAAGGGCGGACACACCATACATAGTGACAGAAGTGACAAACTGTATAGAGTAACAGAGTAGACGCACCATATGAATTGGCTATTAAAGAAGAGGATTTCTGATCGCTAAAAGGAGACGGTATTTAAACAAGTTAATTCCTATATGACTGTCTCAAAGATGTGAAAATAATTTTGCAAAATTACAACAATCGTACGTTATCCGGTCCACCCTCCTCTTTTTTCTTTCTTTTCTTCTCATTCCATAAGAATTTTCTATGATACAGTTCTGCATTGTACTGTGCTATATATATATATATATATATATATATATATATATATATATATATATATATCCTGACTTGATATACCATTTAGCTAAAGAGGAAGCGTCTGGTTAGCAAGGTCAAATTACCCATGATTTCTTTCGAACGCACATATCTGCTCAATGACAAATGACATCATGTATTATATAAACAGAAAATATATTGAAATCATTTTCGGATTTAGTCCATTTCACAATATATATATATATATATATATATATATATATATATATATATATATATATGTGTATATATATACATATTATGAAAGTCCGACAATTATTTTAACACGTTTCTTGTTTATACGTTATATATATATATATATATATATATATATATATATATATATATATACATATACATATATATATATATATATATATATATATATATATATATATATATATATATGACTGTTTGGACAAATCTTGACAAAGAGCTTTCTTTTATCCTTAATAGCAATCTTAAGGATCACATAGGGCAACAGATCAGTTCCTTTTGTAGAATAATATACGACGTTTGCTTTGAGTGATTTGAACCAGTAATGGAAAAGAAAGATAAAAAAAGAGGAAAAACGATCAAATCGACGACACATCCAGAAAGGAAAGTTACGATCAGAACAAACATTACTGAAATATTATGCGCGGAACATCACAACGTAACATGCACAAGTGAAATATTTGCGTAGTCGTTCATAACGATTTTTACGAGCGCATCAATAACGGCTAACGCGTTCAGGAACTTTCATTGCGGACAGAAGCTGCAAAGAGGGACAATCGTTTGATTTATTTCATTAAGAATTTATAAAGAGGAACGATCACTTAATTTTTTTTTCATACCCTGCCTGGTGGCAAACGCTGCTGATGGTACCTCGGGTGGCGGTCCCGTCATAGCCACCGAAACCGTGAGATCACCCCTTGTCGGCGGCTGATGAAGACAGAGTATCACACGTGCTAACACACGTTGTATGTTAAAATATATATATATATATATATATATATATATATATATATATATATACAGGTAAAAATCCGTGGATAAGTAATCCAAGTGAATCCGAATAATATAAAATTTAAAAACTGATCTACAAATTGAGCCAAATGTATTTATTACAGAGATGCACTGTAATAAATACATCTCTTATTTAAATGCTAATACTGTCTTATTTAAATTTTCAAAAATGTTAGGCTTCATATTTATTTTATTTTATCTAACTTTTTACTGTTGACAAGCTCTTGCGAAGCGAAATGGCCATTCATATGTAGTATTTTTGAATTTCATTTATTTGTAATATATATATATATATATATATATATATATATATATATATATATTGAACAATAAAAAATAAAAAAATTATATATATATATATATATATATATATATATATATATATATATATGTCAGGCATGACACCTCTAACTGGGCCGCGTAGGAATTTCTGGTTGATTTTGAAAATCATACAACTCTGTAATGTTATTTCAAATTTGTTCAATCTCCAGTTTAATTTTCAACTTCTTTTTCTTATATATATATATATATATATATATATATATATATATATATATTAGTAATAAAATCTTTAGTCGCTTTGAATAACATGATAGCGATACCTAATTGCTTTTATTCAAGACCGAGAAATACCCCACTGCTGTAAAAGAAATATCAGAGTTTGAAAAGGAACTTTGGATAGGATTAAGTTCAGAAAAGGAAATGTCTTCCAGAAAAATACAAACTGTTGACTGATATCGGAAATCAGAAAAAAACTGAAGAAAGTCTTTGTTATGGGAGATAAAACAAAGAAATCATATACCGTGAGTCTAAGCATGTACAGAAGAAGAGTTTCTTATGAGGTGGCTAAATTTATTTTTCCAGCTTCTTATTTAAAGTATATTAATATGGAAGCCAATGAAATCTCCGCAACATTTGCTGCGAGTGATAAAGTCAAGTTATTAGATGGTAAACAAGCTTTCCTGTCTGTGAAAGATCACAAAAATGACCATCTTTCCGATTAATTAACCCAACAAAAACAGAGTTGGGTATAATAACCCACAAAATATTAACAAATACATGTGATTTACTCGGGGTGGCTACAGGAGTTAACCATTGGAGGAGTACCTCGGACTGTATTTCTTGGTTCAAAAACATCACAAATAAAAGTGGTTTTCATTTAATATGATATCAGGGACTTCTGCCCTTTTATTACGGAAAAAACAGTTTGTCAGAAGCTCTGCTATTTGCCAATGATTTTTGCGAATTTGAAAGCAAAAGATATTAGAGTTGTTATGCATTGCCGTAAGTCAGTATTGTTCCACGGTGGTGAAGTGTGGATTGAAAATTCCGAAAGTGGCAACTTTGATATGCCCCAAGGATCGTACGATCAGGCGGAGGTATCAGAGATGGTAGGAATCTACGTAAATATTAATAAAATTTTACACATAGACAATCACGGGATTTTCTGCGACGTCGGGCTGATAGTTATACCCAGTAATAGAAGAACAAACGACTCAAGTTACTTTACTTCAAGTATTCAAGGAAATGGACTTTGACATCATGGTCGATATTAATAAAAAGGTGGTGCAATTCTTGGATATTAAGTTGAATTTGTTAGATGGAACTATTTCCCCATTCATAAAACTTAAGACGAATTTAAAATGCTTAAATATTGCATCTAACCATTTATTAAGGGTTATTAAGCAAACACCACTTGACGGGAAGTGTAGACTATCGCAAAACTCTGCAAAAGAAGAAATATTTAATGAAAAAAAAAGAAATGTTTCAGTATTAAAAGAGGATGGGCATAGCACTGGCCTATATTTCAAGAAGTGAAAAACAGACAACGAAAGTAGCAATAGAAGAAAAAGAAGGAGAAACGTCATCTGGTTCAATCCGCCATTTAATTTGCATGTTAAAACTAATAAAGGGAAGATCTTCTTTAATCTATTAATTAAGCATTTCACCCCTCAAATCCCCTATGCGTAAATTATTCAATAAAAGTACAGCAGAGTTGAGTTATTGCTGTACTAGGAATTTAGGCGGAATGATTAAAGGATTGGACGAAAGAACTTCAAACATTGAAGAGAATCAAAGGTGTGAAGATACGGCCTTGTGTAATTGTAGGATTAAGAATAAGCTGAATGGCTCTCTTGTAAACTTTGCCAGGTGGAGAAGTTGGCTATTGCGACTTATAAGGGTGTAGCAAAGTTATTAAATCAAAGAAGAGAGGTCACGGCAAAACGTAGGCACAAAAGGAAGTTATACTTAGGCATTTAAGAACCCTGATGAAGTTGGATGATATAAATTTTTCCTCCCTACCCCCAACTACAGCCGATTACTTCCGGTGTAACATTATCTTATATAAGTTCTGGTGTGTGGAAGGTAATTTAATTCGCTGTATTAACCACCTGAAAAGGCCTTGGCAGTCGAAGCCGCTGTCGTGTTTTTGTCCAGCGTCTTATATATTTACTAGCAGCATGACCCGGCATTGCCCGTGCTTGATTCAAAAATCGTACGACTCATACAGCAATCGCTATCACTTGACTTAAAATATTTTTGCCCTTCCTTGCCTTTAAAGGAGTACCCTTTGCCGTGCTGATGTTGCTACATGCCTTACTTCTTGCCTATCTCACACTGCAAATTTTTTTCTCAGCTCTATACTAAACATTAAATCTGTTACAAAAAAAGAACTAAACAAAATGAACACAAAACGATCAGATTTGAAAAAGGACTCGTAACCGGAAAAACCGAATGAAAAAACATTGTTAACAACAAATACTTTTCCACACCCAACCAAGTTTCCCGAAATATTGAGACTGGTCATACTACTTGGGCGGGGTTGTTGTTGCCCTTGTTTTGTTAACCCGGTACTTTGGAAACTATACATTGATCCGATTTTAAGTTCAAATAAAAAGAGCTCAAAAGTGTTTAACTACGCGAAGTCAACTGCACAGAGTCAAAATGAGGTGAAAAGCTTAGATGTACTGGGCCGCGTAGTGCAGGCGAGACATTCAACTTAAAACCCCCAAAATTCGTATCACCTGTGAGTTAATCGTTTTTTTTTACAAAGTTTGAGTCCCAAATAAAAAATCGGGCTCCGGCAGGATACAATGACGTAAATTGAAAAACCGGATGTGGGATGCGGCCTGGGAGAAAGAACAAAGTTTAAAGAAGTGGGAAATGGACTTCTGAGGGCATAGTCAACATGGAGGTTTGTGTCGATTTTTTCAGTCACGACGGCGTCACACGGCATTCTAGGCATGACACCTCTAACTGGGTCGCGTAGGAATTTCTGGTTGAATTGTAAAGAACGCCCGAAATTTTAGAATGTAATCCGCCCAAATACCGGAGTACCAGCCGTTTTACCAATTTTTTGAAAGCCTGAGTCCAAATTGAAAATCTGTCTCCGTTACAAATTGACACCGTAAAATGTCGGAAGTTGAATCGACATTTGACGTTAATTGCAGCCTTGGCGTGAAATGAAGTCAAAAACTGACAGCTGATGGCAGGGTCGAACCGGAGCTTTTTATCGATTTTTGAAAAGGCCCGTAATCTGGTCGGGGTCATTCATTTCTGTACATATGGTATGGTGATTTGAGGAGAGACAATTGATGCTTGTAACTATGCATTAGTTGGCGATGAGTTCAATGCTTCACTAATGCAGTAAAGGGGAGCAAGTGTTTATCCCAAGGATGCATTTGTATCCATCAGATGCCGATGTTCCCTTCACTTTTCAGAAGATCCCCATTCCCATTCGCACCCTGTTTTGCTATTACAATTAATAAAGCCCAAGGACAAACACTGTCTGTCACTGGTGTACACTTAGAGGAGCAGTGCTTCTCATACGGCCAATTTTACGTAGCCTGCTCTCGAGTCGGCAGGCGCGATAATGTGTTCCTTTATTCACCCTCACAAAAAGCTGAAAATGTGGTCTACACTAAAGTCCGCAGCCATTCCTCAGCAAACTCCATTCCATTTTTCCTTTCCATGCCAGAAAATTGAGGTCCCTGCCAAATCAAACATATTGAATGCTGGATTTGTGGTTTTGAATAGAGACATAGTTGAACACAAAAAATTCAAACCTTGAGACATCTTTTCGTATGCAGCCAATCGCTGAATGCAAAAAAGGGACGCATCTTTTGCCCAGAAGACGGCGCTGTCGCTTCCACAATTAGCATCACAATGCGTGAGCAGTTAGATATTGTTGCAACGTAATCAAGTAAAGTTTCTCCTCGAGAAGCTTCCTCAGTTTGACCACTCAAATCGAAGAGTAATAGGTCTTTTCAGTTCTGCAGTGGTGTGTGCAGCTGAAGCATGCATTGTACATCATACCCAACTCTCTCAAATGGCCAAACGCTAAAATGAGTACTGATTAGCATGGACGCGCTCGACTTCTCTGACAATTAAACGAATCTCTTCAGTTTTTGCACTACGATTGGTTACAACTTTGCAAGATGTAATTAACGACCGGTTTGGGTTTTCTTCAATAGGAATTTAAAGCAGTCAATTGTTGAAATCCACACTGCAATCTGCGATGTTAAATTTTCTATTGCAACCAATAAATTAGCATACATGTAGAATAGCATTTGCAGTAAGTACGGATGTGAAAGTGCAGGGACCACAATTTTCTTGCATGGAAAGGAAAAATGGAATGGAGGACTTCAGTGTAGACCACATTTTTAGCTTTTTGCGAGGTTGAATAAAGGAACACATCATCACGCCTGCCGACTCGAGAGCAGGCTACGTAAAGTTGGCCGTGTGAGAAGCACTGCTCGTCTAAGTGTACACCAGTGATAGACAGCGTTTGTTCTTGGGCCTTATTAATTGTCATAGCGAAAGAGGGTGCAACTGGGAATTTGGATGTAAGTTGTTCTGTAAGCGTTGTGCCTTTGGTACGCGCAGCCACACCCATGGCTGTATCCGCAGAAAAATAACGAAGTTCGTCGTTTTCTAGGTGCACAGCAAACTGGACGATTGCTGGGAAGCGTTCGTGGATGGGGAAGCTGAATATGTGCCAAGGGCCCTCTGTGATACTAATGACGCGCCCTGCAAGGAAGTCCTGGATTTCGTCTACGGAATCTTCCTGCCTAATACCAAACATTGCAGCATCACTCCCTTTGTTGATGTACTTGCATACATACTTGATGGAGCGAACTGAATGGCAATATTCGACATTGATGTGCGCCTTGAACGCTTTTGTTAGCAGGGGACAGTATGGCACTACCCATCTGTTATCCACTTGGTGGCACTTTACAACGGCTCTAAATCCTCTCTCAGCGGGACTCCTTCGCCGGTACAGTGGATAACCATCGCTCTCTGTAATGGTTTCGCTCACGAAATCTCGTGGGTACTGCCGGGTGCATTTGCCGTCGCTGTTATGACAGCTGGTGTAATTGTTATGCGACCCGCAGGGACCATGAATCATGTTGGTTGTCACTATTTCGTACAATTCAGGGTCAGCCGACGGATCAAGCATTTCAGCAGAAATAAGATGATCGATTTCTATGGGCTCAATCTTGTCGCACAGCCAAATTAGTATACTTGCGTTAGGGAGGCCGCGTTTCTACCACTCAATAGTGTGCATACACAGCAAACAGCCCTAAAAACCTGGTCCTTTGTAATCACATTCATTAGCTTTCCCAACTTCAGATGGTTAACGTGCGCAATGAGGTCTGGACGGCCGTAGGCCGATTGCCCTGGCATAAGTTCTTTAGCAATTGCGTACTATTTTGGGTTACACGTGAAATTTATGAATAGGTCTGGTCGGCCGTACTGACGAACGTATGTCATCGCGTCTTGCGTCCTCGCGTGCATGTATCGTGCACTGCCTGTGAACGTTGCAGGTAGTATGCACATGTTGCCTATATTGCCTGGATCAGCGTCATTTCGTAAAGCATGACGGAGGTGAATGTACGAGTCGCAGCGCAACTTGGTCTGATTCAATCTGATGTAACAGAGTCTTTCGGATTCCAACTTACCAGCCATGTCTACTATGAATTGATAGAAAAGTTGCCGGCTTCGATGAAGATGATTGAATGCGCCCTCATGTACCATCAATAGGTAGGCGTAGAAAGCCCTGCAAGACACTGTTTTTAAGGTGGATCCATTTTGCAGAATGCCAAAGTGGTACCCATCTTCTCCGTAAGGGAAGAGAAGTGGGTATTGCAGTGCATCGTAGGACCGGTGCATTTCACTGATTCTTCGGTGCCCACTGACGCGCGATTCGATAACAATGTCACGTCTGTTGTGCTGATCACCGCTGACAATGACGGAAACTTCGTTACTTGCGGGAGCATTGTAACGACGTTCGTGTTCTCCCTGAGGCTGTTTGTCAGCATCAATTACAATAATGAAATCAGAGGAAGTGTTATTTTCGAGAGCATACTTAAAACTGCGGACATAGCTGTTTGTCTTGTGGAGCATTTGTTGGAGACTCATTATGCGAGGATGATTGTCCTGGCCTGTATCATTCTCGGAAATAATGCTCATGCGGGCATCTGACTGTTGATTGTAATCAGCTATGAAGTATATTTGTAGAATGGCCGAATCAGTGGCAGTTTCCGGCAAAAGAGACCCAATCCGGTGGTAAACCTGACCTTGAACCTTGAAGGTGGGATTCCACCCGTCTTCGCGGAAGGCATTACCACCAAAAGAGGTCATCTGGAAGGCACAATTGTACTGTCTGATTTTTGCGAGGAAATGTTTGGAGTCTGGACTGGAAGCCTCCAACAGAGCTTTCTACGGAGCAGGTAGCTCTTGAAAAGGTAGAAACTGTACCTTACCGTCTGAACAACACAAACCTGCAGACTCTCCAGGCCATTTTTTTGGCATTGCAATGCCCACAGACAACTGACATGGATCCTATTTGGAGGTCTTTGCGACCGGAAAACCTCAAAACTGGCTCATAGTTGAACGCCAGCTTAAACCAAAACTGCTTTAGTGGGCTACAGTGCCCTCGCTGTGCACGGCGGTGCTGGTTAACAGTCCGCAACCTTTCAAGCCTTTCAGTAGGTCCTTCTACAGCTTTAGCAGCGGAAGTTGAAATTGCATCGCGTTGAAGCCTTTTGCGCTTTTGCGCGGAACTTTCCGATGCCCCTGCAGCAGAAGTTGCAGCGGCGTCGGCTGCATGGCGTGCGGTTTTCTCAGCCATGGATTCCTGGGACCGTCGAATGGGCGTTGACGCAACTTTCGCTGCGCTACGTGTGGTTTTCTCAGCCGTGGTCTCCTGGGACCGTGGAATGGAAGTTGCAGCGGCGTCGGCTACATTGCGAGTAGCTTTTCGATGCGGGCTCTGTCGAGACCACAAAAGCGCTTGTGATGAAGCCGCTTTTTTGTTGTCTTGCAAGCGTTTAGGTAGTTTGCTCTTACTTTTCAACGAATATGTGTAAACTGATTTGCAGTACAAACGGTAGTTAGGCTCACCAAGCGATTCATGTGACAAAACATACTGCCTCCGTTGAGATTGACTGGAAAGCCTCAAAGAGGTCTCTACCTCGGTTTCCTCGACCCGCTTTCTCTTTGGCACGCTTAGCAAAGCTGCTGTTCGGTCATCGCCACGGCACTCAGAAGAGTGCAAAGAAGAGGTTGAAGTAGACGCCAGCTGCTTCTCCCCCAAGGAGGTGCACTCAATGGAATCCCGCTCCCGTTTCTCCTTAGCCAGTGAGGCTTTTTTTAGAACGCCTGCTAATGTTGCCTCGCCTGGGTGTTTTTGCAGCCTTTGCAGAGCTGCCGGGTTGGTCATCACCACGGTACGCAGAAGAGTGCAAAGTAGACGCTATATGATCATCTGTAACCGGAGTTATTATGTGCTCCTCTACAGTCGCCTGTTCTGCATGTGCAACGTTAACGGTATTAGGGGTCGTTAGTTGCTGACGCGCTGATGTTCGTCGTGTAGGAGCCATTTGAAGGGTTGTAGAAATGCTGTGTAAGAATGCGAATGGAAGTTGATGCCGAAGCTGAAGCGGTGCAACCTCGTTGTATACGAAAACTAAAAAGCTTCTCCTAGATACGGGTCGTGCTTTCTGGCAGCACGAAAACGTCGCTGTAGGAAGAGGTTACGGAACCAAAACGTTGAAGCGTTGAATGTTAAAAAGTAGTGAATCACTGAGGTGTACTGGACCGCGTAGTAACGGCAGAAGAGAAGTAACTTGCGACAGCAGTTAACTGTCTAATAGCAAAACTGAACTAAAAAAAGTAGAAAAGTAAGATGCGACGATTAAAGCAAAAGTGTTGACAAAGTCGAATATGTCATTTGTGGCTCAAAGTCAGACCTGGTAGCAGGAATAAAAAAGCCGAATTTCAATGGCCCTGCACCCATTCCAGAATTTGAGGTCAAATGTTTTCTTCCACTCCACTGCACACACTGACCTGTTTCTTCCCGCGCATAGCGTGATCTTAAATTAATCTGCATTTAGGAAATACCCAACCGTAAAAACATTTTTAAGGGTTGACCGATTATCAATTTGCACTCTGTTTGCGGGGCGCTCCGAGTTGAAACTTCACATGCTGACTCCCAATGGCCTCCTCATAAATGCGGTCGGTTTTCGCTAGAAACCGACATGCGGTTCAGGCGCAATCTGGGCGTATTGGTTTTTGGGCTTTATCGATTTTTCACGCTGTTTAGGGGTCCGTGGTCATGAAACTTCTGGACAACACTTCTAATGGTAGACTAATGGTGTCTGTGGCCAGTTATTGAACTCAAATCTCTTCAATATCTGACTACAGCAGAGCTGAACAAAATCTTGGACAGTTATGTTACTAAAGGGAAATAACTGAAATTGAGATATCCAGAAAAGGCATTGCAAATGGAACAATCTACCCCGATGGGTGAAATAAGGGTTTCGGTTTAACCTTACAACGTATATTACCTGAGGAAGGACGAACGACCGAAACGTCGTGAATATGACAACAAAGATAAGGACAACAGTCCGAACAATGTAAATAGTGTAAATAGTACACAGACAATATAATTAAGTTAGGCTGCCGTTGATAGTCCGTTGGGGAGGAGATTCAGTGTGGCTGATGCATTCGGATTGCCCCCCCCCCCGCGATTACAAAAGTCAAGGGGGTGACGAAGATGATGATGATGATGATGATGATTAGGTTGATTCTTACCTGGATTGCTTCTGAAGAAAGAACGGAATCATTTCTGTGAATGGAACTTTCTAATTCACATAACAGTTATATATTTATATTCAGTTCTTCTTCTACTTACCGTCCATTCAAGTCGTGGTCGATCATGGCTCTTCATAAATTCCTATCCTTTGCAGCTCTTAGCTCTTTTCATCATCCAGCAGAGGCCTCTGATAGGAAGAGTGGAGGATTTCAGGTGCATTGAACCACATTTTAATTGTTGTTGTTCCCAGGATCACCCTAACCAGAGGTGGCAGCACCCGTTAGGGTCTCATCTATAGGAAAAAAAGTGAACACCCAAACAAAAACAAAACCCCATGAAAGTATAAAAATTCATTTTTATAGTAAGAATATCAGCAATACATTTTTATATAAAAAATGACCAACAATAAATATTTACAGTAAAATTGTCAAAAATAAATATTTATAGTAAAATTACCAACAGTACATACTTGAACACCTTTAAGAACACTTTCATCATATCACTTCCTATAATATCCTACATTTTCTTAAAGAAATCAAACTGTATTTGAAAATATAACTTCAAGAAAAACTATAACATAAAATACACATATCACCGCCTTTAGTAATTATGTTCATACAAACATATATATACATAAAAGCTGAGTATCATCTACCATGTATTCAAGTGTGAAATCAGAATAACATGTCAGTTATTATTTCTAAGGAAAAGTGTTCTTTTCGCTTGCATTTTCCTAAAAAAAAATCCTTGTTGTTCACCTGCCCTGTCCATAGTATTCTTAGTATCTTTCTGTAGAATCACATCTCTGCTGCTTCAAGTCTCTTCTTTAGTTATGAGGAAATTATTCAGTATTCACCGCCATATAGGAGGATTGATATATTCTAGCTGAGTTACTCCTTTGAAATAAAAAAAATCCTCTTTACTTTGCTTAGCTTTTGTTAGACATCTTTCGTTATTGCCATGCGCCTTCGGATTTCGGTGTCCTATTTTCTATAGTCTGTTAAAACACTTCCCAGCTATTTCTATACTCGTTGGACTTTGATATCTCCTATTCTTAGCTCGCATCTTGGGTTGTTCCTTTTGCTGACAATTATGAACGTTGTATTCATATCATTGATGTTTAGTCTCTTATTCAACATTCAATTAGATAAATATTGTGATAATAATTATTTTATTGTATTATTTTATTGTAATCACCGATTATTTTAGGATTAAATCCAGATTTATATTTTCATTTGTATCTTTCTACTATCTTTTAAAAAAACTTTTCGATATCTTGTTTATTTATGTACAACTATTTCGTAATTTGTCTTGCTTTCCAATGTTTTTTGTTTACAAAACGTTTTACATATTTAAAAGATCGTTAATTTTTCTGTAGCTTCTATAACACGTAATAGATATAATGTTATATACGTACATTATATATGTCCCAATAGCTTGGGCTGAAAGAGGGAACAAGCTCTCATTGACTATAAAATTCTTCCGTGGCACGCGTCTAAAATAGTCTTTGTCAACTAAATCTAGTTTCAAGCCGGAGAATGCGAACAACTAGCGCTTCATTACCAGCAATTTCGGGTAGATAGCGCACGACAGTCCAGTTAGGCAGTCCATCGAGTTGGGGGTAGGGGGGAACCCTGATTTTACACCTCTGCTGCCTTACGGCCATATCCAAACATGGAAAAGACTATTGAAATACATCCAGATAGAAAACATAGTGAATCCTCGAACTTGTCAACACTGACAAATTTACGCCAAATGTAATGCCCTCTGTAACTTTGGATCTTGTCGGTACAGATTCCATAGAGTATCGCTCAGACCTGCGCACTGAAGAGGTCACTCCAATCTCACTAACAAATTACTGAATTTTGACCAAACAGAGTGCTACCGTTATCTCGCGAGATAAACGGATGCCTATTGTTATAACGTTCACATAACCCTCATAGTTCTCGTTAATAATACTGTAAGGAAACACTGAAAGAAAAGGTTGAACGAAGAACTGGTTTAATCATGAGAGACATAGATTATTAATTCAGTAATAGAGAATATCCTAGTTCAGTGCGGCAGTATGTACGACACAAACGCTACGCCTTGCGACCCACTTTGTGACGACCATCACTATGGGGTGCAGGACAACTTAACACAGTCGACTCAAGCCGCCGACTGAACATTATATTAAAAATAATTAAAAACAACAAAAAAAAAAAAGAAGCTGTCTCATATTCTATATAATGCCTTTTCAAATGCCTTATATGAAGAAAAATATTCATTAATTAAGGTTTTAATCCTTAATAAATTACGTTTATTTGGTTGTAAAAAAATGCTATGCTTTTCTGGTGCTGCGTTGTCTCGGTCCTGAGTTTTCCTTCCTCGGTTCCTATGAGCAGACGTTCTACTCATAGCGGATGGACGAGTCCATGTTCAACAATTAGAGTAGCGAAGGTCAGTCGTCTTCCTATACAAAAACGTGGTGATTTTCTAAGCACAGCTTAGATGCGGCACAAACCGGAAAGTATAGAACACGCAGTGATGATTGAACTCACTACTCAGTTGTAATGGTTCTAGCGAGACAAGTTTGCTAACCGTTACACCATATCGAGGTGTCCCAACGGGTATAAAATATGATACTTATATAAGTTATAAAATGTAATTAAATATTAGGTTGGTTTTTGACGTTAAAAAATACGTCAAAAACCGACATTATTTTTGCACCAACCTAATATATACTTTATACAAGACAGTATGAAAAATGTTTTGCGTCTTATTTGTGATTAGTTTATTTAGTGCTAAATTAAAAACCTAAGTATATTGATTCTATAAATTTGCAAAGAATGCTATCTATTAGGTTGGTGCAAAAATAATAACGTAATAATGTCGTTTTTTGACGTATTTTTTAACGTCAAAAAACGACATTATTACGTCATTGTTTTTGCACCAACCTAATATCTATCTGTCTATCTTGCCCTGTTCATTCTTTCTATATATATCATTCTATCTATCTCAGCCTATTATGTCTAATTAATTAATTAATTCTTTCTTTCTTTCTTGGGCTATTTATCTCTCTGTCTTTTCATTTACGCTTTTCTCTCTCCCTCAAAGTCAATTCATATCGCTCTATGTAAGCCTGTTCCCATCTATCTATCTATCTATCTATCTATCTATCTATCTATCTATCTATCTATCTATCTATCTCAGCCTGTTCATCTCTCTCTGCCTGTCCTTTCATTCTCTCTTTCTCTTCTTACTTTATTTTTCTGTCTCAGCCAGCTCACTCTTTTTGTCTATGCGCACTTTCTATCTATCTATCTATCTATCTATCTATCTATCTATCTATCTATCTATCTATGATTAGGACTATCCAATGTAAACCAAGGATTTATTAAAGTAAATAATAAATGTATATTTGAAATGTTTTAAATACACATTAGTTTCTTTGTCAATTTTTAAATAATCACAAGGTTGTTCTCTAATATAATCGTAAGGCGTAGATTTAAAGATATTCTATGTTAAGATTGAGTTCCTCACAAATTCAGACTCTTTGTAAATAAGCTATTAAAATTGAAATTCGTTCATTGCATATTTTCGCTGATGTAAACCGTGAGTTTACGCAAAAAAAAAAAGAAAGAAAAAATCCATATATAATCTATTGATGATAACTGCGAACAAAATCTTTATCGTTGCTTCTTAGGGTTAAGGAATAAAACCTTATAGCAAACATTCAACAACCTTGGAATATATTTGCGAAAATCATATTTAACCGCAGGCAACTTTATGTTGCTTTATTTTTTCATAGTGAACGCACTGCAAGAAACGGTAATGCCTGTTAAGGAGAAGAATGTTTTTGCGCATGGAATATTGTAATTTCTGAGTCTATTGTAGAGTATCAGTTGTGCGGGTAGCGTAAAGGTTATCAGCGCCGAACGTAAAATCAGAGAGACGGGTTCAAATTCCGGCATAGCATAATTGTATTCACTTCGCACTAATGTTCTTGAGAAAGGAGTGAATTCATACCTTCTCCCTCCCAACTATGGATTAAATAGCTGGGTAGACTAGGTTCTCTATCTTTAGATAGCAGCCAGCCTAAGAGGTGCGAATACTTTGAATTCCAAGCCGTAGAGAAGGTAAATTGGAAACCAAACCACTATCGATCCCAGGAAGTCATGGCTATTCACGAATATTAAAAAAGTAAAAAAAAAAAAAAAAAGCTCTGGAGTTCCATGGCTGTTAAAGTCCTGAACGGATAAAGCAGTGAAAAATTATAGAATATTGACAATTGAATTTATCTAATTAGTAAATTCTAGTAAATTATGAAGCCCCTAAATTTAATTAAAGTGTTAACTATGGCATTAAATTAACAATTAGGAACTATATAAGTCGACTTAATGTATTAAGATTTTTTTTTTTGTGCGTCAATTTTAACCGCTCCAGAAATTTTTTTTTACCTGTGTATAGTGCAACCGGTCACCGAAAATGCGTGATTTTTAAACTCTTCAAAAGAAATTACTGTATATACTGCGATCCCCTATTTTTTGCGTAAAAAAAAAAACGCATTATACTCGAGTATATTTAGCTTTCTTTATCTACATCACATATTAGTTCTGAACTCAAGTATAGATAAGGCAATTTTTCGAAGCCTCCCACCCAAATTAACGAGTTTTAAGCTTAACTGAAAACCGTAAATATTGCTTAAAAGTAATATAATAATTTAATATAATTCATAATTATTATTTCTGTTATTCCAGATATTATATGTTATGATTATTATATTTATTTGTATTTATATATGTGTAATGACAAAAGTACGCTTTAAGAACGTTTTATTCAACTGAGAAATACAATGGTTCGCGTATAGTGTTTTTTATAGTCCCAGCAAACAGAAATAGCTCTCTCAAAGAGGAGAGTAACAAAACAAGGGGAGACCACTTTTGATTATTCATAACAATATGTATTGGTTATTTTTATTTCTTTCAACGTTTTCCAGAGTTACTGGGTTTTTGTGTATTAGTATATATTTGTTTTTGTATGACTATCCAAATGATCGTTTGTCTTATAATTATTTTCTGTTTTTTCTTGCCTAAAATTATATTTATCAGCTTTATTTTTGCTCCACTTAGTTATTTTTCATCAACTCTTAGTTTACGTGTGGGTACTGAAAAAAAAGGTAGCATAGATTATTTTATTGTATGTTATAAATGATAACTTCAAGTATTTTAGGCTTAGATCTCGATTTGTATTTCGTTTCCGTTCTTTTTCAACAGTTAGCAGCTTTTTCGATATTAAAGTTTGTTTTTATTTATATATGACTCTTGTAACTTGTTTTGCTTTCTAGTGTCTTTGATTATCTAACGTTATATGCAGTAAAAAAAAAACGTTTATTTTCGTGGAGCGTTTAAAACACGTAATGTATATTATATTTACATATATACACTACAATACAAAAACCTTGAAGCCACCCTCACAGTTATCATGGGATGAACGTGACAGAAGAGTAAAAAAAAAAAAAAAAGAAAAAAAAAGAAAACGAACTCTTAGAGTCATCGAAAAAAAAAAAAATAGAGTCAATTATTAAATTTATGCTTTGAGAAACTTTTGCAGGGAATACCAAAAATTTGTGTTTTGCATTAATCAAGGCTAAAAGAGGATATTTTGAAGAGCGCAAAATTTAATCAAAAAATGATTTTTTTTCTTTTTGTCATCATAAAATTTCTAAGAAAAAACCACGTCTCAATTTTTAACCATATATAATAATTTTCTCTTATTTAAAATACAAAACAACTACATTTTAGGCCAATTTAAAAAAATTTCCTAGGGGTCATCTCAAACTTTTGAACCGTAGTGTATATATATATATATATATATATATATATATATATATATATATATATATATATATATATATATATATATATATATATGTATATATCAGCTCATATCATATTATCTATAAGCACACACACACATGCAATATATATATATATATATATATATATATATATATATATATATATATATACACGAATGAAGCCTTTGGTGAAAGCCGTGTCATTCTGTCTATGATTGTTGACACAATAATAAAAAAAATCATAGACAAAATCATACACACACATATATATTATATGTTTCATTTGAAACATATAATATATATGTGTGTGCATGCCCGGATGTTAGTGGGAACGACCTTCTATTTTCTATCCAATATTCCCATGGCATAGTCTCAGATTGCCTGCTCCACGCCAGCTGATTTGAGCACGTCAGTCCGAAATGGCAATGCTCGGTATAAGCTAGGGAAGTAAATCCAGACACAAAATCTGGAATTGAATCACGAAGGCGTTTAGCTGTCAGCACTGACAATCTTCTGACAGCTCCTGTGGCCATAGGATCTGGGCACTGCAGGAATGGTCACTTCAGTTTCCCCATCTGGTGAGTGTATAAAAGGACTGTATTTTAACCAAACATGGCTCTAGTATTATGTTGTATGCTGAACGTGATCGCATTTTTATTCATGTATAAGAAATAACGATTTTCAATCAGTTTATTTTTTGGCTTTGACTGTAATCGGAGACGTGCAGATAGCGTAACAGCTACCTACGTAGAAGATAGAATCGATAGGCAGAGTTTCTCTGCTGCCCTATCTATGGGTAAAATAGGGAGGATTGGGCTATATTGCAGCGGTGGAGTAACTAATTTAGGCGGACAACTCTGGATTCAAAATTGGGGAAAAAGCAATAGAATCGATTGTCTTTCCCAAGAACAGTCAAGTTGAAAGATATTTATTTATTGACTTGCTTTTTACGGTTTATCAACCCTTTGTGAGTTAAATATGTTTTTGAATTTAAGAACAATACATTTTTTTGCGAGGGAATATTGCATTTTCTATCTATGACACAATTCGCAGTCACTATGACACAATTCGCAGACACTATCTATGACACAATTCGCAGTCACTATCTATGACACAATTCGCAGACACTATCTATGACACAATTCGCAGTCACTATCTATTACACAATTCGCACTACAGATATTTTGCACCCATCCCCAACAACCCGATACCAAAGAAAGTGACAACTTCTTAGCTGGCTGACGTGATCCTGTTGCAAATACAGTTTCCAGAGATTAGTGTTTGACTACGTAAAGAACCAGGATTTCGAATGGTAACTCTACAGGCATCAAAGAAGGCAAGATCTCTCCAGAATCTTATTTTGCTTGATCACTGTTTACCGGGCCCACGGTCATGGCGAAAGACGACGAATTGGATGAAACAGTTAACCAAATGGAATTGGTAAACACACGTGCAGTGCTGATAATTACGGCGGCAAAGAATGAATTCAAAGAAAGCCTGAGAATAACAACTGATAATTTAAATAAGATAATCTCGCCTATTATTGTGCAAGATCCGCCTTGAGTAAACGATTATATTCAATCTAATTACAATGAAAGGTAGAATAATGTATAGACAATAGTTCAATTATGGCGATTCACTTGTTTAACGTGGACTAAGGCGTAATTGTCAAAATATTGAGATGAGATTATAATTCTGTTTTAGACAATTAGGTTTATTACATTTAGTGAAACGTTTTATTCATGCCGTTGTCTATCTCCAGCACCAGGAGCCCAGTAAACGCTAGACAAGCGTCTTATTTAGTTATATATGGTCTTGAGTCGTACTAAAATAAAATTAGTAATTGTCTGTTTAATTATTAGTGTTAAAAACAATATGGGTCTTACATTTAATTTCACTTCATCTACCTGATTTGTTGCCTATGCGGTTTGGACACACGTTAATATATCCAATGTTTTAAAATGGTGTGAGCGGCTGATATGGTAGACATTTGTTGTGGTTGCCTTCGAAATGTTCTTTTTAGTGTCTACAAAAACTGCGGGTTCGTCTGACGATAGTAGGACATGCAGAGAAATCATGATTTTATACAACTTTTTTCTTTTTCTTCTTCTTCCTCTTCTTCTTCTTCTTGTTTCTTCTTTTTTTCTTCTTTTTTTCTTCTTCCTCTTTTCTTTTTCTTCTTCCTCTCTTTCTTTTTCTTCTGCCTCTCTTTCTTTTTCTTCTGCCTCTTCTTTTTCTTTTATTTCTTTTTCTTCTATTTCTTGTATTTCTTTTTCTTCTTCCTCTTCCTTTTTCTTTTCTTTTCTTTTTCTTCCTCTTCTTCATTTTCTTCTTCCTCTTCTTTCTCTTTACTTTTTCTTTTTCTTCCTCTTCTTTTTCATTTTTCTTCTTTTTCTTTTATTCTTTTTTTCGTGTCATGTCGCTTCAGTACGTCTCTCCACTTCTCCCTTTTCTTTTTCCTTTCCTTCTTTTATTTATTTTTCTTCTTTCTTTTTCTTCTTCCTCTTCTTTTTCTTTTCTTTTTCTTCTTCCTCTTTTTTTTCTTTACTTTTTCTTCTTCCTCTTTTTTTCCCTTTTTCTTCTTTTTCTTTTCTTTTCTTTTCTTTTTTCTTCCTCTTCTTGGTTTTCTTCCTCCTCTTCTTTTTCTTTTTTACTTCCTCTTTTTTCTTCTTTTTCTTTTCTTTATCCTTTTTCTTCTTTTTCTTTTCTTTATTCTTTTTCTTCTTTCCCCTTTTCTTTTATTTCTTTTTCTTCTTTTTCCTCTACGTCTTTTTCTTCTTTTTCTTTTATTTCTCTTTTTTTTCTTCGTGTCATGTCCCTTCAGCACGTCTCTCCACAAGATCCTGTCCTTTTCAGCTCTTATTAGAAACATTTGTGTTTCCGTTCTTCCTCTTAATCCTTGTTCTACCAATGGTTGGTAGAACAAGGATTAAGAGGAAGAACGGAAAGACAAATGAGAAGCTCATAAGATAAGTAATGCGATGCTTTCCTCTGCCTCTCTGTCTTCAATAAGTCCTGTGTGTGTCAAATTTTCGAAGCATATAACGAGGAAAACCCCATTATATGTTCCAGAAACTTCAACTATATTTTTCTGATGTTAAGTATAAGTGTTTACTGATTTCTATTTTCTCTAAAATTTCGTCGTTACTCCCTCCACAGTATTCGCGGTATCTTTCAGTATAACCACATTTATGTTGAAAAAACAGAAATAAGGTCTCTTCTTTATTTGTGAGGAGATTGTCCAACATTAAATGCTATATAAGAGGACTGATATTACATAACAGTTCACTACACTTTTTCTTTTAATTTTTAACGAGATAAAAATAAAAACGGTAAAAAAGACCAGAAAATTAGAATTTTATTGTTAGATTCAATAAAAGTTCACATAAAATGCCTAAAAACGAATATAAAGTAAAATAATAATGAACGTATTCAATTTCAATTTCAATAATTAAATTCAAATCCAGATTCAATGATTCGTAATCAATTGGTTTGCTCCACAGAATTAGCCTAACCAACACGCATCACAAGATTACATGCAATTCTCATTTAGTCCGCTCCCTACACTATGATCTGCTCGGGTTGGTTGGATTTGTCAAAAGTAAAATTCCCGCTGGTATAGGTCTTTGGCTCGCTGGGATATGCAAACATCACCAGTAAATCAAAGCGAGAATCATTAACAGAGTTTTTTTTTTTTTTTTTTTTTAAATAAAAACAGCTTCACCCCAAGCAAAGCACAAAGACACATGGGGTTACTGGGTGGGGGAAAAATTAGAAAAAAGGAATATTACTAACAGAACAAAAGAAGAGCAATCTCGAGGACAGTAGATAGCGATTGACATTATATTTAAAATTTTGAAGATTAAAGTTGGCTGGAAGTCATGGAGCCGGGAGGGAGTTCCACAAGCGAGAAGGAAACTGTTAGCATAGAACTTACGGTTACATCTAGCCAAATAAACTGTAAAGTGATGAGATCTCGACGCCAGACTAGTACTGCGCTTAAATTAAAAAACGTCTACGTACCATAGCGAAGAGCTCATCAGAACAATTACCATGTAAGTATTTATAGAAAAGGCACAGGGAGGCAACCTTATGGCAGTGGGAAAGTGACTGAAGCCAAAACGGCAGATCAGGACCAATATTATTGTTGATTCTTCGTTGGATTTTATCAAGGGTGATACGCAGATGACAGTGCTGATGGCTGACTCGGAAAGCAAACTACTGTACTTCCTAGACAGGGTGATAGAAGAAAGCTAGAAGAAAGGACTGACTATCGACTTCAAGAAGACAGAAAATATGGACATCAGCAAGAGAAAAATCCCAAGATACAAGTTACGAACTGGAAATATAAACATCAAGCAGGTGCAGAAGTTCAAATACCTGGGAAGAGTTTTACCAGAGGATGGAAACTGTGACTCCGCGATCCGAACACGCATTGGATTAGTGAAATAAGCATTCCAAACACTAAAGAAACTGATGAGAAACGAACAAATTTCGTTAGAAACAAAGAAAAGAGTGCTGGATATCAATCCTCTCACATGGTACTGAATGCTGGACTGTCTCCACATGGAATAGGAAAATAAAAAAAAATAGAGGGAGCAGAAATGTGGTTTTCTAGAAGGATGGTGAAAATTTTGTAGATGGGGCGTGTAAGCAACAAGGAAAACTTAAGTAAATGGTATCAGGAAGAACACATTCAGAATCAGGAAAAAATAGCTGAAATTACTTGGACACATAATGAGGAAGGCGGTCTTGGGTAACTTAGCCCTCACGGGGCATAGAAATGTCAAGAGAGTTAGTGGAAGGCAGCGAGCCACTTGCCTGACGATCTTGTGTAAATGGATGGTGAAAGTAATGACGGGGTCATTAGCAAAGACAGAAAGAAATTAGTCTCAAACACCACATGACACATGTAGTGTATTCAATCCTGACAACCTCTCCTATTACAGTGACCTTGTGCCAAATTAAGATAGGGTGAATAAATATAATATTAGGTTGGTGCAAAAATAATGTCGTTTTTTGACGTATTTTTTAACGTCCAAAACGTCAAACATTATTTTTGCACCAACCTAATAGTAGAGATTTGGAGCCTCTCATCCAGACAGGAGCAACGCCTCACTTTCTTTCATCTTCGTCGTCTGAAACGCATTCTGTGTACTATTTATCCGACCGGGTCACCAACACCATAGTCCTCACCCGTGCCCAGTTACGGCTCTGCTGGCTTGGACATGTATACCGTTTGCCGGGTGAGAGGATTCTGAAATCCTTCTTTATGGGGAACTGGCCACTGGCAAGAGGACGATCTCACCTCCGCTTCAAGGACGTCTGCAAAAGGGGTATGAAGGCCATAGAAATGGGCATTGAGAGGTGGGAAGAAATTCCAAGAAAAACATTTTTAATGTTCTGAATCATTACATGATGTTCATAGACTTGGAGCCTCTCTTCCAGACAGGAGCAACGCCTCACCTTCTTTCATCTTCGTTGCCTGAGATCTCATTCGTGTCTAGTTACTCGGCCTATACGCCCTTCTCCAACAGTGCCGACTCTGCTGGCTTGGACATCTACACCGTATGCCAAATGGGAAGATTCCGAAGGTTCTTTTGTACGAGGCACGAGGACGACCTCATCTTCGCTTCAAGGACGTCAATAAAAGAGACATGAGCATGATAGACATGGACATTGTGAGGTGTAAGGATATCGCCAACGATTGCTAACGCTGGAGACGCGATTTACACCGAGGGCTGAAGCGAGAAGAGAAACGAAGATGTTGCAGGTGGGAAGTGATCGACGGAAAGAAAACAAGAAAGCGACATTGGGGGAGGTCGTCTTCATATGCATTTGTTGAAATCGCGACTTTCACTCCTCTGTGAGCCTGTACAGCCATAACAGAGTCTAAGATGCCATCAGCAGCTGAGGCATAACACATTGGGCGCAGATCCAGGGTCTCTCGAGATCGACGGATGCCAAATATACTTATAATCTACCGGAATCTGAACTGATTAATATAACGAGTTCATTTATTTCTCAGTGCTACGTTATTATGTCCTTGTACCAGACTAGTCTGATATTTATCATATCTGTGTAATCAACGCGTGAATATTGAGGAACGAAGCAAATGACGGCGACAAAAAACATTTTATCAGTTATTTTTTTTTTGTTTTCGTTTTTAACGCTCGCCTTTTTCTTGTATTCTTCGTCTTTTTACGTCACGTTCCGGCCATTGTGTCGAGCTTATAAACAAGCCGCGATCAAAAAAAAAAAAAAAAGAAGAAAATAACAGAAAACTAGAGCAATAAACTAACTTACAGTTATCTGCAGTCACTAATGAAATGAAATCGGTGAGAGTGTGTAATTATTTTTCGGCAGATGGAATACGGAGTTTCGTTGGAGCAGAGATATTTGCTGTAAACATAAGAATAATTACAATCTCGGCGCCAGTGCTAATAAAGCCATTGTCTGAACCTCGGTTTTCACTCATTATGATTAATCCAGTATTTGTTCTGAGAAAAATCTCATGTATTTTGATTTTAGACAAAAAACAAATAAACAAACTATATAACATATTTTTACTGAATGTTGGCACATGTTTCGGGACTTCTGTTCCCTTCATCAGCCAAAGATTTACATTGATTTAATTTTTAAATATTGGTACCGTGTTTCGGGACTTCTATTCCCTTCATCAGCCAAAGAATTACATTGATTTAATTTTTAATTTTTGGTACGTGTTTCGGGACTTCTATTTCCTTCATCAGGCAAAGATTTACACTGATTTAATTTTTGAATATTGGTACCGTGTTTCGGGACTTCTATTCCCTTCATCAGCCAAATATTTACATTGATTTAATTTTGAATTGTTAGTACATGGATTTGTTAGTACAAGGAAGTCTTTAAAAAATAGTAATAGGAAGAACGCTTCGACTCAGAATCAAGAAAAGATAGCAGAAATTCCAGTGGGCACATCATGGGGAAGACGGTCGTGGAGAACTTAGCCCTCACTTCTATTCCCTTCATCAGCCGAAGATTTACACTGATTTAAGTTCAATTGCAAAAACACAATATTATAACGCGCAATAATTCAAAATTCTTAGGAAGTGAAGTAATTCAAAATTCTTGGAAACAGAAGAAGAGGAGGAAGAGTAGTATTAGTAGGAGTATTTGACTGGATTGGTTTGTTGAAGGGTTATTTAAAGCCACAAAATATTTTTAGATTGTAAAAAATTTGGGGGAGATAATGATTTAGGGATACAAGACTTACTAATTAAGCCATAGTTGGGGAGAGAAGAGATAGATTCAGTAGAGTAATGGATAGCGGCCCGGATTGAGTAATCGGAGGGCCGAGTTCGAATTCCGGTCGATTCCATTACATTCACTTACGTGATAATACCCTTGGGAAAGGTATGAATCCCCCTCTTCTCCTCCCAGCTATGGGTAAAATAGCAGGGCAGACCGGGTTCTATAGCTTTGATGGTAACTGGTCGACCTCAGAAAGAAATGGCAACCGGGAAAAAATGCGGGAAAAATCTGCCTTATCAGTCATGTATCGAAAGATATATGATCGCTTAATCGTGTATCACACATAGTATATAAATGAGTGATATAACGAAACCAACTGGAATTGGAACTTGGATTAACAATTCCGAGTCATCTATTACTCCAATCTGGTATTCCTAAACAGTCACCCATCTAGGTACTGGCCAGTTTCGACGTTGTTTAACATCGGTGTTTCAAAGTGATATGATCGTAAGTGAAGATGAAGTGGAGGAGGAAAGGTTTGTGCAACAAGAGGTTGTTATAATTTGTCGTTGTAACAAGCAATATGCTATATATATATATATAGGTAACTATACTCGTTTCGAAAAACCCTCGAATTTTTGATTTGCCAATAATCAAATCAATCCCGAGGGAAAAAAAGGTTTTAAAAAAAGAAAGAGCTAGAAACATGAAAGTCTGTCAAAAAAAAAAAATCGCACAGATACAGGTTTAAAGCCCAAAGAAAAAAAACAAAAAAAAACGATACGAGTAAACAACTAACAAAAGAGCTCAATACAACCGTAGAACAGACCTAGATAAACCTAGTCAGCCAGACAAACCTACTCAGGTTCCACCTAAGCGGATCGTCAAGGAAAGCTGGCTCACTAGGTTTATATATATATATATATATATATATATATATATATATATATATATATATATATATATATATATATATATATATATATATATATATATATATATATATATATATATATATATATATATATATATATATATATATATATATATATATATATATAAAGAATTAATTTTATTTATTAAAGACATTTTTATGTTTAACGTTCTTTTTATAGATACAAGTATTTAAGTAAATGCTCTGTTTATAATAAAGGATGCAGGTTCGAATCCTGTCAAAGGACGAATATTTTCTATGAAAATTTCTCGGACATTCAGGCCAGTAAATGTTATTTAATACTGTTTATTATAAACAGAGCAGTTACTTAAATACTTGTATCTATAAAAAGAACGTTAAACATAAAAATGTCTTTAATAAATAAATTGTCGGACTTTGTCCATTTCTTAATATATATATATATATATATATATATATATATATATATATATATATATATATATATCTGTGTGTGTTTAGGCAGTATATCTTCATTCAAACATGTTTCATTAAATAATATAGACACATTGTGCTTACTTATTTTTAGATTGATCCTTTCCAGTTCTCTAATTAGTTTCTTGTGATGGTGTTTTTTTTTTAAACACGCGCAAATGCACTCTGTAATTATTTTAAAATTTTAAATTTATCAGTTAAGGAATGTTTTGCGAAACAAGCGTTTCAATATAAGGGAGCTGACCGGAAATTGATAAAAATGTAAAATGACATTAGATGTTATATGCATTTTAACATGTTGCTGTATTCGTAATAAATTTTGTTGATTGGTTGCTTTTGCTATAGAGGATCTTGAGATTTTGAAGTTTTTGTTTGTTGTTTTCTTTGTGTAGCATATTGATGTTTTCAACATGTATTTTCCTCTATTGTTGTCAACAAGTATTTTCCTGTGTTGTGTAGGTGGACAGGAATGTGTGTTAGATGTTGCGCAATAGAACTTGTATTCGACAAAATTTATCACCAATAGAGAAACAACATATTAAATGGCATGTATCATTGTACATGCCTATGAATTTCCGCTCAGCTCCATTTTATCAAAGCGCATGTTTTTCAAAAATTTCCATAAAGGAAAAATTTTAAATAATTACAGTGTGCATTCGAGCGTGTCTTTAAAACCACCATAACAACGGAATGCAAATTTTATCGCAGTTACATTAAATTTGTCTTTATAACTTACCCCTGATGATCATCTTGGAAAAACTCGAAAGTACTTGAGTTATCAAAAACTACGGCACCTTCCTTGATATATTTCATTTTAACACCAAGAAACTGATTACAGAACTGCAAAGAGGCCTACGGGAAAATGTAATAAAAATTAAACAGATTTCAGCAAAACATAAATAATTAATATTGATATTTAACTAATATTTTTTGTATAGATTTTTCTAATTTGTGGAGTGTGCTGCAAACTTATTCAAGTGTTGAATACATAAGGAAAGACAACGTAATTTTGATTTCATCCAATTTTCCTATCAAAACGAGACCTTCGCTTTCAGAGGGCATTACTGCCAAGTGAATATAGACAGGTAAAGCTGAAATTGATTCTATTTTGGATCCTACCGAAAACTTTTCTATGTATTTATGCATGTATCTATCTATCTATCTACATGGGCGCGTGGCCGAGTGGTCAGAACGTTTGTTTTCTGACCAGGGTTCGAATCTCACCATGGTCGATTTGTCAGGAAGGAGACTTCCTAATATTATTGGTCTGGAGGGTTTGAGCGTGAAGATCTTGTTCAGAATGTTGATCACTCTAGTGAACACACTCTTTCCTAGAAACTGTAATTAAGCTCTACTCAGCATAGTTACAGTATAAACCACATTTAGGCCCTGTGGCTGTTGCCTGAGCAAGCGTCTGCAATAGACATTGGCTAACCGCCCTAGTAGACGTGTATCCTCGAATACGAGTGGCCAGTTATCATATATATATATATATATATATATATATATATATATATATATATATATATATTGTTAATCTCTATGTGTTTAATTTTGTCTCTCAGCCTGTTAATCTCTAAGTCTTTCTTTTTATCTTTCTTTCATCGTGTTATATATATATATATATATATATATATATATATATATATAGATAGATAGATAGATAGATAGATAGATAGATAGATAGATAGATAGAACAAAAGAGATGAGACTAAGTGGAGAGTTTTATAAGCGGTGCATTTTGCCAATGTTGGTTTTGCCATCTTCAGGGCAAAAAGAAAGCCAAAACTCCTTCACTTTCATTGTTTCTAGTAGTCATTTTAAACCCTGTTTGGAGGTTGTACTCATGTTGATTTGGGGACGTTTTGTGTGAGAGTGAGAGAATTTAAGTTAGTAACAGGTAGACATATCCGAGACTCTTTAAATATGGATTTTTATAAAAGTTGATTTAATTTTTAAATATTTATACCGTGTTTCGGGACTTCTATTCCCTTCATCAGCCAAAGATTTACATTGATTTAATTTTTAATCTTTGGTACGTTCTTCGGGACTTCTATTCCCTTCATCAGCCAAAGAATTACACTGATTTAATTTTTAATTTTTGGTACGTGTTTCGGGTGTTCTATTCCCTTCATCAGCCAAAGAATTACATTGATTTAATTTTTAATTTTTGGTACGTGTTTCGGGACTTCTATTCCCTTCATCAGGCAAAGATTTACATTGATTTAATTTTTAAATATTGGTACCGTGTTTCGGCGGTGCTAATAAAGTCATTGCCTGAGCAAGCGTCAGGGCGTTTGACGTGTTTATATCGATAGTAAAATATTTATCAGAACTCCCTCCAAACATTTTCTGCATAAAAAAATATGCTCTTTTTTTAAATTAGGGTAGCATTTATAAAATCGAAGTTATGGCCTTTTTTGTTTCTGTGTATTAAAAGCGAGTTTAAAGATGTTTTTATGTGCTGGCTGTTTAAATTCCTCGATTATTCGCCTATCTAACTTTTCCTACACTGTAGGCGTTTTATCCCATAAATCCCGGCATCCGATGTAGATCTGGATTTATTATTCTTAACTTTATCTCTGCATGCATATATATATATATATATATATATATATATATATATATATATATATATATATATATATATATATATATATATGTATATGTATATATATATATATATATATAAGTGTGTGTGTGTATATATATATATATCTATATATCTGTGTGTGTGTGTATATATATATATATATATATATATATATATATATATATATATATATATGATGCAATCAAATTACACAGCGAAAGTCTTCGCATTTAAATTATACATGTAGTGCATACATTTGGAGCTGATAAACTTATTTTTTAGAAAAATTATTTTTGAGAGAAAGATTTTATAAATTTAAATCGAAAACAGCACTGACTGCTCAGTCAATGATTTTCAAATGTTTCCTTATAAGGAAATGGCTAATATTAGCATTAACATTGCATCGGTAATGTATATTGGACAGAGAGAAGAAAGGTGTTGTTTAGCCATCTAGCGTGTTGCTTAGCCATCTTGTCTCGCCCGTAGAGTGAATTGGACTCTAAAATATTAGACAAAGAGGTCCATTATTTTCTATGATTTGGCTGATTGATCTTATTTCTCGTGTTGAATTTTTAGCAGAACGGTTCATCCGATCTTTTCTTCAAACTTACTCAAGTGTTGTATCCTTCAGGAAAAACATAATTATATTAGCTAACGTCATATTGTCTTCATCCAATTTTCTTGTCAAAACGAGACCTTCGCTTTCAGAGGACATTACTACCAAGCAAATATAGACAAATAAAGCCGAAATCGATTCGATTTTGGGACCGACCGAAAACTTTTTTCTTTCTATCTATCTATCTATCTATCTATCTATCTATCTATCTATCTATCTCAGTCTGATCATTATCTATCTATCTATCTATCTATCTATCTATCTATCTATCTATCTATCTATCTATCTATCTATCTATCTATCTCAGTATGATCATTATCTATCTATCTATCTATCTATCTATCTATCTATCTATCTATCTATCTCAGTCTGATCATTATCTATCTATCTATCTATCTATCTATCTATCTATCTATCTATCTATCTATCTCAGTCTGATCATTATCTATCTATCTATCTATCTATCTATCTATCTATCTATCTATCTATCTCAGTCTGATCATTATCTATCTATCTATCTATCTATCTATCTATCTATCTATCTATCTATCTATCTCAGTCTGATCATTATCTATCTATCTATCTATCTATCTATCTATCTATCTATCTATCTCAGTCTGATCATTATCTATCTATCTATCTATCTATCTATCTATCTATCTATCTATCTATCTATCTATCTATCTCAGTCTGATCATTATCTATCTATCTATCTATCTATCTATCTATCTATCTATCTATCTATCTCAGTCTGATCATTATCTATCTATCTATCTATCTATCTATCTATCTATCTATCTCAGTCTGATCATTATCTATCTATCTATCTATCTATCTATCTATCTATCTATCTATCTATCTATCTATCTCAATTTGTTTTTCTCTAATACATTCCATTTTCATTTATCTCATTTTTTTATATTTATCTTTCTGAGGTGTCAGATTTTACAAGCAATCAGGTGTACTAAATAGTTCTGTGGCTCTAGTGAATTTGAGGATTACTGTTTTACCACTGCGGTACAAAATCTTCTTACCTTGCATGTGTAACTGTAACCTTAAATTGGACTCGAATACCATTCTATTGATGTCAGATTCAAATTCATAACTTTTAGATAACAAGCTGTCCGCCCCCTTGGAACAGGAGATGAATAATCGGCATCATCATAATTGCCACAATTCCAAGTGTCATCATTTTCCCCGCACCCCGCTTATTTCTTTGACCCCCCACCCACCACAACCGCTGTCGTCAATCGTCGTCGTTGTCTCTAGTAATGGCATCAACTGGGGCAAATCAGAGAGAAATTAGTGAAAACTGAAGAAGGCAGTGGACGCAGAGAAAAAAATAATGAAGCCAGGCTGTTTCCTTTTGATGTGGGACCGACCGTAGCTGATTTGGGTGGGGTCGGTGCTTGGATGTTCAGTTGTTAAGAGGTCCTCGAGAAGGCGACAGTGGCGGTGGCGACAAACAAATTGCAAAGGGGAGGCGTGTGGCGTCGAGGTGAGAGAGAATGATAATAAATACACTATGAGAGATTAGGGACATGGAAGGATGTTTCTTCTTCCCAAAAGAGACACTGAGAATGAGAGAGAGAGAGAGAGAGAGAGAGAGAGAGAGAGAGAGAGAGAGAGAGAGTGTGTGTGTGTAGAGGCAAGAATAAGAAGATAATATACAAAAGAGAGAGGAGTGATACGCGAAGAGAGAAAAAAGTACGAAAGAGAGGAAGAAAGATATATAGCAAATATAACGAAATAGTGAAAATAGTGGAAAGAAGTAAAGGGAAAAATGAAAGAAAGGAAGAAAATAGAGAGGAGGAGAATAATAATAGAAAGAAAAGGAGAGAAAGAAAGTGCAAGAGAGGGAATGAAGTAAAAAAGACCGAAAAAATGAAAAGAAGAAATAAAATAGTGAGAGAGAGAGAGATAGAGTAAAAGGAAGGAATAAATTGCTAGAAAGAGAGAGGTTAGTTTGGTTGATTTTACTTTTCAGTGATTCCCAACGTGGTCCAGGTGGACCACCGGTGGTCCCCATAGCATTTCTAGAGGTCCACAGAAAATTCGTAGCCATAAAGAATTGCAGCCATTTCCCTAAAATGTATCTAAAATAAAGTAGAAGTGTTCCATTTGAATTCTTTGAAGAAAAAAATGGTCCATGGGCTGAAAAAGGTTGAGAAGCTCTGCTCTATATGACATGTCAACTCTTGTTTTTTAAGCGTCACCAGTGAGGGGTGAACTCATTGCTTAGTCGTATTATGTCAAACAGGCTGTTGTAGCAAATCACTACCCCATGTCGAGGACAAGGCTCCTTAAAAAAGAAAAGAAAAAAGGAATCAGAGAGGGAAAGTTGAGAAAGTCAAAGTTATATAGAGAGAGTTAAATTAAGAAAGACTGAAGAAAGAAGAGCAAGAAAGAAAAAGTAAGGAGAGGAAAATTAAAAATGCTATACAGAGAGAAAAAAAAGAGAGTGTGTGTGTGCCTGTGTAAGAGAGAGAGAGAGAGAGAGAGAGAGAGAGAGAGAGAGAGAGAGAGAGAGAGAGAGAGAAAAAGAAAGAAATACGACAGGCAAGATCACTTTAAGATCTTCAAAGAAATCCCTGATAGGGATGAAGGTACGCAAAGAGAGGAATGTAAAGACCAAAGTAAATCGATATTGAGAAGAAGAAAAAGAAAATCTCTTTTTCTCTAAGTATTGATCTATCGATCTCTCTTCTTTTGACTATGTCTATCATACCAAAGAATTTCAGATCACACGCACACACTCACATACACACTCAATCCCCCCACACGCATATATATATATATATATATATATATATATATATATATATAATAGTTATACAGTATAGATATCTAGTAAAATTAGCTTAGTTTTGGCATAAGGTAACCGTAAGATACGAAGTCCCTATCCAGTAAAAATAATCTGGAAGGGTAGCTTATTAACCATTACACCACCACTGTGGGTCGAATATATATATATATATATATATATATATATATATATATATATATATATATATATATATATATATATACACAAACACACACACGCACACTAACACACACACACATACACACACACACATATATATATATATATATATATATATGTGTGTGTGTGTGTGTGTGTGTGTGTGTGCATGTATATAAAACTAAATGGATAGCGAATGTCTGTTAAGCCTTTTGATGCGTTTCTTCTAGTGTCGAATAAATAATTTGATGTCAGGCGGATATATACAAATATATATTATCTCATATATATATATATATATATATATATATATATATATATATATATATATATATATATATATGAATGAGATAATATATATTTGTATCTATCAAGAACCGTATTGGGGAAATTTTAATACAAAGTGTAAAAAGTTTACTTGTGGCGCGTTTCGCCATTGAAGACTTGATCGGATTTATGCTGGTTGGACTACACATTCGCACGACGGAGAGGTGCTGAAAATTTTTGATTTTTTTTCTCACCCGAATTCATTTAGAGTCTTTATTTTTCTTTCCATCGCTTTTGTAAGTAGGTATTCAACACTGTGATATTAAAAGATCTGCCAGGAATGGTGAAATATTGTAAGAGCCAGCGTGTAAATTTACTGGATAAGCCTTGCGATTAAGGCACTCTCTGGACATTGATATGATAGTGAATTATTTTCTCCTTCGATCATAGTAGTAGAGGGGGTCACTCTCACCAAATGGATATTGGTCGCGTTGGGGTGTCGATGAGTGACTTTCATATATATATATATATATATATATATATATATATATATATATATATATATATATATATATATATAAACTACAGTTCAAAATTTGACGCCATTCCTAGTAATTTTTTAAAATTGGCCTCCACAAAAATTAGTTGCTTTCTACTTTAAATAAGAAAAATTATTAGACATTGTTAAAAAAGTGATTTTTTATTAGAAATTTTATTATGACAAAATGAAAAATTATGATTAAATTTTGCTCTCGTCAAAATATCCTCCTTTAGTCATGATTAATGCAACACAAATTTTTGCCATTTGATGCAAACGTTTCTCAAAGTATAAGTTTGATAATTGATTCCATTCTTTTTTTCAATTACCATAAGAGCTCTTCTTCATTTGTTTTCACTCTTCAGTCAAGTTCATCCCATACTAATTCTGGAGGTGGCTTCAAACTTTTGAACTGTAATGTTCTAGCCGATTGTTTAGCTGTGATACAGCGAAACAGTCTGTTTGTGGACGACATTATATATGTGCACGCCGAAAAAAATAAATTTCGGTCGAGCACTTTAGAGAGAAAGTACGAATTTATAAACAGTGATTGCCACTGCTGCTAATGCAAAGCACTTCTATGAATCGAGCACTCTGAGTCACTGGCGTGTTTCTTCAAAATAAATATGTAAATATTCACCTTCCTGTCTACCGAATAAATACGTAAAAATTCACATTCTTGGCTAAATCAGTCGGGTTTTGATCCTGGTTTGAGGCAAAGTGATGAGCTGTGATACAGCGAAGCAGTCTGTCTGTGGAATATATATATATATATATATATATATATATATATATATATATATATATATATTTGGTTGGTGCACAAATAACGACGTAATAATGTCGTTTTTTGACGTTAAAAAGTACGTCAAAAAACAACATTATTACGTCATTATTTTTGCACCAACCTAATATATTGTTTATGAAAATGTATTTGCTATTATATTGTCATTGTTCCATGCATGTACTTTTGTGCGGGTCTTTATGATTCTTTGGTGACAAGGCAAACATTTTTCATGGCTTGGTTTGAGATTTTATTCTGGGCCTTAAAGAATATATATATATATATATATATATATATATATATATATATATATATATATTGCTAGAGGCAACCGGATGTCTAGACACACTGATGAGCTGTGAAACAGCGAAACAGACTGTCTGTGGATGACGTTATATATATATATATATATTAGGTTGATGCAAAAATAATGTCGTTTTCTCACATATGTTAATATGTGAGAAAACGACATTATTTTTGCACCAACCTAATATGTGTGTGTGGTGTGTGTATGTGTGTGTGTGCGTGTGTGTGTTTATTATAATGTAAAATTTATCACTTAGCTGATTGATGTTATATTCCCCACATCTAACTACTCCAGAGTTTTGTAGACGAAATTATAATTGTAATTATTCAGCCCACTCATCAGGAGTTATCTGCAAATGTTTGTCAATTTCTTCGTTTTGGTTATATTTATATTAAGTTAAAAAAATAATTTATGCATTTTATTGCTATTAGGTTGATTTTTCTTCTTTGTGCGTGCGTTTTTGTGTGTTTGTGCGTGTGTGTGTGCGTGAGTATGTGTGCGTGTGTGTACGCCTGTACGTATGCACATAAGTAGGATATCGTTGTTATTTCTTTTTTCCTAATTTTCTTGTGCCTTATATATATATATATATATATATATATATATATATATATATTGTTACCGATTCGTAAACATATAAATATATGAATCCCAGGTTAAAAAAAGAAAAGAAAAAAAAGGCGGGTTCGCTCAAATAGGAACACATGAACAGGTCCCGACGAACAACAAACACAGCTTTTAGATTTTTTTTAATAAATTTTATATAGGTAACTACAAAATAAAAAAAATATGGGAAAAGTATGGAGTGACAGACGTATAATTAATAAAAGAACACTTAACTGATATTGGTTGTCAGTTCAAACGTTTGTGTTTCAGACAAAGTTGCTGTAGAATGCTCACAAAACTTGTTCTTTCTTCCGCAATGTGATTCCGGAATAATATCTCCGTGTTCCGTTTCTCCATGGTTGATTGAATTGCATCCAAGATGAAATTAAGAACTTTTCTTTGTATTTTTTCGGATACAATATTCGGGACGAAATTTCCTTATTCCCTATACAACAAGCAATGGAATAGGTTTGTGGGTGTATTTCTTATCCCTTACAATCGCATGATGTGAGTCAATTTTTTTCACTAAGTGTTGTCTTTGGAGGTCATCAGAAAACTAAAATGACATTGCCAAAATCCCACTTGATGCTTGTCACGTGAGCGGAGTTGACCTATTCTTACTCCCTTTTTCAAAAGGTCATTCTGTTTGTTGTCAAGTAATCTCAAATACATTTCCTAACATTTCTTAGGAGGTCATTCTGTTTGTCGTCAAGCGATCCGAAATTCCCTTTCCGAACTCTCTTAGCCGAAACACAATTAGTATTAGGTAGTAAACAACAAAAAAAAAAAAAGAAAAAAAAATAGGGAGAAGATGAAACACAAAGACAACGTGCCTCTTATTAAATTGATTATACGTTTTATTCAACTGTTAACATTGAGGACCAAGTCACAATATATATATATATATATATATATATATATGTATATATATATATATATATATATATATTGTAAGACAAAATGGAAAAGTTTTCATCCGTTAGGACTTCATCGTACTGGGTTTGTTGACGTTGTCAGAACTAGACATGCGCATGAACGAGAGACGCTGGTAGTTTCAAAATTTTGAAAGTCTTTTCGAAATAATTTTTGCCATCTAGTCAAATTTATCTATATTCTTTTTCTTTCCATCATCTTTGTTTTTAAATATCCCACATTGTGATAACAGAAAATCTTCCAAGAATGGTGAAATACTGTAAGAACCTGGGTGCAAATTTACTGTAGCTGAACTAGTCATTAAAGCACTTTCTAGATATTTTCATCTTAGTGAATTATTTTCTCTTTTAATTAGAGTGGCATTTTTTTTATGTCAAATATGTGGTCAGTTTCGTTAGGGTGAAATACCAATGCGTTTTGTGCGTTGTTTTTTTAATGTCTCGTTTAATGTCTCATATAGTATTTTGTTTAGTCTTCTTGAGGTTTTACCAATATATTCTTTCTGACATTTCTTGCAGCTGATATAGTAAATTGCCAGAAAGAATATATTGGTGAAACCTCAAGAAGTTTTTCAGTAGTAATTGATTTAGCGAGAACAAGCTTGCTAACTATTACACTACATCGATATTGCCTGGAGTCTGATAGAATAATAAGTTAAAGAACAAATAGAAAACGTTTATAAATCTAATTTGTTTCACCTTTTTAATAATGATTCATTCTGATATTTCTACTTTTGTATTGTTTGATTTTCATTTGTCAATCATGTATTACGTGCATTCGCCTCTCTTAAACCAGCGTCAGAATAATTTATGGCATTCCGAATTCAAGGAGAGATGACGCGTTTATCCGGATTTTTAAAGAAATGAACGGATTTAAGGTTTTTCAGTTAGGCTCCAAACCTAACTGAAAAACCTTAAATAGTACAATATATATGTAAGTATGTAAAATTTCTGGATTGTCTATATGGGAATCAGATGATAATGTATATTCATAATTGTGTATATGTATGTTTAGTAAACATTACATCTGTTGGTTTTTCGCATGTTGATTTGGGAACCGTTTGTTTTAAGTAAAGATACTTTAGATTCTTTAATGTCTTCTATACTCACAGATACACATAAACACACAAAGAACGATACAGATTATACTAACATTGGTTTAAAAGAGTCGAATGCACGTGAAACATGATTCACCAATGAAAATCTAACACAAAATAAAAATATTCCTAGAATTTTTTCTCCTTTTTTGTTCTCCATAAAAATAAAATCATCTCAGACGATTTCATTATTTTTTAATAAAAGTGAAACATGTTAGATTGATAGACGTTTCGTATTTGTTCTTTATCTTAACACACACACACACACACACACACATATATATATATATATATATATATATATATATATATATATATATATATATATATATATATGATAAATAGATATGAACATACTGAAATATAGATAAATATTTATGAACATACATAGATATAAAAATGGATTGAAATATGTTGGCATGAATAGACTCAGATAAACAGCTTGCTCGCTGATAGATAGATATATAAGAACAGTCTGAGATACATATATACATATATATATATATATATATATACATATATGTGTGTGTATATATATATATGTGGATAAATAAACTTATGAGATAGATATTTAGATAGATACGAACAGACTGAGATAGATCGATCGATAGATACAAACATACTGATATAGACGGATAGATAAATAGGTATGAACATATTGAGATAGATAGATAGATAGATAGACACGAACAGACTGAGATAGACAGATATAGATAGATAGATAAATAGATAAACAGATAGATATGAACATAGTGAGATAGATTAATAGATAGATAAACATGAACAGACTGAAATAGATAGATATGAACATACTGATATAGATAAATAAGTATGAATATAAGCAGAGAGAGAGAGAGAGAGAGAGAGAGAAAGAGAGAGAGAGAGAAAGAGAGAGAGAGAGAGAATCGATAGCGTGGAATCCATGGCGGAGGCCTTTAAAAGAAAACAAAGCAGGCAAGAAAAAATGGCATTGTCGTAAGTGAAGTCATCATACGTCAGGCCATCCCCCCCCATTCATCTAAGACTCTACTATTGTTTGCATTCGTCATTTCTCATAATTACATTTTTGTGCGCTAATGTTTCTTCAAAGGATATTCTGTATTCTTGTTTTTTAACATTTCATTTCTCATGTAGGCTTTCTTGATAAATTTGCTATCATGTGAACTCTGGAAATAACAAACGAATATCATGAGAAAGCAACAAATATTATAAGCCGGTCTATTCTTCTTTCGAAGTATCTCATCTCAAACAGAATAAACAATCTTGTTTGACCAAGATTAAAGAAAGAAGACAAGAATGGCAGAATTTAACTCTACGCAAATAATAATTCACGAGATTCCCCGATTATTAGCTTTTCCGATCGCTGCAAATCGTTTCGATGGAGGAAAATTTCTTTAATGAAACTATATTCAAGAGTTCGTCGAAAAACTTTTCACATCAAAACCTACAGAATTTTGCTCAAACGGTATCAAAGAGCTGACAAGTGGCAATAAATCATTGCAAATATTGGTGAATATAGAATTGAATAAAACGTAAATGTATTTTATTTTTTGAAGACTAAAATTGATAAACAAAAAGAGAAATTATTATGACTAAACCTAGTGTATGTAAAACAAAACTAGTGATAGATTGCAACAGTTGTAGATGCTCCCTTGATTATGGGAAATTGTGTAAGATTTAATCAAAGAATGGACAGCAAATAAAAGCGAGAGACTAGGTTTATTCATTAAGATGATAGTGAAATTGAATTCAACTTATCTGGAAAGAATAGACGACGAATTTAGGCCGAGGAAAGAAATCAACAAGCACTTCGAGCTCCAAAGTCAACCACTTTTTTTAAAAGGAAGTTTAAAGAAAAGGCAACGCTTTGAAGAATTGATTGGATTGAATCAAGTAATTTCCGCTTTCAGAAATTAATTATAATGACGAATGTTTCATCTTAACTGTTCGTTAAATATATCATAACATTCGATGAAAAATGTGCCACATTCGACAATGTTCAACACAAAAGGCAGTAGATTGAGTAGGATAAATTCCCACAACCAACCCCAAGAAAGGTAATGTTGCGCATGCGCTAGGATCATCGGGGTATTCATTTAGAGTTTTTAAACGGCAATGAAACACTGAATGTAATTTTATATATCTAACAGCTGCAACGTGGTCATAAAATTCATTCGAAAAGCGCCCTGTGACCATCAATCGTAAAAAGGTTGTTCTTCGCGATAAGGCCGCATACGAAAAGGACAACTCAGAAAAAAAAATGGAACTAGGTTGGTTTGCTCTACTTGACCTGCCATATTCCCCTATTATTACCTTCTTTGATCGCTGCAAATCGTTTTGATGGAGGAAACTTTCTTTAATGAAACCAGATTCAAGAGTTCGTCGAAAAACTTATCGCATCAAAACCTGCAGAATTTAGCTCAAAAGGTATCGAAGAGTTGCCTGATGAGTGATGGCGAATCATTGCAAATAAATGGTGAATATAGAATTAAATAAAATAAAATTTTTTTGAAGAATAAATTTGATAAACAAAAACACAAATTATTATGACTCAACTTAATGTCTGTAAAGCAAAACTCATGATCGATTCCAACAGCTGTAGATAATCCCTTGATTATCCAGAATGCTATTGACATCACCAGGCACTGGAACCAGAAAAAGTGTTGTCAGATTCAGAGTAAATGAATGTTGGACATGCATTTAAGTAGAAAAACATTATCATTAAGCATTATTCCAAAAAGATATTTTAATGCATTTTTTCTATTTTTCTGATTGTTAAATCATTTGTTTTTCTATTTTCTTTCAGATATGCCTTTATATGGATTATGTCCAACAAAGGATGAACTTTACCTCGTAGTATGTGATACATGTCACAATGTCGTCAAACCACAAGCCTTCACTCGACATTGCGGTATGTTATCTTTTTCTTTCATTATCATTTTACCACCTTTTACTATTCCTCCTCGTTGATTTTGTCTTTCAAACATACCTGATGGAAAGTGATCCACTGGATTACCAATTTGCTAAAAAGAAAGAAAAATCATGAAGAACTACTTGGCAAAACAAGAACGATTGATTCGCATTTATGGTGAACCTTTCGTAAATTTGAATTGCAATTGATTTTTTTCGCTGACTGCATTAATGGAGTTTCTGCCTTATAATTGGCATCAAAACATTGCAAATAATGGTGAATATATAACTGAATAAAATATAATTGTACTTAATGTTTATGAAGAAAAATGGTATTTAATTGTGGCCTAATAGAAAGCGCGAAGAATATAGTATAAACTGATTGTTTTGTTTTTACAGCTTATCAACCTTTTACAAGTTATTTAAATCCAGAAAATATTTTTAGAATGTAAGAATGTTTGGAGATAATAATAATTTATTGATAGAAGTTTTAGTAATTAACCCATAGCAGGGAAGAATAGATGGATTCATACCTTTCCCAAGGTATATTTGCACGTAAGTGAATGTAACGAACCTAACTGGAATTGGAACTCAGCTTTCCGATTTTCAATTCCGAGCCGTTATCCATTACACCACCTGCACATCCAAGTTTACAGCACCTAGTATTCCCGAGCAGTCACCCATTTAAGTACTGTGATCTGTATTCGACGGTGCTTAACTTTGGTGATTATACGCGAACCGGTATTTCAACAGGATATGACCGTAAACCTAATAGAGTTTAGAAGATTTACTTCTGTCTGTTTGCTTTTGAGGACGGTATAGATTTGGTTCAGTGTTATAATATGTTCCGTATATATTCAGGATGTGGGTGATCATTGCATTCAACAACTTCCTTTCTGTCGTTGTTTCCAGAAATATTTTTTTTATCATCCTCGAACCCCTGTTCTGTCATCCATTTACAAGCTATTTCCCTCTTCCCGTCTTGCCTTCAGTATATCAAATACTCCAAGCCTCCTTTCTTTTGTTTATTATGCGTTCCAGTAATTTGAATATCATAATTTAATTATTTTGTTTCCATTTTCCTTAAAACTTTCCCGTTACTCAGATGTTTCGTCTATCGTATTCTCAGTAACTCTGTTACCATAAACTCTCCTTTCATCTCTGAAGATATTGCGCAGCATCCACTGCCATATAAGGGAGAATGATATTGAATAGCAGTTTAGAATTCTTTTCTATGTTTCTAACGAAACGTCTCTGTTTTTTGAAAAATGTTTTTTAGCTTTTGGAATGAATATTTCCCTATTCTAATAAACCAGGGTGTGACAACCATTCGCGCAACCAAAGTCGCACTGACGTCGATATTCCATCGATCCTCCCTCTTTGGAGCAATGAGGGAAGTACGACCATAATGTTGGTATCCCCGGAACCAGAGATCCCTTATTTATTTGGTGTGTTTTTCTCGAAGACAGAAGCACAATTGAGAGATAAAATGTAATTTTTCCACCCGAAGATTGTATCTACTTGCTACCTGACACTAGTAAGATTTAAAAAGAAGACCCTTTTAAAGTGGGGAGCCCGAGCCCGTGCACCCGGGCCAGGCTCAAAAGTAGCATTGCGCTGACGACGGTTTTATTACCGATTCCTCACTGCAATGAGGGAGGTACTGCTGCAAGCAGCTGGTTCTCGTGATCGGAAAAACGCTCAATATTTTTTACTTGCGCTCTGCCCGAAGACAAGGACACGATTAAAATATAAAATGTAGTTTGTCCGCTCGAAGGCAGATACTACACTTTAACCGAAGACCGATGCCCAGTAAATAAAGAAATGTATAACTTGAGTAGAATTGTCGGTTAATGAATGTCGAATATTTTCTTATAAGGAAACAGTTAATATCACCATTACCGTTAGAGATGATGGGAACAGATACTATATTTTGATCCCAGCCCGATGGCCAGGAAATGAAGAAAAGTATAACTCGAGTAGAATTGATTGCTCAGTCAATGAATGTTAAATGTTTCTTTATAAGGAAATGTTTAATATTACTGTTGTAGCATACCTACGGACGATAATGGGTATATCCCCATTCACATAAATACAGTAGTAAATACTGTATGAGGGTCTGCAGCTGGAGATCCATTTCCAGCTGTGCTGGTCAAACTTTCTGCCTCCGGGCAGAGAGGATCCCCAGACGAGGCTATGTCGAAGGATAGATTCTCGTTTCGGGAACAGCTACCTGACCCGGTTTTATAAGGGGTCTACGGGGAAATTTTGGTCGAGCCTACAGGCTCGGATATCCCACATTAAATTCGGCATTGTGCCACATCTGACCGCGTGGGGCGGTTGGTAGATATCCTGCAGTTGGAGATTCATTGTGGAATTCAGTTGGCTACTACTTTTACGCGCCGCTGGCGAATCTTATATATGTTGTTCTTGTCCTAAGTATTATCGTTCATTACCAACCTTCGTTTGATTATTCTATTCATTAACCTTATCTAGGTTACAACAATTACCATTACTGTTCCAATTCTGATCGTTTAGATTCAATCATAATGGTGAATATATTACTTCAAATGTGAACAAGTTAGTTAATACGAAATTGAAATTACCAGTTACCTCTCTCATAGAATTAGAATTAAACGAATGAATAGACAAGTGCTAATTAATGAATGGCAAAACAAACTGCCAAATTTTGGAATGTTTTCAGAGTCTGTCAAAACAAAGCAGTGTCCAACCTGCAGAATCTGTATAGAAAATTACTCTTGATTCTTATTTTCCAAACATAGGTAGGTAGGAATACGCAGGATACTGCAAATATATACATTTCTGTTAGGATGAGAATACTAAAGGTCTTTAACTGATGACCTATTGAATGCATCTTCGAAAGAATCGCTTACAAATTGTAGGATATGTAAATATAGTCTCTCTTAAAGTGTAATTTAAAAAGTAACATCGTGGCAAGGAATTTAGTGAATGCCATTCAAGAGGTTAATATATGACTTATTTTGGGCTTGCTTGTCATCGGACATTAAATACAGCGAGAAAAATACGAAGAGAGAAGGCCTTGTGATATAAACTACTGAAGTGTATTCTGCTAAAGTTCTCTTGCCTATTGCAGAAATGTCGGAAGGTATGATATGTGTAAAATGAGACGGTAAAAACTACCGATTCAAAGTGTCTGAAGATATCGTGATTAACATTTCTGCCTCCAAAAATTACCAAGATTGGTTGATTGAAGATGCCACCTTGGAGTTAACCAATGCGTGGCGCTTTGCTTATTGCTCGTATGTATTTATCGTGGTGGTTATGTTGTTCATAGCCATTGACTTTCTAGCTGTGTAGTGACTGAGAAGATAAATCTGTCAGGAATGATAGCTATTGTCTTGAAACAACTAGAATTAAATATATAAAAAGCAGATAAACTGGTATAGGGTACTTCCTTTTGATGTGTCGAATGCTGCAATTATGGGTGAAAAGAAAGATTTCAGTGAATTGATTTTCTATCACTAGAAGACTAGGTCATAAGATTCTCGAAACGGCACAGCTTGCGGGTTTCTCCCATTCAGTTATAGGCAGCGGTACGAGGAGGAAAACTTTTAGGAGTTTTGAGTGTTCCGTATAGGATTGGGTAAGAATTTTTTCTTACCCAATCATATACGAAACAATCAAAACTTCTAAATACTTATATATATATATATATATATATATATATATATATATATATATATATATATATATATATATATATATATAAGGGTGTTTCATTAAAACGGATCAAAGTCAGAAGTAAATAAATCAGTATTATTGGTGAAAATTTATTCATTTTTCTATTGGTTTATGTTATTTAAATCATGGAAATTATGTGTAAAAATAACATCGCGCAAATATCCGCCAAGGCATCGACAGCACACCTCCATTCGATGGTCAAAATTTTTGTTGACGTCTCTACATAGTTGCCCCTCAATCTCACCAATATGCCTTATTATCTCATCCTTCCTCTGTTGAATTGTTGTTGGCTTGTTGGAATAGACCTTACTTTTGAGATGATCCCAAACGAAGAAATCTTAAGGCGTCAAGTTGCACGATCCTTGTGGCCAATTGACTTCGCTGTTTCGAGAGATGATGCCACCTGGGAACTTCTCATTGGTTTTCTCTTTGAACGTCCATTTTCGTATTAGGCTTCGATAATTTTAACACGTTGTTTGATTGTTAATCTTTCCATTGTTGAAATTGCCAAAGATTTAAGTTTTTAAATCTGCAAGAAAAAGCAAAAATCATTAGACGCTTAAACTTAATTCAAATTTAATATCGGTCCAAGTTATCAGACTACCCCATATACATATATATATATATATATATATATATATATATATATATATATATATATATATATATATATAGTGCTGTTCGATAAAAGTGACTCACCTGATTTTTTTTACTAAAAATATTTTTTGTCTATTGTTTTTGGGGTTAAAATAAGTTTTTAATCAGTCAGTGCACATCTCATCACACCCGTGTCTGTAAATGCGCGAAGCATAGTTTAGGAAAAGATTAAATAGACTAGCGCTCTTATCTCCTCCTGGTCGTAATTCTCATTAGTTTTGGAATATTTAAAAATTGTAGTTCTCAATAACATTTCAACAATATGGTTCCAGGTTGTGAAAGCAAAGATGAAAAGGAAGAGCTTCTCGTGTAGAGTGGTATTAGTAGCCATACAGTAACATTGTCACATTGTCATGGCGTATAAGGCCCTATGGTTAGCCGCAGCCAATTGTATTGTCTTCCAGATTATGCCGTTATATCTTTCGCATTGCCCATTGCCTTGAGATTTGTACGGCGTTGTCCTACGTACGGCCACTTCCTGTTTTCGCTAGACTTGATTGATGCGTTCTGATATAAAGGCGGTCTCACTGTCAGAGTAAATATACGCAGGTAGTCCAAAGATGGCAAAAAGCGAACAGAGGGTTTGAATCACAGATGACGCTGTTATATCTGGACAGGGGATGGCGAAAAGAAAACGAGAATACTCGTCAATAATTGTTAATATGTAATTATTACTCGTTTTCGATGGAAGAGACCCCTTAAAATCCAGAAAAAGTCTTTGAAAAGGTTGTTCGTTTTTTATAGGCTTTTTATAGGCTTTTTACAGGTCTTTTTACGTCTTTGACCGTAAAGGGTAAATTTCTGATTCGAGTGCTATTGAGTATTCTCGTCACGTCAGTTCATTATGTAAATTAAGAACATCTTGAATGTGTGTCGACCACAACATTTTCTTTGTCGGGGCGATATGTTACATCGAATGAGAAGCAAGGAAGCTCCAACCTTCATCTTGCTATTTCATCGTTTTTTTATTTTTATTTTGCTCGTTGTTTTCGGGTTGAATATAAACGAGACTGGTTTCTGGTCGGTAATTAATCTGAAATGGCGTCCGATCAGGTAGTGGCGTCAATTTCTTAGTACCTTGACAACGGCGTGGTCCACTTTTCCAAACGCCTAGTAACCTGCTCGGACCGTGAGAATGTTCTTGAAAATAATGTTACGGATCGACCAGATTGTCTTAACAAGGCGGTTATGGCGCAGTCCTATGCGTTAGTCTCAACCACTAGTGGCATAGTAGGGTTTACTGCTGTGACAGCATCTTTATCAATGCCCCTTTTTAGATCCTCGAACGCTAGGATACCATGAGGATGCATAGTCAGTTTAGAGGCCGTTATTAATAGATGCACTTTATCCGAGAACGAAGGTATCAAGTGGGTGTAATATACGAACATCCCCAGTACCCGTCGAAGACCAGGTAAATTTACCCGGGATCGGTAAGTCAAGAAGTGGTTTTAAACGTTCTTGGTTGGGCTTCGCGGCAACTTTACTCACAACATATACGAGTAGTTTGATGGTATTTTGTCGAAAGAAACATTTATCATCGTTTAACGTTACGTTGTATTTTTCTATGATGCCATAAACTGTTTGGGATTTCTATTATAGCCGAACTGATCATGGTCGCATACAGTTACATTGTCGTTATAGGCGAAAATGTCTTCTAATTTTTCTCTTGAAATTATTTCGTCTATTGTTCTTTGAAAAATAGGCCACGCTGTTCGTTATCCTGAAGGGAATCCTACAACACTGGTACAGTCGACCACCCGCCTCGAATGCTGTATAAGCTTTGTGACTGGGTCTTATGGCGACCTGTTGGTAGGCCCTCCGAATACCCAACGTGCTGTATACATGATATTAGGTTGGTGCAAAAATAATGACGTAATAATGTCGTTTTTCGACGTTAAAAAATACGTCAAAAAACGACATTATTACGTCATTTTTGTTGCACCAACCTAATATTTAGCAATCTCGCCGACCATGTCGCCTATACGAGGTAATGGATATGCATCCAGCAAGATGAACTTATTAATAGTCTGGGAGTTGTCGACAACAACTCTTTATTTTTATTTTATGAGGATATTACATGGAATTACGCCCTCCATGAACAGAGGCTCAGTTCTACAACTCCTTCTTTAAGTATTCTTGTAATTTTTGTTTTAATAAACTGTTTGTCTTTATTTGTATAGCGTCTTGATTTTATAGCTATTGGTTTGTAGTCAGGAGTTAAGTTGGTAAAGAGCGACGAGTAAGGCAAAAGTTAACTGTCGTTATTCTACAGATTTTTAGGATTGGTTTTGGGTCCGCTGAATGGTATCTCGACACAAGTTTATTAATGAAGGCGGTTGTGTCTAACTGTTCTTTATTATTAAGAACTTTACCCCATGGTACGAGGTCCCTTTAAATTTAAAGTCCACTAGACAGTATCCAATTACGTGAGACAATAATACAGCGTTCGCCATGACTCCTCGGCTGGAGCAAGAAAAAAATCATCCATCGATTTGTGTTGGTTGTGCCAATCAGGGCATTAATAGAAATACAATCGGCCTTAATTTTTAGAGTTGATTTTGAAAAGCAGCTAAATGACGCTGTCAAGAGTATACAAGGAATATAGACTTTCTTAATACGTTATTTTTATATACCCTCGCACAGAGATCCATTTTTCCACACGAAAGACAATTATCAACTTTCGCTGAGCATAACGAAAGGGAGTGTAACATGAAAAAAAAACAAAAAAACAACAACAACAAAAAAAACAAAACAAAAAAAAACACGTCCGTGTAGCCGCGGCAAAGGTTATTGGTTGCTCGAGAGAGTCCTGGATATAAGAACAGATTTTATTTTTTCTCATTGCAGAACGTTGTGGTAGTCTTCATTACGTTGGGCCAGATCTAAGATTGGTCGTAGGATTACGAGAGAGTAAGTTTTAGATTTTCCAGTGGGCGATGCCGTATGTTTGGCAGTAAGTCATTAATGAACGCAACCCTTGCTAGATCTGTGCAGTAGTGTTCTGCAGCAATCCCTGCTGAGTCTGTGTAGGTCGCGGAGAAATTCGTTTGTTGTCTACGAAAGCTGTTAACGCCTCGTAGCGAGTAGACGACGGGTGACCATTTCGGACTGGAGGAGATTAAAAGTACATGGTTAGAAAAAACTACGACTTCTGACATGATGAATTTCATCTTAACATCAAGAAACGGATTAGGGAACTAGAAAGGATTATTATGGAAACAAATAGACGTAATATTTTTTAAAGCATTTCACCCCAAGCAAAGCGGGAGTGCCAGTAGAACGCAGGGCGTTACAGAGAGTGAAAGTGAGTGAAAAGACTGTGTATAGAGGGGGTTGAGGAAAGAATAAAAGATGAACGGGGATCAAGGCAACAGACGATGACGATTGACGTTGCATTTACATTTTTGATGATTATAATTATCAGGGAAGCAAGTAAGAGGAAGGGAGTTCCACGGTCGGGAAGCGCGAGAAAAGAAACTACTGGAGTAGAAGTGGTGGTTGCATTTAACTATTTCAACAGTAAAAGGTGCCAATCTAGTAACACACTTAAATTTATGTGGTCGGGGCATCAGGGAAGATAGCGCATCAGAACAGTTGCCATGAAAATATTTGTAGAAAAGACAGAGGGAAGCCACATCACGTCTCTGAGAAAGTGACTGGAGTCGAGATATCAAGTCAGGACCGATTACATTGTCCTCAAGGACACATGGCACAGTGGATAAAGGCGTTGGTTAGATCCAGTGACAAAACCCAAAGAGTGTGAGTTCAATACCCGGTTAAGGCAGTGGAGAACTTTCAGAGGGAAAATTAGCAGGAGATAACTGATAACTGACATCCATCAAACATGGCACGTGGAACTAGAACAGTCTACCCCAGGGATCGAAATAAAGGGTTCAGTTCGTAACTCCAACCACCCGAAGAAGGCCGGAGCGTACAACGGCCGAAACGTTGTGACAAATATGGCGACAAACATGAGGAAAATGGTCCGCATAATGTAAATACTGTACATAATACCTCATCTCAGAAATATAGACAGACTGTTTGCTGATATATAAAATTATACAAAAATTATATATCATTATATCACATATATATGTAACATTAAAAATCAGGTGATCAGTTGATGTTTTCAACGTTACGGTATCCGGAAGAAGAAGTGGGAAGAGAAGAAAAGCAAGGGTATTATAAATGTATCGGTGAGTGGTTAATTGAAATGTATTTTTTTTTACATTCAGCCTTATATGTGTTTAAGATTTTCTCTTAAGCACATATCAAGCTGGATAAAAAAAATGTACATTTCAATTATTCACCCACTGATACATTTATAATATCATTGCTTGCTTTCTTCTTCTTCTTCATCTTCTTCTTTTTCTTCTTCTTCTTCATCTTCTTCTTCACATCCTTCTCCTCCCTTTCTATTACACTCAACGTCGCGCGTTTGTTTATTTAAAAAAAATAATATAGTGTTCATTATTTTTTGTGTTTGTAGGATGTATAATAGTATCCGAAACAAAAGTGATGATGAGACAAAGTGGAGGGCCTTCTCCAGCTGAACGCGTCTTTGATTCCACTTTGTCTTATCATCCTTATATATATATATATATATATATATATATATATATATATATATATATATATATATATATATATATATATATATATATATTAAGAAATGGACAAAGTCCGACAATTTTATTTATTAAAGACATTTTTATGTTTAACGTTCTTTTTATAGATACAAGTATTTAAGTAAATACTCTGTTTATAATAAACAGTATTAAATAACATTTACCGGCCTGAATGTCCGAGAAATTTTCATAGAAAATATTCGTCAGGTTCGAATCCTGTCAAAGGACGAATATTTTCTATGAAAATTTCTCGGACATTCAGGCCGGTAAATGTTATTTACTGTTTATTATAAACAGAGCATTTACTTAAATACTTGTATCTATAAAAAGAACGTTAAACATAAAAATGTCTTTTATATATATATATATATATATATATATATATATATATATATATATATATATATATATATATATATATATATATATATATATATATTGCCAGAGAAGTATATGAAAGAAAACAAGTGGATAATGGCGTTTGTTGCAAAACTGCCAGGGTTATTATATTTTTGCATCCCGTCCCCAGTTGTATACTTCACATAATCACTCAGAGTAACTGGATGGGTCTGGATGCAAAGCAGAAACCAGTGAATCTTTTTCTTGCTTGGAGAAAAAAATAATATCTGATATAATGGTCAATTATTTTGCCGAATTTTTGTAGAATAAATCAAAGATTCAAAACTGAAAATGTTATCAATTCTTGACATCAAATCGCCACGGTTAATATTAATAGTTCTAGAATTTGTATTAAATCGAAAACACCTTTGATGTTGATTTTCTTTATTGAAAGTATAACGGTTTCCAGACGCTCAATTTAAAAGTCATAATACTTGTTTTAATGCGAGGCAAGTACGTTTAGGTGTTGGGGCTGCAAAAGTATAATAGTACGAAACTGTCAATAGAAATTCCATTAATAGAGGGATAACAATTTCGTGGGTGAGAGGCGAATTATTCTGGGAGGGTAACTGAACCGCTGTCAAGACTAACTATGGGCTTGTTCGATCTTTGTAGTTACACTCTTGGCAGATAAGATAGTTTTGGCGGAACTATTTGTCCAGGTGTTCACAAATCTATTCACATTTCCATTGTGACATGCCAGTAACCAAACGCTTTGTTGCAATGCCTGACAATATCTCATCATTCAGCAGTATATGTCCCGCCACAGATAATGCTCGAATAAACTTTACTCTGAGTCTTTCAGAGAAAACAGGTGCCGGATGGAACTACCAGATGAATTCCACAGAATGCAGACCCACGCGAGAAAGTGCCGTCGGACAGAGATAGATATACAAACACTCACCCCAGCAGTAAGACAGTAGTCTTTCTGACATCGTAGACGAGAATATAAGGTTTACGTTTCTGCTGAGGCAACCAGGGTTGCACACACACACACACACACACACACACACACACACACACACACACACTGGCCGACGTTAATTGAAGAAGTTCTGGAGGAAATAAAATATAATATATATATAAAATATAATATCAGAAAGTTAGTCTCGTGTTTTCATTAATTGGCAGACCATCATTACAATTACGTTTCTTGTGCAGGTGACCATTGCAACACTCACCTCCCCCGTTTCAAGATATCTTTCTAATAAAATGTATTTATTGGCATCTGAACTCAAGAAAAGATGACGCGTTTTGTTGAAGCTCCAAAAAATGAACGGATTTTAATTGTAACTGAAAAACGCAAATATTACTTAAAAGTAATATTTTAGCATTCTGCTTCCAACTTTTCTATCAATGTCAATTTTTGTGCAATTCTGTGCAAAAAGTGGATCACAGAGACTTGATAATTTTCTCACTTCTCATTGGTCAGTTAATATTTAAATCATGTTCTCAATTAATCCGAATACCATCGAACTAGTTCCTGACCTTGTATGATGTTTTATGGTGATAAAGATGCAAGAGTTATTATGTTATATCTTCATAAAGATGTAGAACTTCGTCTGTTTTTCCAGCTTAGATCGACTTGACTGACCAGCGACCTGGCGTTGTCATCTGGGCGTTGTCATCTGGGCGTTGTCATCTGGTCGTTTAATAATAAAAAAAATAAAACGAAGCTGCATCAGTGTTAACCATTAATATATACGTGACACATAAAAGTGAATTGGAAACTATGAGAATCAGCAAGAAAAAAAAGCATGATTGAATAACGAATAAATATTTTTTTTTTTTATCTTTAATTCAACTTCCCATTTCTTACTAAACGTTTTGTTGGATTACCAAAAGCGGCCTACATAGCATTTGTGAAGTCCGGGGCAGTCGTAGAAGTTTCTAAACAACATTCGAAAACTGGACAACCTCTACAAAGTATAAAGAAAGATTACAATTACGGTAATTCTGTTTTGATTGCAGACATTATATATATATATATATATATATAATAAATTAAACAGCAGCAGTAATAAATACAATAAAATATATGAAGATAGAAAAACAAATTTAAAAATAATTAGAAAAAAAAACCTCTTAGTAAATTATACTCATTCATCTAAAACCTTCAAACTTGTAGCCGAAGCGGGCCGTTCCTCTTGTTTTCTTTTTGGTCAGCCAGTAGGTACATTTTGCACGATTTTGGTAGTGTCTGACTGTCGAAAGCAAGTAATTGCACAAAAATTTAAAATAAAAAAATGGGAGGGTACTAACAAAGTATAGAAATAGGTTAGATGTCTTCTGTTTAACCCTAAAAGGGAAATGCTAGTAAATATTACAAAAACTATCTTTACTTTACGGCTCATAACACCCCCCCCAAAAAAAAAACGCTGAATGACTAAAATTCTTGTCACCCGAGTTGCACAATAGAGTCTCGTTTTTTTTATTTAAAAAAAAAAAATCCGGTTACGTATACCGGATGGATTGCATTTTCAGCTCCTTTGTGGGGTAGTGAAAGCGATTTTTGGCGATTGTCGAAATGTTTTTAAAATCATTTCACTCTAGGAAAGGTGATAAAAGCCACTCGGAAGCGACAATGAAAGAACAGATTTCAAAAAGTCAGAAGATGACGATTGACATTGCGTTTGATTTTTTGAAGATCGTAGTTGACAGAAAACCAGGAAGCACAAAAATAAGGTCAAGAAGGATAAAAAAAAAAGACTTGTGAGCATTTGTGCAGCCAACTCTTTACTAAACAATGTTCTTGATTAAAACTGATCATTAAATTTCTTCAATATAGTATGGCGCTGTCTGAAAAGTTTCTAACCTCTTTTTAGAGTAAATTGTAGACAGATATATGACTAATAGTGAATAATTATACATTACGATGACTTATATTGAAGCATTTTTTCTAACTTGTAAATTTCAGTTAATGTCTAACGTTATACTAGAAAATTTCCCCACTAGAACTACTGCAATCATTTCTAAACGAAACATAACATATATTGCTTGTTTTGATGATTTGATTATTTAATTAATTTATCAAGCTAAGAAAAAACTTTCATGGCTAAATTTAGACAGTAATTTATTGATTTTTAGTGAATATTTCAATCACCAAAATTGATTCATTAACTTAATTAGACTAACGAATATTTTTCATGCACTCTGTCAATTATTATTAGTAAGAAGCCTTGGTTTGTGAAGAGTGATTTTTTTTTTGTGAGATGGGGATAGGGGTAGCCGGCGACATTTTTTTTTTGTTCTCGTCTGTAGTTGAGTAAACTCGAACATTTTTCTTTATTATGATGAATTTTTCAGTGTTAGATTTTTAGTTTTTTTAATTGGATATTTGCGGCGTTCAGCTTTGCAGACGTCGAGAGGAATTTTCTAAAAAACAAAACAAAAAAAAAAACAAAAAAACAAAAAAAAAACAAACCCAAAACGGGATGATAAAACGTTCACGACTTGAAAACATTCTTCAAGATGATTTTCTAAAAAGAAGAAATCTAAAAGGAAGAAAAAATACCGGCT